>ML119682.1:6492-223645 GCA_003788565.2 Ascobolus immersus RN42
ATTCTGATCAGCTGGCCACCATTTGGTCATGTGATAGGCGAATCATGTGATCGGCAGTTTTGGTGGGGTGAGGGTGGGGCTGTGCTGGTGTGGCACCCATACAAAATTTTGTTGGGGTGAGCTAGCTGCCAACAAGTTTGCAGGTGGGACCAGCTGTCGTTTCCCGACCCCCCCGCCAGCGCGACGGGGCATCAGGCGAGGGTCAAGGCTTTGGTGCCATGAAACGAGATTGAAGCAAAGGGAAACCAAAGATTAGAAAGAGACAGATTGATACTCCAGACCGAGATATTTCAGGTCTTCAAAGCCCGTTTTCGGCGCAGTTGGGCTGCTGTGAACATTTTGAATTAGATAACAATGAACCATCCCGAGTCGAAGCTCGAAACAACTGTTTTTTAGCATCTGCAAAGCAATTTCCGAGTTCTGAATTGTTTCCATGGGGGGGGATGGGGGGTAACAGTCAATCCGGATTTGAGCAAGCACGCACAAACGCAAATTTGCACCAGCACCGTCGATTTAGAGAATCTCAGACTGGGAGGAGCAAAGAACATGTCCCTCAGATAGTGAATGTAACTGGCATAGGAAAGTTAGTTCGAAGCCGAAATGTCTTTAGGGCGATTCATAGGGGGTTTGTTCGGTAGGACCGGCTCGTCTCGGGACGGAAAGCCCTTCCTTACGCATCGAGAATCTGGTGTGAATCCGAGCTGAAGGGACAAAAGTCCATGTTTGCTTCTTGTTAGCACGGCCAGGCTACACCGCACTATCGTCTGTTCTTTGTTCGCTTGAAGGAACCGGTGCCTCTTTTCTCTCTTCCAGATTTGTACATGTATGCATACTTTGTAAAGAGGCTGAGCTTGTTCGTGAGTTAGCACTGGCAGCGAGTTGTGCTGCACTGATTCCCAAGACAGGAAGCCGTACAGATCGGGAATATAGTGCAGGGGATGTCGTCGGTCGGATAAGAATGCCAATGCTTCAACCGTCTCGATATATTAGCTGGACTTGGGGATCGGGGATATATCAAGGTTATTGGGAGCCTCACTGACGCTCAGTTTGCTTTTAGAGCAGAGTTGGGACGCTCGATGTGGGAAAGGTTGAGCGGCTTGCCGTTTGAACTTTGATGGATTGAGCTACCAGTAACGTTGGATATCTGTACTCTTGTTGTTCGGTTTGCTCGATTGTTGGTATGTATGTATGCTCGGGCTGTAAAGAGCAGTTGATGGGTGTGAGAGTGGGGTATGGTTACTGCTTCGCATAATAGTCCCTGAGTATCTTGATTTTTGCGATGCTAAGGAAGAACGAGCCGGTAGACTGCTCTGTATGTGGAATACAGTTGTTGATGCTCCCTTCGTATTGGTTCGCCGTGCTGTTAATAATAGATGGGTGATGCTTCTTCTAAATAACCTCTCCATCTGATTTGTATTCCTCCCGTTAAGATTCTCGTCTCCATAGGAAGGTCGTAGGCCGTCGCTTCCGGACGGCTGCTCAGCCAGTGCATTTGACTGTCCAAGGGATTCGGCATGCATACCACACAAGGAGTCGAAATAATAGAGCCAATATGGGCTTGAAGTGTTGGAATGATTCGTCCGAACCGATCCGACGGATTAGGGCGACCTGGAATGACGTCGAGGCGGGAACTGATGTATGCTACCGCGCGGCTACCAGTGCCTTCCCAAAATGATATTGCTGATCCTAGCACTATCATGACCTCAACTCGAGCCATTTCAACGACCACACTGGTCAACAAAGCAAACGGCTGGAATTGCAGCCTCCCTCATCTGGTCTGTAACTAAGAGTGTTGTAGGCATACCGTCGTTTGCAAGTAGCAACGACAAGGCGGGATGATCATCGTTCAGCATGCCGTGCCATCTTGTGCATATGTACGCTTCAGAATTAATACGAGACCTCCAAGTATTTGAATTCGTGCGACAGGGATCTTCAAGATGTCAACAGCGTGTGAGAAGGTACTTTGATAAAATGCCCGGACGTGGAGATCTTGTTCGATCGGCTGCTGCAATTGTCTTCATCTCTGTTGATAATTCGGAATGGCCGTTAAATTCCATAAGTTGAGGTAGGTCCATCCCATTGGTTGCCGAAATCCGTAATAATTCTGGGTGCTATCCAATGGTGATCATAACAGAGCATTCACAGCTACCATCCGGCTGGTAACATGGCCTCTTCCTATTGAGCATGCAGAGTGCTCGAATATCCATTGGCACGTTGGCCCAGTTGACGGGCTCGTGAAGCACCCTGAAGGCTTTGATGCAAACCTCGAGATGGATTGTAACTGATCATCGTGGTCCCCAACTCGGAAAGTGCTGAGCGCAAATGCACAGATGAATGGCGGCACCTGCCGTGACACTGTAACGGGGAGGTTAGCCTTTTGTATTTGGGCGCCTAGCGGACGGCAGCGAGTATCGTGAACATAAAAACCTGTTTGGGAAATTATTCCAAGGTGTTTTGTGTGGACAAGGCGGGGGATATTGGCTTTGAAGGGCTGGCCGGTGAGTATGTTGACGTAGTGGATGCCGCATATCGTGTGAAATGTATGTAAGCCGGGGTGCACGAGTGCTCAGCTAAGATTGTGAACCCTCAATCCCGGACTGCGCCTGTATCAGGGGCAGAGCAATGATGCTGGCCGAAATCTGAGTTTGGTTGTTGGGAAGGCGCCAGATGGTATCCAAACGGAAGCATTGACTCGCTGGTGGAGAGTCAGTAGCGAGAGGAAGGAATGGTTGTTGCCAATTCGTCACCACCGCTGGCGTGTGATGACTGTGATACATGATGTACTCCAATACTTTTGAGTGAGGAGTAAAGTCGCAGATGACCATCACTCAGGAACTCGTGTACCTTTTTACAAACTGCGGAGAAGGCCAGTAGAGAAACCAGCATCAATGCATGCTCCACAGGGACTAACCACGGGACAAGGTGATTTCGTTATTGCCGGAATTTGATATGAGCATCTGAACAGAGTATAGTAAGTGCTTAGAACGTTAGCTCAATGGGGACGCTTTGAATCTCAACATACACTCAACGCAATGCAGCTATGTGACCAAAGCACTCGACTTGTATATCCCGGTACATATCTAGTCACCAGGCCAGATATGGGCTGCCAGTACATCCCAGTAATGCCGTTCCATCTCCAAGACGTAGACTTGGATGCTGGTGGTGATTTGATGGAGGGCAGGGCATGGCCACGATGTGCTGATTCAAACACCAAAGACTCGGACGAAGCATGAGATGAAGCACAAAGGACAAAAGTCGAAAGAGGATAAGATGACAGTTCCGTGTTTGTTGGACCACTTTATGGCTTTGAAGACGGAGTATTATTTGGGGATGAATATAGGGCGTATTCATATTAGACAGACGGAGATACTACACCGTCGATGGTAAGTGGTTCTAGTGCAGGTCCAAGTGATACTTGGCCGAGCTTGATCAGGATTGTCCACAGCTTTTCTTCACCGAAGTTTCAAGCTTGTTAGGGCAGCGGCTTTTCTCTTGGCACTGGAAGACTGAAGCAGTGGAGGCATCCACGAACTCGACGTTGAACCACTGCCAGTGGCAATTGGAAGAACAACTTCCGACCAAACTCTGCAACGTGCAGGTCACTCTCTGCTCTCTCTCTCCCTCTCCTTCTCTCTCTTTCCCTTTCTCCTCTCTCTGCCAATTCTGCCTACGGGTAATTCACAAAGTCCGAGTCTGTAGATGCACGCGATCGGATTCGAAGCCATAACAGTTTACCACCACCACCAACTGAGTGCCCAGCCAGAACAACGTCGACGAGACTCATTCGATTCTCCTCCAAGTCCAATTCCTTTCCAGTTCACCAACAGACAGTCCGCCCACCAAAAGTTTTTGTTGCAGGCCCTTTGATATCGCGCCCCTGAGTCTCAGCTATCAGCCGTACGACCTCGACAACATCGACAAGACGACTAGCAGACGGTTGTGGAAGGGAAAAGAAGAAGAAGAGTGTGGCGATAACTATAGCATAGTGGAGCTTTTGCGTTGGTGTTGACGTTGTTGTTTTTGTTGTTGTTGTCGAAGATTCAAAGTGTATGTTGTTCTCCTCTGTTGCGTTACTGTTGCTGTCTGTTGTTGTTGTTGTTGTCGTTGTTGTCATTGTTCTCTGTTCGTCGTTCTCTCTTTCCGTTCCTTCTTGCCATTCCGACTCACTGGTTTTTTGCCAATGCGAAGCGAGTCCGCTCACTTGGTTCCACCTCTTCTCGGTTTCGCGGAATTGTCACCAGCTTTGCCTCCATGACTTTCTTCTCTCCTCCACATCTCTTTTGGCGAGAGATTGAACGTCACCCACCCCCAAGTTATCAAGCGCTTTTCCTCATCTCTTTGTTGTCACGTCTCGTGGTTGTCCTGACGTCCCAGACCGTTGCTTTCCTGCTGTAAATTTCCACTCTTGGGGGGGAAACTTGGGGTCTCACTTGAAAGAAACACTCTTGCTCACTTTTGTCCACCAGGTCAACGGTCCCAACCAACTACTCCAACTTGCCCCATCCACCAAATCTCCGGCGAGTCCATCCACCGATTGACGACTTTCTACTGCTTTTCGTTTGTTCTTTGGATCGACACCTCTTCTCGCATTCGTTAATACCACTCGGGCTTTATTCTTTCGACTGTTTTTCGTTCATTCGACGCCTCCCACCCAGCCCTTGTTGCCTCTTTCAACCTGCTACTCGGAGACAAGAAACGACAAAGCCTGGAAAATATTTTATCCCTTTACCGTCGTCACCACTTGCAGCAGAGCAGACCCTCTTAGGCCGACATCTTCAGCACATCTCTCTTCGCGACCGGCACAGTTCGATAGCTTTATCGTTTTCGTCAAAGGCTTCGAGCGCTCGCCGCGTCAGAACCCGGAAACTTTGGTTGAGAGACTGTAAATGTTTTCTCAACCAACGGGTTAAAAGACGTCATAGGGCAGTACGATGAGAACGCCACCACTCCCGTCGCCCAACAGAGAGACTGATGCACTCGGCAACTGCACTGAATCGTCGTCTCAGCCGACAACAACACAGGAATTGCGACAACCGCATTCTCAAGAAGAGGTGAGTTTTTGTCTCCATTCTCACATCGGCCTCCGATGGCCTTCCCGGACGTTGAGAGACGTCTCTACGATGCTGGGGGGGGTTTTCCTCACTAGGGGATCGTTTTGCCCTTGCTAACATATCCGTGAAGATGCAGTTGTCCTCGAATTCTATCGATCATGTCGCCTCTCGAAGAAAGGCCAGGCTGAATGCGCGAGTCGTCATGCCAGAATCGGCCTACCGACCCGCTTCCGCCAGAAAACCACTACCCACACCCTTATCCAAATCCTTCTCTGCTCACTCAACACCGACACCCGAACGAACCTCACCTACCCCGACCGACCATACAGGCTGCAAAGTACATCCCAAATCTGCTGCCCCAGGACCCAGTCTATCATCATACCCTTTCCCAAACATGAGGGCTGCGGCCCAGAAAGGTCCACTCTACCAAATGCAGGGTTTACGGTCGCCCAGCG
Source organism: Ascobolus immersus RN42 (assembly GCA_003788565.2). NCBI lineage: Eukaryota > Fungi > Ascomycota > Pezizomycetes > Pezizales > Ascobolaceae > Ascobolus > Ascobolus immersus. The sequence continues at coordinate 11,999 of ML119682.1, forward strand.
TCACCGAAATTATGGAACGTGCACTCTCCTCTGGAACACCCACGCCGGCCTCATTCAACTTTTTGCCTCCAGGAGTCGGCCAGGAACAGCTCGCATGCAGTAATCCCGAGTTTCCTACACCAAATCTTTACGACCTTTCGTTGCTGTTAAATTCGGAGCCAGGGTTGGAGGGATTCTGGGCGAACTTGGTGACGATTATGACGAGGTGCTACAAGGCGGAAAGAATGTCGCTTTCGGTCCCCACCGATCTCACCGACCTCGAAAACACACCCTGGGGTCAAAAAGCTTCGTTTCATCAATCGGAAGACGACACCTTATCGCTTACCTATTTTGGAGACGGTGGAATCGGCGACGACGAAAAAGCACCGACTGAGAGCAGCGATGATGACCAGGGCGTGCCTCTGAACGAAGGAACGGAAGATTATTGGTCTGGATCGGCCGATGGAGGGAACCGGAGGAATAAGTTAAAGGATGATGACGATAACAAGGACCCTGGGGAGCTGTCTTTTGTTGCAAGCGAAGGACCATTCTCTCCGATAACAGTCGATGTTTCCGAACTCCACTCCACCGATCCAATCGAATCCCCGCTTCCCACGCCGATAGATCCGAGCCAGGACTACTTTTCTGAAGGCTCTGGTGGGTATCTTCTTCAACAACCCTGCCCGCCTGCGAATCGACTTCCAAAAGGACGTGTTTTCCCAACACTACAACCTCTGAACTATGAAGCGGATGCATTGTTGGATGGAGCCGGAGTAAGTCGCATACTTCAGCGAGGAAAGGTGGTAGTGCTGTCTCGAGAATACAGGGACCCCGCCCTCACCAAGGAAGATCCCAACCCACCCAGAGAAAACAAAAAGACCCCGAAATGGAATCTCAAAACAGACACCGCTCCACAAACACCCACAAAAACGCCGAAACCCTCCAAAGCTGGACTCAAAATATCCCTGGACGACCTGAATCCATTTTCGAATTCCCCACCAGCAACGCCCCTCGAGTTTGTCGGTAAACGACTACGTGGGAACCAACCAAAGGACCAACGAAGGCCGGGTCAGGACCTTCCCTTTTTGCCGTTCTCCTCCTCGCATTATCATCAGCAGCACCATTCTCAGAAACACAGAGAATCTTCAACATACGACGAATACGAACAACTCGTCACATCACCATGGTCTCAGTCCCCGGCAGCCTCCCCTGCACCGAAACGGGATCCTTCAGAAAATCCGTTCTTCGTAGCACCCAGTGTTGATGAACGGAGCTTCAGTCCAGACGACAAAACACCCGACTTTATACCGCAGAACAATGTGGAAGCGATCGGCTTAGAGAGTGCTTGGACGGTTATTCATATACCGCTAATTCATCCTACAGTATACCGACCGTTCAACTCTACCGGAAATAAGTCCCAGCATCAAGACGCCAGGCCACTCGGCAACACACTTACCGTAGAGGGTGCGGGCACGGTTGCAAACACGCCAGCAGCAGGCCCCATGTTTGGTGGATTCGAAAGAAAAGCGCCAATCGCAATCCTTTCGATCCTGTCGAGCGCAATTCCATACCCGAAAAACTTGATTCAGTCACTCAAGCACTTAGCACCAATCATGGCAACGTCTTACTCGTTAGCACACGGATATTCGACTGTGATGAATCAGCTGGACAATCTTCGGGAAGAAGCAATGCATCACCGCCACGAGCAAGCGGACACAGCTTCAGTATGGAACAACTATCCTTCCGACAGTTCAGCAAGTGCCTCAGAGTCGGCATCCTCAAACTATGTCTCAGCCCGAAACTCCCAGATGACCTCTCCAGCATACACGACAGCAACCGATAGTCTCCATGAATCTGAAGCTAGTGCGTTTGAGAGCGGACTTCAGAACGGCGAATCCTCGAAAAAGTCGACATTTTGGCCATTTTCGCGGCAAAACAGCGGTGTTCTTGGTGCCGAGAATTCAGCTCCCAGATTCCCAAGGCAGCGAGATGGTCGAGATGGACTCGATGAGTTGTTGAACAAGATCTCAGAACAGCCAAGCGAAGATTCGACAGTCTGGGTTGACTTGAAGGTACCGAGCCCACAAGGGAAAGAAACGGAGGATCCAGACTCGACCGATAGTAGGAGAACGATAGGTGGAAAAGCAGGGCGGAGCAAGCGTGGGGACACTTCTTCAGGCAATGAACAGAGCTCAACTTCGAAGAAGCCACGATCGTCTCGAAGACGCAGAGGTAAGCGTGTTGGTGGAGGTCATCATCATTCAGTTCTCCACTCTCATGGTGCCGACTACTCTGCGACCTTCCAAACGATGGCTCCTACTCTGGTACCGGCCAATGAAGTCGATGCTAAAACCTCACCAGGATCCTCTTACGCCATGCCACCTCCGTCGAACCGCCTTCTTCGAACGATTATCGATGCTATCCCGGTCCATGTATTCACCGCCGAACCAAACACTGGCGAGATGACTTGGGTCAATGCTCGATACCTGACGTATTGTGGATTCCCACCCACGCAGGTTAAGGATTGCGTGAGAGAGTCTGTCCATCCCGAGGACCGTGATGAGCACACGCGGCACTGGAATGCTTCAATTCATAAGGGCGAGCCGTATTCTCGACAAATCCGCCTTCGAAGATTTGATGGCGAATATCGTTGGTTTATGGTCAGAATGGTTCCATTGAGGGACTCTAAGGGTGGTATTGCTCACTGGTTCGGTACAAACATGGATGTCCATGACCAACGCTCGGCAGAAGTTAATGCCGCTATACAAGCAGAGGTGGCCGAGTCCGAGTCGAAATACCGTTCTCTTGCGAACTCTTCTCCTCAGATTGTGTTTGCCGCTACAGCGGAACAGGGTGTTACGTTTGCCAATGACCAATGGTTGGAGTATTCTGGCCAAACGCTGGAGGAGGCTTTACACCTTGGGTTTATGGATTTCGTGCACCCACTGGAACGCAACAGATGCGGCTTACCTGTCCTGCATGGATTGGATCCAGGAGAATGTCCGGATGTTCCTATTGATCTAACGAGCGATGGAAAGGGTGTATACTCGATGGAACTTCGTCTGAGAAATAAACATGGAGAGTATCGATGGCATTTGGTCCGTTGCGTGTCGGTGGAAACAAACTTTGGAACTGGTGAGGGAATGTGGTTCGGTACTTGCACAGACATCAACGACCAGAAGCTTGTCCAAGAGAAGCTGAAGGAAGCCAATGAAGCGGCTCAAAAGACGATGGAGTCCAAAACTCGATTCCTTGCAAACATGAGTCACGAGATACGTACGTAGAACTACCCAAAGACACAGAAGCAAGTTGCTAATGTTCTCTTTAGGCACGCCTTTGATAGGAATCTCAGGAATGGTGAATTTCTTACTCGATACTCCACTCAATGTTGAACAGCTTGATTACTGTCACACAATTTCGAGCAGTTCCGATGGTCTTCTAACGGTCATTAACGACATCCTTGATCTGTCAAAGGTCGAGGCCGGAATGATGAGGCTTAATGCCGAATGGTTCAGAATCCACAGTTTGATTGAAGATGCGAATGAGCTTCTTAGCACTCTGGCGATTTCAAAGAATCTTGAGCTCAACTATATTGTTGAAGAGGATGTTCCTCCGATTGTTTGCGGAGACAGAGTCAGATTGAGACAAGTGCTACTCAACGTTATAGGGGTAAGTTTTCCAGCCATCTTTGCGACCCTTGAACTGACAGTCTTTAGAATGCCATCAAATTTACGAACCAAGGAGAAGTCTTTGCACGATGCAGCGTTGTTGATGATGCCGAGGTGGACAAGGAGGAGGTTATGCTTCAGTTTGAGTGCCATGACACTGGACCAGGCTTTGATTCCAAGGAAGCGGAGCTTATGTTCAAGCCTTTCAGTCAAATAGATGCATCAAGTACGAGGACGCATGGTGGCAGTGGCCTTGGACTTGTCATCTCCAGACAGCTTATTGAGTTGCATGGCGGTAGTATGCATGCTTACAGCGAGAAGGGCAAGGGAGCGTAAGTTTATACCAGTTCTTTCGTGGGAACTTTCCAGCCTCTTGGACATTATGCTAACCATGAGTAGGACATTTATATGTACTGCCAAGTTCAAGCTCCCGGCAGAGGGCTCATTCCAGCTGGCCAACCTTCCACGTAGCGCTTCGCAGAAAGACTTCGAAAAGCTAACAGGGACCTACCGGCGCGCCTCCTTCTCCAGCCGACCAGGCTCACCGTTCGACAAAACATTGGAGGAAGCCTTTAATCGTGACAGCCCACAATCTTCGCCAGGTGGAGCTGTAGAGGAAGAATTGAGAAGTCCGACTCCACCGCCGCAACTCACCGAAGAACAAGAGCACCACCTGACTCAGATCTTGCCACCAATGAGCCTACTCGAGGATCATCAAACAGATGTTGGCTCGATGAGGTTGGCTATTCCGCCAGATGTTGCAGAGCGTGCTTTGCAGTACAGAGCACCTTCGGTAGCAGCCTCAGGAACATCCAGGTCCTCGATAGATGTGGATGTGGGCCGAGCTCTAACACCTCCCATGTTCTCTATTCTCATTGTTGGAGAGCACAAGTACAGTCGAATGGCAACAGCCCACCACATCAGAGTAACCCTCCCGCCATCAATACCCAGTCAGATCACCGAAGTATCCGAATACACCGAATGCCACAACCTTATCGCTGGTGAGGATCCTGTGGTTTTCACTCATATCGTCATCAATCTTCCCGAAGCATCTGAGATTATTGAGCTTGTCAGCCAGGTCCTTCGTTCCTCGATGCATGCATTGACAACAGTCATTGTCCTCACCAACCCTATGCAGCGTACGGCGATCATGGAGGGATGTGGCAGTTCTTCGAAGAAACTGGAAACCAGAGTACAGTTCATCTACAAGCCGATCAAGCCTTCTCGCTTTGCAATCATCTTCGACCCAACTCAAGAGCGGGATGCCTCGACGGACCGATACCGAGACACTGCTCAACAAGTTGCCGACAATCAGAAGCGGGTGTTTAGTGACATGGAAAAGGAAGTTGGTGGAAAGGGTCATCAGATCTTGCTAGTCGAGGACAACAACGTGAACCAGAAAGTCCTGTTGCGATTCCTCCACAAAGCAGGTCTGAGCGTTGAAACTGCTGGGGATGGTGTTGAATGTGTTGAGAAGGTTCTTGCTGCTGGGGCTGGTCGATATGGACTTATTCTTTGCGATCTTCACATGCCGAGAAAAGACGGATTCCAGGCCTGCTCGGAGATTCGCCAATGGGAGAAGGAGAACGGGTATGCTCCTGTGCCAATCGTCGCTCTTTCAGCAAACGTTATGAGCGATGTTGCGGAACGTTGCGTTGCTGCCGGGTTTTCCCGGTATGTAACCAAACCGGTTGACTTTAAAGCTCTGGGTCAGACCATCAAGGAATTACTGGTGGACAAAGACCCGAAAGCCCGGCATACGCACGGTGGAAATCTAGATGGCATCTCACCTAGTTCAACTCCTTTACCAGAAGTGAAGGAGGACCGAGAGGCGGAAAAGAAGGCAGAGGCGGAGAAAGACGCTAGGGCATAGTTGTTTCATCTCCTTTTGCATTATGTTTGTACCTTTTGGAGGCGCTTTGGTGGCGGACTGTATGGGGTTGAGTGTGGATGTTCTGTATTGCATACCATTTCCTAATGCGATCGTAATTTATGTAGTCTAGCTCACGATGAAGTGATGTCGGCTACGGCGTGTTCTTGGGCTCATTGTCCGTTTGCTTCTGAGTTCTTTTTTCAGTTTCTGTCTGAACAAAAGTTGGTTCTTCTCTCTGCTTGTTGCGAGCTTCTTCTTTGGGATATCGATTCGATGATACCGGGCCTGAAGTTGTTTTTTGTGGATTTCCTATCCATTTATGGGTTGTTTAATCTCTGTTTGTCTCTTTTCCTTTTGTTTGTTCTGCTTTCTGTTTTATCATGTATTAAAGGTTGTATGTCGGTGCAATTGTGCTTCAACGGGTATTTCATTGGTTGTGCTGCTGTTTCATTTGTCTGCATTCGTACTTTCGTTTATCCCTTTTTGTCAGTCTTCTCCCTCTTGTTTATTCTTGCTTCGAATTCCTTTTTTCTCGCATGGTACATGATATTTGCAAATACATTAGACGGGCTTATCAGTTTCAAGTAAATCTTTTTGTTCTCTATTTAACCTTCCTGCTGGTGGTCTATGTGGGCAATGCACTGTAGTTTCATCTGTATTGCAAGGTTGGTGCATCTCTGATCATCCGATTGATGGTTTATGAACTTACTCTGCATTGCTGGTTCTGCCAGAAAAATCTTGGAACAGCGTCGTTTTATAGCCAGCGTTGCGATATTGACTGATTCTACATGTAAAGTTCCATATAACTTTCCTTATTGACTGGTCCGTTTCTGCCGCGGTGTACTTCGAAATGAAATAGAATCAGAGTGCTTTGGTGCCCTATAGCGTGCTTCTATGATTTCCCTCCACTACCAGCCCTCTAGTCATCATCATCGTCATACGTTGGTCATAAAACCTGCAGACGACTCCAAAGGCCAGGATTATCAGGTTGATCAAAACTGACCTCTTACTGATTCTTCTTTGGTTCCTCTAGTTCATCTCCATAAACCTCCCTCCATACTCTTGCCAACCACTCTGATCCATCCTTCAGTCCTTCTCTTGTCTCAAGGAAATCTTTGATCCTTCTTGTGAGCCATAACAACCCAGTACAATAAACAAATATCGCCCAAACCATTTTGATTGCTCTGAAAGTCGTTGTCCTTGCGTTGAGGTTAAAGGCGAGAAGAAGAGTTATGCTGACTGTTAGGATTGTGAATGCGGCAGCCCAGGCCCAAAATAACCATATCGAATGGTTTTGGTCCTCCCCAGTTTGTTTAGTCTGGAGATGAAATTAGTCAAGGTTTCTTAGAAGAAATATAGGACCTTACATTCATACCAAAGATAGTAGCCACGAAGGAGAGAGGAGAAAAGACAATGGTAAAAGGGTTAAAGTCCTAAATAACCCCCGACTTTTCATTAATTACCTTGAATGCCCCACGAAGAGGAGGGGTTTTTTTGGCGGTTTTGTGGCGCTTTTCTGGCTGGTTTCATGGCGGAATATCATGGCACAATTCTATGGCGCTTTTTCGGCACTTTTTGGGCGGTTTGTGACAGGCCAGAATTTACCAAGGGGGATTGACTGATGGCATGATTGAAGGTCAATTGATGAATACTACAAACTCTTCAACGTCCCATCTTGCAAGGCTGCTTGAGCATCAGCTACCGTCCACTCTGTTAGTACCTCCGGTCTCTTACCCCCGTATATTTGTCCACTCGGACAAAATAGCCTCGGTAGAGAATTAAATGCTAGGACCTGGAGAAGTACATACTTATCATACAGTCGACATGACACCAAACACAGCAGCAATACTATGGCAGACACTGCAGAAGTGGAAAAAGTGCCAGTAAGCCGCCAGAGAACTATGCCAGCTTATGTACTGCGCCAGAAAATCGCCAGAAAACCGCCATGAAAGCGCCAAAAAACATCGCCAATTTGGCGTGGCATCCTGGGGTTTTCCGCTAGAGTCGGGGGTTATTCAAAACTTTATCCGATGGTAAAAACTGTAAAGACAGTAATCACACGGCTCTGACGGGCTGCTTCGGTGCTTTGCTGTGCCGTAGACCGGGCTTCAGATAACTGGGCATAGCTGACTTGCTTGATTGTTAAAAGCTGAAAAATCTGTACCCGTCAGTCTGATTAGACCGGGTAGAATGCTGCAGGAGAAAACCCCACCGATTCCCTGATAGGGCCAATTGACTGCTGGATCTTCTCGGCCTTCTTGAGATTATCATCCAGCCGGAATATTACAGATCGGAAGCCTTCTCGAATATCATCAATGTCATCTGTGTTGCTCATATCGGATTGTTCGTGCTCGTTTGCTGTCCGACTGTATATCGATTTACCGATTCGATCCATAAACCGTCGTGTGATAGTTGCTTGCTGGGAAAGAAGCCTGCAAAGCATGCCCAATTCATCTGCGATACTTGTCAAACTTCAGATAGCCGTGATCTCAGCGACAAAAGCTCCTTCATTTTCGGCAGTGGAGTTACTACGAACTATAGCGTCGAGGTGCAGATCCTCCTTCATGCTCTAACAAGTGATGGGTATTCCAGTCAGTATTTCTTTTCAAATTTAATGGCATCAGATAGAACAGTGTGTCTTACAATAGCCGTTACTTTTTTGTTGCAGACGCTTCAGGGACCAGGCAACAGATCCACCGGTTTGGTATTCCTCCAGAGACTTTTGAAAAACTGTGAGAATAAACGCAAGAAGCTGCTTGCTCTGCCATTTCGAACCCCTGTGATGGTGATAGACTCTTTCTTGATGCTGATTCGTGCGTATTTGAGATTGCAGGCATCTCGAGATCCACCATCGTGCCTTATTCGTAACCACCACGTGCAAGTGAGTGTATGAACAACCACCAATAACAGAACCCTGTGACAAGATGCATGCAGGGACGTGGAGGTTGTGATGCATCAGATAACCAGCGATAACTACATAGTTAGGCTAGTTCAGTTAACTTAGTTAAGGTTCTCGGCTGGTCCACGGTTAGCCTTCTAGGGATTTAGGCTCCGGCCAGGGACGAACCTTTGTGGCATAATGAGCGGGTCTTTGGTTCGTGTGTGCTAAAAGTTTAGGTATGTATGTAACGAAGATGTCGGGGTTGGAGGGCGGGTAACGAGAGGCAGCTCGCGGGATTAAAGAAGCGAGAGAATGTTCTCTGGCACCTTCCCAGAGCATTCGAAAGTGGCAGAAAACTTCCGGCTCCAAGCCAAGGCCGAAGGTAACCCCCACCAAACGCAGGACCCCGCCTTTCGCCGCTTTCGCCGCTTGCTGATCTCCTGCCCACCATGCTTTATCTTCGCAACAACATCCGCCTCGCAAATACCCTCTTAAGTAGTCTTCGCTCCACTCGCATCTCAACCTCCTACAGCCCCATCACCACTCAGACTAGAAGGTCACTATCCACTACCATCAGCACCAAAAGACCAGCTCCCACAGCTCCCACAGCTCCCAGCACTTACAAAGCTCGCAACTGGCCCCAGTACAGTTCCGCAACCATGGCCCCACAACTCGATACATACTTCAAGACGGTAGATGAGCTGGCGGACCAGTTCATTGACAGTATGTCTACTCTAGGCTTGTAGAAGATGCAGGATTGACGAGAGAAACATAGGACTCCGCAAGGCTGTCGCCATTCCTTCCGTTTCTGCCGACCCAGACCTCCGTCCAAAGGTTGTCGAGATGGGTCTCTTCCTCGAGAAGGAACTCCTCGCCTTGGGTGCTACTGTCGAGAAGCGCTATCCAGGAGAGCAGCCTGGTTTCCCAGGTCTTCAACTTCCACCAATCATCCTCTCCAGATACGGCTCCGACCCAAAGAAGCGTACCATCTTGGTCTACGGACATTACGACGTTCAGCCAGCTCTCAAGGAGGACGGTTGGGCTACCGACCCATGGGTTTTGACTGTCGACGAGAAGGATAGAATGTACGGACGTGGCTCTACCGATGACAAGGGTCCAGTTTTGGGATGGCTCAACGCCATTGAGGCTCACCAGAAGGCTGGAATTGACTTTCCAGTCAACCTTCTCATGTGTTTCGAGGGTATGGAGGAGTACGGAAGTGAGGGTCTCGATGATCTGATCATTGCCGAGGCCAAGAAGTACTTCAAGGATGCTGATGCTGTCTGTATCTCTGACAACTAGTAAGATCCCTAAAATCTGCGCATGTTTTGCAACTTACTGACATTTTTTCAGCTGGTTGGGAACTGAGAAGCCATGTTTGACATACGGTCTCAGAGGCTGCTCTTACTACTCCGTTGAGGTCACTGGACCAGGCCAGGATCTCCACAGTGGGGTCTATGGTGGTACAGTGGTTGAGCCAATGACCGACCTTGTCAACCTCCTTGGTACCCTCGTTGACAACAAGGGCAAGATTCTCATTGAGGGTCTCTCAGACCTTGTTGCCCCATTGACCGAAGAAGAGCAGTCCTTGTATGGAGATATCGCCTTCACCATGGACGACCTCTACGAGTCTCTTGGCAGCAAGACCACCATCCACGAGAAGAAGGAAGAGGCCCTCATGGCCAGATGGAGATACCCATCTCTCTCTATCCACGGTATCGAGGGTGCTTTCTCTGCCCCAGGTGCTAAGACCGTCATCCCAGCCAAGGTCACCGCCAAGTTCTCCATCCGTACCGTCCCAAATATGCAGCCTGATGAGGTCGATGCTCTCGTCTTCAAGCACATCCACAAGGCTTGGGAGAAACTCAACACTAAGAACAAGGTTAAGCCAGAGCTCATGCACGCCGGTAAATGGTGGGTTGCCTCGCCAAAGCACTGGAACTTTAGTGCTGCCACCAAGGCCGTCCAATCTGTCTTCGGTGTCACTCCGGATTTCACCAGAGAGGGAGGAAGTATCCCAGTTACCTTGACCTTCGAGCAAGCCACTGGCAAGAACGTCTTGCTCTTGCCAATGGGAAGCTCCACAGATGCTGCTCACAGTATCAACGAGAAGCTGGACAAGAGAAACTACATTGAGGGAACCAAGTTGTTGGGAAGCTACTTGCACCACGTTGCTGAGGAGCCACAGGTGTAAAGGATTTTGTAGTATATCGGTGGGTGTGATTGGGATTTCATGGGGGCGTTCGCTTGATGATTTCTAATTTCCTTTGTTTCTTCATTATCAGGCACTTTGGCGCATACTTGCGTTGTGAAGTAAGCTTCATGTTCGGGTTTTATGAGGGTTTGGGTATGCATGGGATATTTTGAATAATGGACTTTCTTTGCATCAAACAATAAGCACTGCTCTGTCTTGGTCGTTACCGTGGTTCTTGTGTGTCTTCATCATGGATTCGATGCATCTATTTGTCGAATTCCATACCTCCCATAATCATACCCTACATACGAAGCACGCGCCCACAAATGCTCACAACTCGACACTGTTGGCACATGCCAAAGCACCATGTATCGTAACAAACTCTCCGGACCCCCAACACCACCAATGCACCACATAAGAACCCATACCACAAACTCTAATACCACTCTCACCTCCATGTTATCCATGACGGATATAACATCCTACATCCCAAAACGCCTTGACTCCATTCATGAATTCACAGGGATCAAATACACAATAAGAAAAGACAAGTATGAGCAAATAGTCCCATGCCGAGAGAAAAAGGTACTTCCATGAACCAATCGCTTGCCTGATTGGAAAAGATACCGCACCGGTTAAAGAAGATCAAAGAAGTAAACGTACAAAGTAAAGTGTATTCATGCCGGCTTTTCCTTCCAAAGTAGTAAAAAAAGATAATGATACGATATGATATGATAGAATAAACCAAGACAACCATGATAATCATGCACATCGAGACCAATACCAGGCCCCGACATTTTCAAACTCCGTCATCCAAATAAAAAAGAACACCCAATAGTAAAACATGACAAAGAAAGTAAAACGGTATGTACTTAGTATAAAAGTTTTCTGCGCCTTTAAGAATGAGTAATAAGCAAGTAGGAAAACCCAGAGACAGTTTTTAGTAATGGTATGCGCTTGAACGCTGTGACACAAAAAAAGAGTATGGGCCCAGGGGTAGTGCTAAAAGGGAATAATGGTACATGAAGAGAAAACGTTCCAGGTACCATCAACAGGCAATAATATTCTAATCAAGAACGTTGCCAAAAACATCGCACAAGAGGTATCATTCTGAGGACTTTTCGAGAGGCATCGAGGCCCCCCAAAAGCCATGGTTCTCGAGGTATAGCAACAAACAGTTACTCAACCCAGCGGCCGTTTTCATCGTACCGTCTAAGACTCTTAGGCGAAGGCGGTAGGCCGGGTCCTCCACTACCGTAGCTGGCGTGGTAAGGTGGTTGCCCTTGAAGCATCTTGCTCTCCATACTGGTCCGTCTTGATGAGGCTGGGACGCTGCCGGGAGGGGTGATGACGACTTCGTCCCGTCTTCCAATGTCTGGTCGTCCTACGTCTTGGTAGGAATGGAGTTGTTGATGGTGGTGAAGTGGGGCAACTTGTTGGTGGTGGTGAGGTAGGTGAGGTGGTTGATGGTAGAGTGTGCTTGGAGTTGGGGTGCGGGTGTCTTCTTCGTCACGGTAGTGGGAGTAGGAATGAAAGCCGCCTCTGAAGGATGGCCGTTGTTGGTGTTGAGTGTGGGTGTAGTAGGAGTTTGAGCGAGAAGCTGAAGGTGTGGAAGATTGATCACTAAAGATTGCTTCGTCAAACTCGGTCGCTTCCGGTGAGGTTGAGGCTGAAATGGTCTCGGCTCCATGGTGGTGATGATGATGCTGAGAGTGGTGGTGGTACTGTTGGTGTGGGTGTGGATGATGTGGTGAGTCCAAAAGGATGGATGGAGAGTGAAGTGGCACGTCGCCGGTTGTCATTCGTCGGCGGACTGGACCTGGACCTGGGCCCATGCTTCCGCTGGCTCCAACCGGACCACGAGCAGTTTGGATGGCGGAGAGAGCGCCGCCCTTGTTGCGAACCTTGCGACCACTACCACCTCGTGGCCCAGATTTGCGGCGGTGAGACTCCTTCATCCAGCCATTTTCTTCGTCTTCGTGGGATGGCGTAGTATAGCAATGTGGGAGAAGTTCGACGTCGGGAAAGGTACCTCCAAGAATTTCGAGAGACTTCTCAATCTCGTCGACAAGATGCTTAATCTCTTTCATTGTCTTTCCATGGCCTTCGAACTTTGCGAGCCACGTTGTTGAGTTTGGATCGTTTGGACCTTGGGCGAGGTTTGGGGGCTGTGGAGAGCTTGAACTCGAAGTGTTGTTGGAGGAGTTCATCGACATGTTCATGCCAGGCGCCATGTCATCCAAGTCGGCCATATCGTCCTCCATATCCATGTCACCACCTGGGTAGCCTAGGCCTGCAGCTGGATTCCTCCCGTTCTGGCTGTTGTCTTTTCCTCCCTTTCGGACCTTGACGCTCCAGTTCTCAACTCCACCCCAGGTGATTAATCTATCGATCTGGCGTCTCACAAGTTCGCATTGCAACACAGCAAATCCATTCGGATTTCGATAACGACTACGCTGATAATGCTTCCGACAGTAATAAACCCATACATTCTGAGGAATAGCCCTCGTCTCGGCCTTGTTTCTTCCAAAGACGTGCGAGACAACCTTTCGAAGTGGTGAGCGTGTTGTACAGTCGTCACAGTAGGAACAACGAGGTGGACCTTGGATATCTTCGATCGGAGTGGAGGTTGGCGTCAAGGACATGTTTGATGAAGCTGACGGGGACGGCGACGAAGATGAAGATGCAGAGGATGGGACGGAACTGTGGGAGCCGGTGGTTGGTCGACCTGATGGATGAGTGTGGATCGGAATGGTTTGGGTTCGGGGTATAAAGGATTCATGATATCGTGGCTCATGGTGCTGCTGCGGATGATAGTTTTGTTGTAAGACAGGTGGATAGGTCGGATTGGATGAACGTTCATCTGAAAGAACTGGTCGAGGTTGTTGGTGTTCTCCAGCTGGACCGTGGTTCAGTATATCGCTAAGGTTCATTTCGGCGTGAGTTGAAAGGGGAGTGTGCAGCTATGCCAAATGTAAGTCCAATGCAGTTCGTCTGAGTTCCAAAGTAAAATCAGTCCAGAAAGAAAACGTCCACAGTATAAATGGGACAACGACTGGGCCATTATAGGCACACAGGTACTAGCTTGAGACTTCGTTTTCCTCTTTTCTGAGCACCCCGCACGAATTCGTACGAAGCTACTCGAAAAATAGAAAAAGGAAATGAAAGGAAATGTAGTTTCTGGGTTTGGGAAAGCTTGAAAATACAGCAAAATGGAAAGAAGGGAAAAATGAGCCTCAGAAAAGGACAAGGAAACGGACAGCAGCGGATTTAGCGAGACGGAGCACCACGTAGGTAGCATATGGGTTCCAAACAAACGGAAGTGAGGGATGGCAGAAGGTGCAGTGCGTTTACCAGTAGCCACAATATCCATCCCAACGCCACGATAAGTAGGCTGGAGCTATCGTGAAACAAGCAGTTTTGCGACCATAAACAGAAGCTAGAGCATCGATGAACATACTGGGAAAGAACGTACCTAGACAGCTTCAAAGGCACTATCTTCTTCCGTAAACAGTAGTAATCGTTGGCACAGTTTAACACACTAGCGCTTTCAACCGTGTCATACGTTGTGTAGGCAAAGATTAAAGATATTGATCCCGCCTCAAATTTACCAGTGATACTAGAATCTCTGTTTGCTGTTGAGGAATGACCAAGTAGACGGGCGTTTCGTTGAAAAGTCTCGATATGAAAACGATGTATCGGTTGCAAGAGTTGCTTGTAACTTCAAGAAGCGAGGCTACTCTCCCGTTGGAATTCCAAGGCCTTCGTCACTGGAACAACTAAATTTCCAATCACAGGCTACTATGAAAATAATAGGCCTATGGAAGATGCGTATACCGGAGAGAAGCCTGTAGTGAGCATGAATCAATATACGGATGCAATAGGCGGGGGGAAAGACGGGGAGTGCTGTGAACGGACCAGGGCACAAGGTCAGATAAACCAGTAGCGGATGATGATGGTCAATAGAATGGACGTACAAAGCCGAGCCGTAGAGCGGTTACCAATCGATAGTCCTGTACTAATCCTCTTGTCCCGTTGGCTCAAGTTGGGGTCTGGTGGGATGGGACTGAAGCTTTGTATATAACAATTGATTCAGCTGACTGCAAATCTGATGGCGAGACGTATTGGGCAGTCTTGAAGGCGGGGATATTGGCATGGGCCAGCAGATACGGAGATTTCCAAGCCACCAAAGGAAGGTCCAATAGCTGATCAAGCGGAAGGTCGTATGTCGAGCTCTTGATATGATCCAACAACTTCCTCTTCCAGACCGACCGTTCTCCTCTTCTTGATCTAATCAGGCTCTCCCAACTAGGTTTATCGACGATATCCACGCCAGATCCGTAATTCTTCACTCCAAAAGACCGGTCCTTTGTTTTCCGAATTTCCAACCCTGGTAATATGCCAATCTCTCCTTTTCCGCTGTCACCACTTTCCGAGAAGCGGGACAAGTTGCTAACAGCCTCGTGCCGGATATTTCCGAGTCGAGGAGGACTTTCCGAAGGTCGTCCTGACCAGCTCTGCCGAAGACTTTGATGAAAGCGTTGACAGCAATGTTGTTCTTCTGCTTTCCTTCCTTTTTCTTTCTTGGGAGCGCCGATGCAATGAGGGAAGATCGCGACCAGTATTCGTCCTGTGCTTCTGGCGGCTCGGTCGAGAAAAGTTCCTATCGAATAGCCCTTCCAACGAGTTGCACGGCAAGTAAGTCCTCAGCGCAAGATGGTCTCTGATCTTGGTGTTTCTTGATGTATGTACGCTGGTTGTTGTTGTTGTTGTTGTTGTATGTCTTGAGAATGAAGTGGCGGTGGTTGTGTTTCAACGAATTGGTTTTCGTCCCTCGAGTGATTTGCTATTCGTCCCTGACTGACGGGAAATAGTTGAGCCTATCGTGAGTGTGCGCGGCACTAATTAAAGTGCAGCGTACGGGTAGATGGGCTTCTTTCGTCCTGATGGGCCGTGGATGGAAGTTGGTGAGAGAGAGGGTCGACCGGCTGACGGAGATGCTGAGATGTTGAGATGTTCCGAACGGCTTCTTTTCTTTTGCTAAGGTACCGTTCCTAAGTGACGATGCCGAAAGATGATGAGGAAAGTAGAGGGAGAGGGGAAAGAAGAAAAGGGAACTGGGGGGAGACGAGCGAAATAAAGATCTGTAGTAGCGGTATGTCTGTGTCCATACTAGAATGAGTGTAGGGGGACGTGGATGGCTGCCGAGTCAACAGGACAGCCCTAGGCTGGGGGTACTTTTTTTTTCTGGGGATTTTTGGCCTGGCGTAGTGACCGGGGGGTACTATACAACTCCAGTCACGTATGTAAAGGAAGTTAGGAAGGAGTAGGAAGGCTCTATTAGCTGCAGTAGATGTTTTTCCCAAAGAGAGCTCGTACATACTTACCTCATATGCCCACCATGCCCAGTGCTTCTATTACTTGTAGTTGCCAGGCAGAACAAACTATACTACTTTCCTTTTAACGCGGTACCTATCGAAAGTCTCGTTGCCCAGTAACCAAAATCATGTCTCTCGGCTTCTCAGGGTCTCAGGCATCGGAAACTCCCATCCACAAACACAAAACTCCAGATCTTCCCTAGCAGCAACCTTGAACCACACCCGTTTTCGGCGATAGCAATGAAGCCGGTGATAATTGCTTTTTACAAGCCGCTCTTTCAACAACCTATGTTTTTTTTCCCTTTATTATGTCGTATCTTTTCTTCTCTAAAACAATTACAGTTTTCAACCATGTCAAAGGACCGACCCTATGACGGAGTGGGTGTGCTGGGGCCAATGGGTGCCGGAGAAAGGTCCAGAGCAATTGACGAGCAAGCATCTCGACATCTCAAACAACATCGCCAGCAATTCAACAACAGACAAACAAAAATGCCTTCACGAGAGATCCCTCACGAACGATACCCACAGCATAATCCTTCACCCCTCTACCTGTCGATTCAAAATCTCAGCATCATCATCACTATCACCAATCCCAACTACCCCAAACAAATCTCTTGCCATTTCTCCCCAGGCCAGTTCTCACGACACCTCTCTTGCACCTGCGCGTGCAACACAAAGCAGCCGCCCATCCACTCGCCCCCCATCATCTGCGCCATGTCAAGCTGACGCAAGAGCAAAAAGGTCCTTTCCCCTCGATTGTCTGATACCCCCATCTCCCCAAGGTGTTTAGCCTTATATTACGCAAAGGTATCGCTGCGTATTAATGTTTGGCAATTCAGGGACAAACATCACTTATCGCTGCGAGGATCAATGTAACTTAACGACGACTTGGAAACAAATTTCAACCAATCTCCATACCGCCAAACACCATGCAACGGGATTAGAAACCCTCTTCGACCGGGACCAAAGGTGTGGCTAATTAATCTATCGGCCAAACGTCAACCGGCCACACGACGGCTCATGCGTGCGATGCTGTATGGAAGAGCTGGTACATGGAGCTTCCTCTGCTGGTCGAGAACAAAACTTTAATATAGACTACATACAGCTTTCAACCTAGCGTCTCTTCGCAATCGCTTCGCCGGATATTAGGCAAGGGTATTGCTTTGCTTCAGATGGGCCTTTGCAAACTACATGAGCGATGGGAAAACGAGATGCTGCATGACCGCAAGTCGGAAGCAACATGGAAGCCGGAAGAGAATATGTGCCTTTGAATCAACCATGATACGGTTTCTTCGTTCCTGCGATGCATACGAAGTGATGGTGTGTAGTGCGTCCGATAGTGTGTCAGTGTAGTCTGATTGCGGGGCTCGAGATCCCAGAAGGAAAAATCGGAGCCGGAGGAGCAATCAGATTTCACACATGCATAGAGATGGAGGAGCAGGATGAGGTAGAATTTTTTAAATGAGGGAGGAGAAAAACACGCATCGAAATTCGTTTCTACCCGGCATTGCATCCCTCCTGCAACGAACGCCATGTCGTCGGCGCCGAACAGACAGTCGAGACTCCGGTCATCTCGTCATGACACCGCCTATCACCAACATCACCACCCTTTCCGTCGCAGAAACGAATCATTCATTGGCCTGAACTTATTCGGGGAAGATTGAACCTTTGGGACAGAGAAAACGGATTTGCTCTAAACAGTCGACGCTACCTTTTCGGTACCCATTAAGAAGCTTCTGTGGATCGTGACCTGCGGAGGGTGAACGTTAAACGAATGCTTATGCGGGGGCGGGTCGCTCGCAGTAGATCAGTTGGATGGATATCTTTCCTAATCCGCATCGTCCAGACGAAAGTCCAACACGGGAGTTGACTGGCGCCCAAGCTTTCACCACACAACAAGTCATTGCCGTTGCCGGTTATGCCGAAATAGGCTTAGGCAACTATCGTTTCGTACAAATCACGACCGCACTTCACGGCAAGCAGGTCGAATTGGGTTGTCCCTTTCTGACCTGATGGTACTCTTCCCTGTGCCCTTCCAAGTACCGGTACTGGACCGCATCTCTCGCAGCTCATCAGCCGTCAACAGGGCTTGCCAAATGCAAGAACCAGAATTGGGATTGCAATATTGAGATTACCGCAGCCTTTCCAAAGCTTTGGGAAATAGGCTTCACTACTATATATCCATCCATTGCAAGGTAAAAGGCATTTCGGAATTCGTGGACCATCTATCCAAAGCCACAGCTATTACGTTCTGGAGTTTCGGGGCGGTATGTAGCACGATCGTCACGAAATGCTCATCTTCAGCTACTGTGATGGTAATCTCTCGAATCTGCTTCGTTGTTGATGGTTACGGGCTTGTCTTTGGTCGACCGGTCAAGCTATTATTGATCAGAAGTGTCATGAGTCCCGGTGTTCGCAAGCTAACCTCCCTGTGTTGAGCTTCCTTCTCCCGCCAACGTTAGGAATGTCTCAAGAACATGAAAAAGAATGGTTAAAGTGCAGCAGCATGTTCATCCGATCATCAGCGCAGCTTGAAGCTCGAAGGCGAACGGATGGAATGTATGTATGGCAGTGGTGGTACCCCACATTGTGCAAACATCCCATCTCTAATACACTCTGTCAGAAATGTGCCCTCAAGCTATTGACCAATCAGAGAGTTGAGGAGATCTTCTTCGGCGGCTTGCCTATCACCAAGACGAGAACGTAGCATGTATGACCTGCTACTAGAACGGGACACTGAAAGCTGTACTTGTTTGTATCTGTACTTGGTGTTGTTGGTATGGCTTGATTTCAAACGGGTTTGACTACACCAACTTGTCAGCTCCTAACAAGCACCAGCGACTGGGATAAGTGATGTTCAAGGGGCTTCCGTGGGGGAGAGACATGGTTCTTCATGTCGCAAGACATCAACAACCGTTGGATTCGAAAACGACAACGTGCCGAAGCGACATGATCGCAACCGCAAATCAACCTGTTTCCGCCAGCAAAGAATAGCGTCTAGAAAAAGCAATGAAATTATGCGCAGGTCCGCATTTATCGTCCGACAGCATGATCACCGACTTCTACCAATATCTGGTAAGGCTATCCGAGAAGATGCGCATGTAGGTACATAAGGCATCCGCTTGCGCAGACTAATCTACCGAAGTCCTAACCAACATAGGGATGGATGATGGAGCTCAATTACAACCTTACTCCCTTGCGCCAAAGACATCAGGACGGAATACGCATGCTCAAATGTGGGGTAACTGAGCCTCGAAACGCAAGGAGTCTTCTGCTACATAGCTACCACTTCATCAAGCTTTCTCCTCCTTTGGGCCGCTTATGACACGCATCAGCATTTAGTTACCAGCGTCACTTGCGCTTAGGACGGCGAAGGAGCTGCGAAGGAGCTGCGATGAATCTTCACGATGCCTCACTACAGACATGAGGGTCTATGTTATGTTGACAAATGCAGAAGCTTCTCAACAAATTTGTACCAACAGCCTTCGGTCATTTCCTTGATCGGCATGGACGGCCATCTCCCACGATCAATCACCACCGGTGTAGAATTTTCGCTGCAAGATAGCAGTGACTGTCTTTGTTGCCTTACATACATCGTCATCTCGATACCACAAGTTGTTGCTCCAGCTGAGACAGACGTGGGAAACGTGACCAGTGGCCGACCTATCTGCGAGCTCCTCAAGCATATGTTTGTAGCCAGGTGCTGCATGCTTTCTCCTACATGCGATACATACCTTGCTCTTGTAATTGATACAGGAATCTCAGCCCTGTCAAAGCATCGATGCGCCAAAAGAAACTGCTCAAGAAAAGTACATCATGCAACACGCGTAGGATGAGTACATCAGTCGACCAAATCAACATTTCTCTCTCCGAGAGTGGAGATCCAAAAGTCTGCTTTGGGTAAAAGAGTACTTCCTTACAATACGGCCAATCCATATTGGTACTAATCGTTCAAACGGGTGAACGAGTATTGGGAAGTGGCCCAGGACGAGCTGGCTAGCAAGTGCCGAGATGAATGTCCAATTTCACAAGAGCTCAGTTGCAAGCTACAAGATGCAGAACCCAGGCCTCACTTTCTGAGATTCACATCCAGATGAGTGAATTGCGATTCTGCTCCTTTGTTAGGGCTGGTAGGATACGAAGTGTCTGGACCCGGATATCCACCAGTTCTCGAAGGAGGACCTAGAATAAAGTGGTCTAGAAGGATAAAATGCTCACATACTTTTGTGAATATGGATGATCTGATTGTTCGACATCCATTCATCCCGACTGGCGCCGAGGATAATACTCTTGAGTCTTCATTCACTGGTTTTCTCACAATTCGGCGCCGGTATCACAGAGGCAATCATGACATGCATACACTGGAGCTGTGTTTCCCGAGGGGGGCAGCGCAGGACCGTATAAGAACTGCTTACAGTGTACTGCACCTGTACAAGTACCATAACGAGATGATGATGGGGGGGAATGTCTGCGACCAGTTCACAAAGCTGATTCAGAAAAGGAGAACGGAAGCAGCCCGCCCGCCAGCATCAAGACGAAATGCACACTTTGGAGCGGGGTAGCATCACCAAATTTCTTTTCCTCATCTCCAAGAGCACAAAACTTCCTCTTTGGGGCACAGAACCAACCGGTTGGGACGCTGATTGTCGGATTTCAAGCTCCCAACTTGTCGGGGCCTCCTCCAGCCAACCCCACCACACATTCTTGAACGGCTGGGACAGCGATTTCTGCCTTTCCTAGAAATCCTTCACGCTGGTGTGGAAATTACTTTGTGTCTGCCGACTGTGTGGTTTCAGCAGCGTGAAATCAGGGCAACTTGTACAAGTAGATACCCTGTCTGGCCCCGATCGACCGAATGAAAAGGGCCGAATTGGCTTGGTATCTGCCTCTCTTTGTGTGCTTGTGCTATTCTGCGGAATGTGAATTTGGCCCGCAAGCAGCTACCCGTGGGACCCCTCAGCTTACTAACGCTTGAATGTCGAATTCTCACCGATTCAACGCCATGGCTCGAAATAGGACTTCAACATATAAGCAACAGAACCATTTTCAGGAGTTCAAGAAGAAGTACGAAGTACATATGATGTTAAAAAAGCTCGAGGTAAGAGCTTCAGCACCTTCGGTGTGGGATGTATCAGCAGAACGGAATTTTGCGGATTTTGCTTATACTGCATATGTAAAGTGCGACCTTGTTGTTATGATACACAGATTACTAACATAACAAAGGCAGTTCTGTCAATTAATATCTGCCAGTTGCCCCGTGCCTCGAATACTTCTGGCTCCCGAAAGATTAGTATAGGTACCAAATGCATGGACCAAATATTGATCGGACCTGTTGCCTTCAACAGCAAGCCCATCTCTCCAGAAGATGGCCCGGGGGCTTTTGCCGGCTCTACTTAATGCCACACTGTTGGCGTGGGTGATCCGAATAAACGAAAATTTGCTATGCACAAAGAGAGTTCTTTGATTGATGACACGGTACGACACGGAGATGCAATATGCTCGGTAAATGCGGTGAAAGGTAATTAAACTCTTCTGTGCAGTACTGCAGTGGTTCCAGCAACAGGTCCAGGTCCAAAAGGCGCTTACGAGAAGGCATCCGGAATTCGTCACTAACCCGGTCTACAGGTTCTTGCCATTATCTTCGGGCTCTACATGCTTGGGACGAAATCAAGAAATTAACATCAGCCTTCCTCCTTAAATCCGGAGATATGGTAAAGGTTCAAAAGAGATTCTGGATTCGCATGTGAGTTGTCAGGGGCAACGATACTGTTTATGTTCATCACGTGTAAGTCTCAATCCGCAGATGAGCCCTAAGTAAGTTGATACTGACACTCGAACCAGGTCATATGCTGCAAAGGAAGTTTAGCAGACATTGGTTGAGAGACCCTTCAGTGTGGCTCGTTTCGCCAGTGCTATCGAGTGCATGCAGTCTCGCCGACGAGCAGACTTGAACCTGCGCCTCTCGATGTGACCGAAGGGAGAGCTGGAGAACTTGGATCGGCATGGCATCTGGCAGCAACTTTATTCAGAATATCTGGCTAAGTAAAGTCAGTTAAGCAGCTCGCCTTTTGTCTGGCTCAATCTATGCTCGGATATTACATATCCGCCAGTATGTCCCTCTTAGAACTATCTGCCAAGAGCTCGGAAGTTCGTCTGATGTTAATTTACGGCGCCATATGCGCGGGTAGAGATGGTTATTTGCAGATCTTCATCCCATCTCTTACGCCAGGCCACCATCGCTCACTGTTCATCTTCGTATGCTTCCTTCTAACATCATGATCTAGGATCTCAGCTAGTGGGAGCGCCTACCAGTAATCTATGGACCAACACACCGGACACCTACCGCGATCAGAGAGAAAGAGTACATGACAGAATGAGCTTAATGGATGCCTTATTTCTGCACTTTACGGATACGAAGCTTGTATTTGCCCTCAGCTGCATACTCGATGACCGGTAACGACTTATCGAGACATGTTTGGGCGCTGATCAACGCGGCCATCTTGCTCATGTGTCGTCTTTTCGGTATCGAGTAGTCAAGGAGATACACGCACCGTCAGATGGGGCAAAATATTGACCTTCTCGTTATGGGGATCTCAGAGCAATCCAGCCAGTTCGTATTCATGAATTAAAGCTTCAAGATTTTGATAGCTGATGGGCCCATCAATGAGAGAAGGAAATGTAAGTCGTCAGATTAATCGTAGTTGATCACCATCAATTTCACACCTTAGCACTAGTAAATGACGTCTAGTTTATAGGTACACATTTTCGAACTTCATTGCAAATAAATGTCCGAGGACTGGTCTCGTCGACAGGCATCGCAGACAAAGCACATGTCTATGCCGTCTACCCACACTTTCGTAAAGAAGCGTTTCAGTATATGCCGTTAGGCTAAACCGAAGCACCATATGATACCTCCTCCAGGGCAAACTCCCTCAGCCCTCCTGCACTGCTACCGCTGGTATGGGACGTTACCCGACATGCAGAAAGGCTTGCCTATCTTTCATCCTGCATAGATCTGGTAGCAGTTGGATATCTCCGTGGCGTGGCTAGAGTCGGCACAAATTTCTATGCCCTCTTGAAGAATGAATGAGTTGCAGTGGGCAAAGAGAGGCGGGCTGATATGATATGGAGCGTTCAGGTGGCACTGCTACTGGTTGAGTTGGCACAAGTTTTCTTTGTTTACTGGAGTGGTGTTAATGGCCATTGTGCATGCCGGCAGTTTCTGATGAGCCCTTGTTTATCTATTGGGAGACTGTACTAACTGATGATTAGGCTTTCACAGTTGTAAGTCGCACACGGATCAGCAACATATCTACTGTGGATGGCCTTTACTGCCAACAGATCTTCTAAGCCTAAGCCGCCTCGGCTGAGCACGTTTGAGGGGCAAATGAGTGGGATATTGAGCTGAAGCAGGTACACTGCACATCATGGTGGGCTAGTCGAGTCAGGTAGAGTTGCTTTGCGTCGAGAGTCCTTACTGTGCTCTTGGCGCATGGAATACAAAAGTATGCTGTGGAAATACCGTAACGGGTTTCTACCTGTTGACAGCTAAGTAAGTACGTACGTCTCTTCATAGTACGTATGGATTCCGTGACAATATGACAGGCATGAGCACACGGATGGTCGGGTTATAACCTAAATTGGCGCCATGTACATACATTTTCGTCACCTTTCAGGTAGGTTAAGTAAGCTCGTTGGATAATTGTTTCCTCCCCCATTTGAGTTAGGGTATACCGGTAATGGTTGCTTCTTGCTGGGGTACAGAACAGCTCATAATTATTACCGTTTTGGTTTTTACACTTTTTCTGGTAGCTTCAAGATTGTCGAAGTCATGATCATGATACTCATCGGGAACAGACAAAAAAGTAGCCAACCTGCTCGACGGTTGTCCCCAGATTTGCCATCACCGGCTGCTCCGCTTCATGTCTTTCGGTTCAGTCACTTCGTCTATCTCACCCAATCATGGTAAACAACGTACCACAATCATCCTCCCATAAAAGAGTTGCCCAACTTTTTCGCCTTAATTGTTATGTCGACAACCGTCTTGCCCGCTATCCCGAAGATCAGAACCAATAAAAAGCAACTGTCTATTTGCGACTGAGGAATAGGGTGCGGTTGCTGATATAGCCCATTCGAGGTTGACTTCTGAGCCCTTTCATGGAACCGGCCGCTGGCGAACGAATGCGTTGGTAAGGGGAGTCGGAAAAGCTGGCTTCGGAGAAAAGTGAGGGATGCAAGCCCCTTCTGGAGCTCCGATGGTGCAATCGACAATGGGACGATAGCAAGCTTTGTTCGCACGCGAATCCAACAGGATCTGCAATCTCTGTCCTCTTCCCTGACTTATCTTTGTTGGTAATAGTGAATAGTAAACATATACAGGCTGTACCTGTTTCTTTCCTTCTTCGAAGTTTATTCTCGGCATGTGAGACACTGCGACCAACACATGATGCAGTATACATGGCATAAATCGACGCCGTTTAAGGTTATTGTCGGAAGCCTTCGATCATTTTTCGATGCATGGATCACCTCTGGGCCCGATATGTAGTACATCATCTCCATGGCGAACATGAGTTTGCTCGCTTAGTACAGATATCCGTCTCCGGAAACGCCCACTAGGAAATCAAGTACTGCAGGTGTCTCCTTGTTTTGTTATGGCGCAAATACACTCCCGCACATGGCTCTCCAGATTCTCACAAAGCCCCCCAACCCGCAAACTCACTTCGGAGATCAAACATCCAGGCCTCCCCATTGTCTCGGGTACTTGCATTGCTACATCTTTCCCATCTATTTCTTTGGAGGGGACTGACGGGAATGTCGGATCGAGATCTCTCGAATTGGAATGTTAGACTCAGTCGGCCTGGTGATGTTTAGCTAGGTGTCATGAGCTTCGTTCTCGGGATGTGGTATGGTTATGGACGAAGATGGGACGACGGGAACGGGAATGTCTAAGAATGTAGCAATCTGATACCGACACTGACTGAGACATGGCTTAAAGTACACGGATAGAAATACCTTTGTAATGTCGTTGTAACAGAGAAGCCGGATGAACTTCAAAAGTTTCGGGTATCCGATGTATGTACTTGACTTTAAGTACGGAATAATCTGATTATGGGATTCTATATATCAATAAGATTCATCAGTCTATACTTCGTATCAACGTAAGAAATTGGTAAGTACTAAGTAGTTCTAGGGTAAGATGTCCGTCTGTCAAATCGGGTACGACACAAGCTCTAACTGAACGTAAAGCTCAGGCATATGGAACTCTAGTACAAAGTACTTACCAATTTTGGAACTGTATTCTAATGCCATCATGGTCCCCTTTCATGTCAATGTAACCCAATACAATCTAAAACGAGATACTCCGGAGTGAAACTATGCAAGTTCATCTTGCTTCGGTTGGATAGCTTCCTGCTTCTCTACCTCATTCCCCGTAAGAAACCAAACAGTAAAAAGAAGAACAAAGCCACCCGAAGCGAGCTTCCAGCCCATACCCATTCTCCATTCTTGAACATCACTGACCAAAGCATCATCCGCCTCCATTTTCTTCTTCTCACCCAAATAAGACCGGTAAAGAAGAGCATAACCAAGACCAAGAAACAAACATCCAAGAGCGAGCAGTATTAGCAAGCTAGTAACCCTCTTCAGGACTCGAGAACTACCCGTCATCAACTGTGTAGTGAACGTAAAGAAACCCAAAGCAAGGCACCCTAACGCAAAGCTGAGCAAGAGACGAGTGTTACGAATTTGGGAGCAAGTGAACCACCCAACTTGCGGGAATCTTGAGCCACAACTTTGCAAAGTAGGGAAAGGCTTGCAAGTAACCACCGCCGAGCTGGCATCGGGGGAAGAAACAAGGCCAGTGCACTTCTGGAAGAACCCGTAGGTCTCTTTGATATACCCAGTCTTCCCTTCAGATGCAGGTTGAGTGAAAACGAACCATATACCGAAGAATGAGAAGAGTATCAATACCATTGCTGTATTATAAGTAGGGCATTAGAACGGTATGCATAAGTAGTTGGGAAAGAAGACCTACATATGATGAAAAGGACATAGCTGAGGGTGTTTCGAAGTCGGCCTATCCCATAACTCGGCTTCGATTGACTTGCTCCTTCACTGTTCACAGGTTTATTGGTGTCAAGAAGGGATGAGCTCTCGCTAACAGCCTGGGACTCCAAACTCATGCTGAGAAGAGCTCTAGAGTTGATACACTGGCACGGACTCGGATAATCTCTGTCGAAAGGTAGGAAGGGTCTTCCTCGGATTCTCTGGCAGTTGGCGTGAAGTTGAGGCGTAGGTAGCCGCTTTCGGAATCCGGCAAATTCGTATCTCGTAGTGATAGTCCCAACAGTTCAAGCGTGAGTCGAGACAAGTCGGCCGATAGTAGATCCTGCGAGGAAGAAGGGATGAAGTTTCATGGTCCGCTGCAGTACATCTTGGGGAGACGGCTTCGTTTGCTTAACCCTAACCGTTTGTACGCATCAGGTCTCACGGATTGGTTTCGTTTGTCTGTGCGCAAGGTTAGCCACAACTTGGGCAACTTGGGTAACTTGGGACCATTCCATCCATGTTCTTCTTTCAATAACAGCCTTCGTTATAGAGCAAGTGTACCTCGACCAGGCCTTCAGGTACAATATTAGACACGGCTAATATTGACACCCGTATGTACTATGTACCGAAGTCGTTAATCGTCAAGATGAATTGACGTCACAACTGGGCGCCTAGTTGGGTTGTGGGAATCCATTTGCGAGCGCAAGGAAGTTGGGGAATATACTTTGCATGCACATCGCTTCATGCTTGCCATATACTCAACATGGAGATAGGAGATTATGTTAATCTGATTAACGGCAGTCAAAGACATAAGGGGGTAAGTATCTCGATGCCTATAGCCTATCACCGATAGACCCCATTTAAGTAGCTTCAACCTGCTGTAAGAACCGGATGACCGAATCTTGTGAGGAGAATCTAAACTATATCAGCTTCAAAAATGCAATGTTCCTTCTTTGCACATGGGCAAGTTTCCCTTACATTAACGAGTATTCCCAACGGACGAACTACAACATACATCACATGGATAGCAAGCTGCCAGGTTCAATTGGGTCAACAACACCCATCGATTGCAGACACACTGCAATTCATATAGCACCACCCATAGCAACAGTTAGTTAAAGTACTTCGATAATCAGACCAGTTACGCTTGCCGATGACAACCAGGGCAGGGCCTACTGAGTTGCTGTAGAAGCCTCGTTTTGAGGACTCGTTCAATTCTAGCATGATATGCCAGCTCATTAGGGCGACTATGGACAGTTCTCGGACAGATACCACAAGTAGGATCTTCGTGACATATTCGAAGCTCGGTGCAACGTAGTGCTGACTGCCGTTCTCGACATATATCACAAGGTTCTCTGATCCATGTCGGCCCTTCGCCTTCTCATGCCCCATATATGGCGCGATGATTTTCCGATCTTGAGAGTGTCATCAAAGACCGTCTTCTCGATGTCGATATGGGATACTGCGTGAGCGAATTGATGTCTCATCGTGCCATAACCAATCCTCAGAAGGTGTGACCTCGTGGCGAAAGTTGTGCTGGTTGTAGAATCGTAGAAATGAACGTCCAACAGGAATTATGAAGTAATTTTCTCGGTTGTCATTTCCTAAAGGCGAACTCTAGGAAGCTTCTGTGTCCAAAACTTCATCCCTTCTTTGCCGGGTGGTAGGGAACTTGCATTTTGAAGCGTGTCGGAATCACTGCTCCCGTCAGAAGAACCAGCACACGCATCGACTTGAGAGCTGTTGTGTTAAAGAGCGAGAGAGTGTGTCTTTGTGCTGCAGCAGTAAGTAAGTGCCCCAATTGGGAAGCCACATATGCAGCAAATACAGCTATTGGCCGCGCTGCAGCACGGAGCCGTGACGCGATGCCGTTGAGGAATCAGGTTGACAATGATTATTTGGCAGACCAGAACCATACGGGGCTTCTGGGGAATTGGTTGTTGGCGAAGGGTACTTGCCGACTAGAATCATCTCCTCCTTCCCATAACTCAGTACAAGTTGCATCCCTTGTTCGGCCCGTCACCAATTGCAACTCGTTTGTTGATTTGAGCCTGCGGCTTCCCATACTTTCACGTCGGACAACTGTTAATAGATTTAGAATGGATATGACGGTCAGAATTCTGTAACAGTTCAAGGAAGTAATAACGGGCAAGCAAAGTAATAACACACCGTGATCTTCATCTGGGCGGCTTGGTGACGCTTCGGAAGATGTTTGCGGCGGGTGATCTGGCATCGACGTTTCGCTTCAAGCCGATTTGACGGGTGCAAGTTGATAGATACGGATTATCAGATCAATCTCCATAACTAAACGAGGAATATGTACACCGAGCGTCCTTTGAGGCAAGTTCTGGAACCACCACCATTTCGGTCCGGGTGACGCTTAGAAATGGATCTTCGTACGAACAACATACAAACTACCTTGTAGTTACATTTACTCCGTAAGAGTCAACTGTCAAAAGCAAAGCATGCAGCTCGACTGCGACGCCCTGCAGCCCTGGTATATTATAAATATTATTCGCCCGGAATTTTAATGTTGATTCAAACCGTATTCGGGTTAGTCGCTGCGGCCGCTAATACGGTTTGGGTCGGTTTCAGTCGGATCTGCGTTAGGGCGGACTTCCCCAGACTCTCGTACGTCATTAATCACGACGACAGTCAGCACCGAAACCTCATTCCTCGAACCCTAATCCATTCTTTCAACCATTGCTACTACCCCCAAAATACGAGCGCAACCGACACGCGTCAAGCCTCTTACCGTCACGAAATCCAGAACGCAAACTGTACTACATACCTCAGCTTAAACTCGACCGGCCAACGCAGCACCAAAGGAGCGGAACGAACGAAACTCGAAAAGGAACGGTGCCCCACAGACAATATTTTGTAAGTCTTCCCAAAGCTTGCATTCAATCGCTTATGAATTGGATAGTGTGATTGGATTGGGTGTACCGATCGTATCCTGGACCTTTGACGAGTAGCCTCACTCGGTTTGACGTGCATGGAACCTATCGCCTGAACTGTCTTACGAAGCAAGACTTTGGAACCTTGGGTAAGTAGGGGGAATCTTCATCCGTACCTGATTACAAATCTTCAAACAACCGATATTCACGACACAAACATTGCACATCGGCGTGAGTCAAGAGCCCGAATTGACGCTTCTCGGCCGACTTCAATTCTGAAGTAGCCTTTATAACTCTGTCCAGTTCTCACAAGGTACTCTCCATTCCAAAGACACAAAGGGCGGCGGGAATCAGCACCACGGTCCTACAAGAACATCCACAGAATACGACGCTGATATTATTAGTACAGTTTATGAGCTCTGCACACGGAACCTTCATCCGCACGGCTCTGATTCAATCCCGATCACACATATTCAAGAGGTCATTTACACCAAGCAAACCAGTTTCCGGACATCTCCGACAGTACACTGTTCGAGCCCCACTCGCAGCTCTCACTCGTGTAAACCCACCTTTAATCCGAGCAACCGTTCTACCAGCCCCATCGATAATCTCACGAACAGCGAAGCACCCTCAAGCACGCACAATGGCTTCTTCAATCCCACACAACAAGGATCCCTCCACTCTCTATTTTGCCCCTACGACGACCGGCGTGTCTTACCTACCCGGGATCACCGAAGAGAGCCGGAAAACTCTCACCGAACTCCTCCAGAAGAATCACGACGAGCACTATATCTTCTTCAACAATGAGGGATTCCACAATCATCTCGTCCATGAGCTTCTAGCGAAGTATGCCCTTGGTGCTACACCGGAATTGCTACGAGCAAGCTACAAGAACAATGCCGACTACCAAAAGCCGCTTCCAAAGGCAGATGAAACGATTGTCTCCGAGCTCCGCGACAACCAGGAGTCGGCAGAAGTTTGGAAGAAGCATCTTGGGAAGAGAGAACGCTATGCAGAGTTCCTTGGGTTCTTCAAGTCCGAGATTGAGCGCGATGGCATGGAAAACACGATAAAGAAGTTTCTTTTTGCTGGGACTGAGGTGTCTGAGACCATGTTGGCTCGTCTGCTAGCAGGATTTGTTCATCCATACATACATCTTGGATATGCCATTGAGTTCAAGTCCGCTCCTATCGCAGCTGAGGCGTTAGCCCAAACAGCTGCCCATGAAGATTGGATTGGAACCGATTTCTTGTTCCCTGCGGAACAAGCCGCGAAGAAGCATGCTGAAGCCAATGGGACTGTTAGTATCCAATCCCTGTTTACCAGAACATTACTGACGCTACCATTAGGATAATCCAGCAGCCTTCCTCTCTCTCCTTTACGACGTTCACAATGACGAAGCTCTTCGTACCTCTCCTCTATGGTCTGACTCCAACAAGATCGAAGGTATCCTCTCTCGTAACCGCGAGAACATCATCTCGATCGCCTCCAAGGTGCATGTCAATTCTGAAACCCTCGAGCAACAAACCGCCGAATCCATCAACATGGCGACGACCCTTTGCGCAGGATCTATTCGTCCCGACAAAGTCATCGCCTTTGACTTCTTCCTCATGCACTCCAACAATTCATCCATCTTCTCCACTGCCATCAATCAGCAAGACTGGATTCCCACCGAGATCAAAGTCCGTCTTCTAGAATGGAAGGTCCGATACGATCTTATCCTCTACGCTTCCCGCCGAGCCCCGAAACTCTACATCGACGAGGTCCGTAACTACACTGGACCCTTCAGCGAGACCTACTACAAGCAAATCTACGACTCCAAGCCATCCAAGGGTCGTCTTGACGTCCCCGTTGGCAATCCTTGGCTCTCCCTGATTGACGAATGCTTGAAAATCAAGGACGATGGACATACCATCAAGATGGTCCGAGCCATTATGCACGCTGAGGAAGCTTGCAAGGGCTTCGCCCAGGACGGTGATGGATATCTGGACAAGCCAGAGATGTTTAGGAATTATGCGGGCATGGTGGTGGATAGTGCCGTGAGGGCTAATGGGGATCATATTTGGATCAGGAGTACAGGCTTTGATGAAGCCTGGGAGGGTGTACCGGATAGACATCAGGAGAAGGGGAATCTCAAGGGGGCATTCAATGGCGGAGAGACTTAGAAAGTTCCTTCTTAGGCCAGTAGTTGACATGCTCGAGATTAGCAAGCGTTTTGGCTCCCTCTCTTCTCTTTATTTCGGTAGTTGTTGGGCTTATTTGCTCCGCTAATGATATTCTGATGTTTTTGGAGAACTATTTTGTCGTCCGTTCGTGCTCACGCGTAAGGCATGGACATACCGTGCTAGTGAATATGAGCTTGTTTCTGATCAGACACGGCTGATGTCTTTCCAAATCCTATGATGGATGGTCAATACTTAAACCCATTCAGTCCGGAACAGTGGCTGCTAGAACAATTCAAGAATCCTATGTTAAATGGAATTTACCTTCAGATTTATCCACCGCCCATTAAGCATAGTGTTAGTTACCCTATCATTCTTGGATGGGCATTTAATCGACCACTACCATTCACATTGCTCGCTTCATTGTGGTTGCTGCCTGGGATTTGCAAGCCGAGATTCACCAAGAGGACGGATCACAAAACAGAGACATATAAACTGGAGAAACCTTATTTGCTTTAAACGAGCCGGTGTTATGTTTTATTTGGGAGTATCCTGGGGAAATGTGGAGAAAAAGGGGATCTGGGCGCAGTGTGAGGAGAAAATAATGTGTGCCTGGGATTACAGCTCTAACGTGACGGGCTCCTAAACTCCTAGCTCTACTTCCGGGGTGTTTCATTTCGCTCACAAAAACGAACAAAGACATGTATGCAAGACAGGACGAGCAAGAATCAGGGGAAAAGAAGAACAGGCACGAGGGAAAAAAGTTCTCAATGGTCAACCCATATGTTTCTCCCGAAACGGAGATATTTGGAAAAAAAATCCCTGGTCAAGGCGAATTGCAAGATACACCTTTGAAGTAGCCCTAATATAATAAGCCGTAAGAAATTGGAAAACAAACATAACACCGTTCGATAAAACAAATATGAAAACCAGAAAGAAGAAAAAGGAATTCCGCCCGAAGATCATGAACAATGGACTTTTAACACCCAGACCGTTACCCATGAACTGTTCTACAAATGAGCCGATGAAATGCAAAAAAAGGCCTTCAGATCAACCCATGATGAAAACCCTTTGACACATCTTCCATTGAAAAGTTCCCAAGAAAGACGCCATTTATTATTACCCAAATTACCATCCGCTAGCCTCTGGAGCAGCAGCCGTTGTCTCAGCAGCCCAGTCGGCTGGGGCAGCAGCAGCTGGAGCAGCGGCCCAGTCAGCTGGCTCAGCATCCCAAGATCCACCGGCAGCGGCGGCTGGAGCGGCAGCGAAAGCTGGGTCGTTCCAGTCGTTGGCGGCAGCGACGAATCCGCTCTCGGCAACAACCTCCTCAGCACCTGGAACCTTCTCCTCGGCGATCTCCTTCTGCTCCTCGGATTCAGGATCACGGTAGAAGTAAAGATCGGTCATGACATCCCACTCGGTATCACGGCTGGCAATGGTTCCACGGAGTCTGAGGACCTCACGGGCAAGCATCCACCAGACCAAACCAATGGAGTGACGGGACTTGTTGTTGGTTGGGATAGCAACATCGACGAACTCGGTTGGGGAGTCGGTGTCGCAAAGGGCGATGACTGGGATGTTGACGTAGGAAGCCTCCTTGATGGCCTGGGCATCGGTGCGTGGGTCGGTAACGATGATGAGGCGTGGCTCCTTGAAGGAACGGGTGTTGTAGTTGGTGAAGTTACCGGGGGTGAAACGACCAGCGATGGCGACAGCACCGGTGTGGGCGGCGAACTTGAGGACAGCACGCTGACCGTATGGACGGGCAGAGACAGCGCAGATATCGGCTGGGTTGTCGATGGTAGCAATGATTCTTGCGGCAAGGACAATCTTCTCCCTAGCAATTCCGTCAGCCCTGGGTCCGTTTTCTCTGCCGATTTCTGTCCTCCTTACCAGGTCTTTCCGATGTTGATGAGGTTCACACCATCTGGGCGGGTCTTCCAGAGGTATGGCTGCATGTGCACCTTTACGAGATCGTCAGTTTTTCGCCCATAATACCAATTTTGGCTCCTGTCGCTCAGGTTCTCGAAAAACGAACCTGGATGTTCTTGGAACCCATGTGGCACTGAGCAGCGAGGAGAAGCTCAATATCACGCTGGGTAGCATTGAAGATTGTGGGCAAGTTGCTGGGCGCCATTTTCGACAGATCTTCGACCGTTAGTTTGAAATTCCTTATTTTCAAAAATTCGAGACGTACGAGAAGTTAATTGTCGCGGGGCTTCCTAAGTTGGCGGGGGTCTGTCGTTCCTTCGTCGTTTGTGTCGTTCGGACTATTCCAATGAATCAGCCTTTCCCACAATCGTGTACCCAAAGCGTTTTACACCGTCACAAATGCGTCACGTGGAGATTGAATTCGGCACTAGGGTAAAGCCCTGCGATAAACAATAGAAAAAGGCAAGCATCTAATCTTATCTTATCTAAGCCATCGCAATTTCGCGGAGAATATTCTACCCTAGAAACTGTATCCTTCTCTTGAGACGATAGGAGCTGTCTTCCAGGCGAATCTGCAAGTTGTGTGGTTGCTGAGCATTTTGTTTGCATTGATTTGTGGCATCGTGGAGGGAACATGAAACTTGACGACCTGAGAAGGCCGGTTGAACACTGAACACTGAAAATTTAGGGTTGGGTCCATGCAACTAAATCTCCTCTTGACGTAAGCGTTGGTTAACCCAAACTTTAAAATGCGGATCTATCCGAGCTATGAGATGCATGGCAAGCCTTTGCTTTTGCTATTTCCCGATTCCGAAAGTCTCGGCTCAGCGTGAGGAGGACCGATGGTCGAGATATCGAAATGTGAGTGCGTTTGTGGGCTTCAATGAATGCTGCCAGAGAATCCCAAAATCATATGCAACCCTGCATCGAAGCTCAGAGGATGTCCGCCTCCCTCGTTAGCAACACCCACAATCGCCAGTAAGTAGAGCTACGGAATAGGATTGTATTCGTAAATAGCCCACCCAGCTGTACAGTACCAGTTGTACTATCCTCCCTGCTGTAAGGCTCGCACACTCAGCACGATCGCCTTCCAATCCGGTCGGAATCTCAAGAGCTCATAAGATGCAGCGCAAATGTCACTCATTTGGCCATGCATGCCATGTCTTGCTGGCTGGAGGGATGCTTGTAGTTGTAACGGTCACCGATTGTGACTTTAGATAATAGCGGATCCGTCGCCCTTACTCGGAGAGATGCAGTTAGCAATGAGATTCATTGTCCAAAGAGTAGTACCGAATTAGGAAGTAAATGCGATTGCATGTTAACTAGAATGCATAATGTCTTGGAGCAATTCGCATATGAAGTATGTATACTTAAGCTACACCATAGCGAAAATGCACTGCTTAGAATTCGTACATAAATTGTAGATGGTACATAGTCTTCATCGGGGTTGCGGATGCAAGCGTAGTCGGGCGGGTGGCTACGGAACGGAGAGGAACTGCAAGCACAAAGACCTTCCGAGAACGACGAGGGATGACAGCAGAGTAGTTTGCTATCATATGCTTCGGGCCGTGCTTCCCTAGATAATCCCCAGCTATGGTAAACGCCGCTGATGGCGAATATTGTGTGGTTGGTCGCCATGCGGTGCTGGGAAAGAGAGATGATGCAACTCGGCAGGCGCTGAGCACGTTCTCTGAACTCGTATTTATAGCCGTGTGGCAGTGCTTCTGGAACAATCCGTCCCGGTCCTCATGTTGATTCGCATGTCCAGGGGTTGAGACGTTGCGCTGTGAAGGTGTTGTGGTCCGTGAAACTCGCAACCGTTGTTGGGTGTCTCAGGGAAATGCGCTGCGGAGCAGCTCCGTCTCTCGATACCGAATCTAGGAACGACGCCTTAGCAAAAAGCTTGATTCTGAAGCAGATGCCGATCCGTGCCTTTCGTTATGTTTGATGTCCAAGAGACCAGTTATGAAGATTGCTGCTGAAAGGCGCTTCGAAACGACGGACCGGGCATGGACTGGATGCGCGACTCAGCCTTCAACCAGTAAGCTTACTGAACTGGTGCAAATGTCCTACCTCTGTGGTGTTTGTTATATAAGCTTCCACCAAACTCTGATCATCGCATGAGCTCTACTGATTTGCAGCTTCTCTTTATTTTGAACGAGAGTAGTGAAGGTTGCGATAGGGTTTACCGAAAGTTCCGGGAAAGCGTGTAGAAGAAAGAAGAAAGCACCAAAAGGCTGCTGATTACGGTGTTCCGGCCTGTCGATCATTCCATAGGGCGTAAGCAACCCTATGCATCATGTCGTCGTGATGGTTACTTTTGCTGTACGAGGGTGTCGTTGAAGAAGTCGTTGAAGAAAAGGCTCCAGAAGGCTTGGGAGAACATTCGAATTCTTGGAGCTTCTTCGCTTCACCGCACACTCCCTCGGCTGTGTTCCCAAGTGGTGTGTCTTGGACAAACAAGCTTTTGCGCTCTCCTTGTTTGAGTTCGCGTCCAGCTTTGACGCCGCTTATCGTTTCGGCTTTCTGCTAAGGTCTGGAAATTAATTTCACACCCACCCCGTCCAAAATAGCGTCTTTGGGCTTTGCACCCTACCATCGACTTGTCTGTCTCTCCCCTTATCCCTCTGTCACCATCCCACCTTGACTGGAGAGAGGCTTTATCTCGTTCGATCCTCCCGCTTATTCTTCTCTTTTCTTGCCTTTAAGCCTTTTCTTCTTCCTTCACAGCCTGCCTGCTTCGCTCGCTCTTTGCTACGGGACTTCCCCTGAACGGTGCACAACTTTACCGCGCAATTCTTTCGATTTTGCCCCCCACAAGAACCCCCCCGACTTTCGTTGTTGCTTGCTGCAAAACTCACGACTGGCTCGTATCCGAGTTCGCCCATCTTTTCGACTCCTTTGAGCAGCAAACCCCAAACACATTCCGCATTCAACTGATACCAAATTTCGAAGTCGAAAGGCAGTCAATCAGAGGCTACATTGCTCCGCCTGTACGGTTGTAGTAGTCGCAATAGGATCATAGAGAGGGGATAACCTATACAACAACAATGTCGTCGAAAAAGGATGAGGCGGAGGAATATCTCATGGAGGATAGTTCCTCCCCATCATCAAGCTCGCAAAGCCAGGGACTGCCTACGCCCGTTTCTGCGCATCAACCACCGCAATCTACAAGCTACTCGTTACATCCAGCGTTCTACGTCACGTATGTTGCTCGTGGATCTCAGAATTGCGCCTGCGGCTAACGGTAATCTCCTTTGCAGTATATGGATAGCTTTGAGCTCCAGTGTTATTCTCTTCAACAAATGGATTCTTGCCCATGAAGAACGCCAATTTAGTAAGTTTACAAAACTCATATCACCCTATAGTGCAAATTACTGACCTGGTTGCTCCATAGAATTCCGTACGTTCTCCATCCCAAGTTATTTCCCCAGCGGTTCACTAATCAAGCCTGATAGCCATCTTTTTGACGACATGGCATCTGATATTTGCAACAATCGCGACACAGATCATGGCGAGGACGACAAAGTTACTTGACGGTAGAAAGACGGTTCGGATGACCGGCAAGGTGTATTTGCGAGCAATCGTGCCAATCGGAATTTTCTTCAGTTTGAGTTTGATTTGCAGTAACCAGGCCTACCTCTATCTCAGTGTTGCTTTTATCCAGATGTTGAAGGTGCGTAGTTCGGGAAAGGCGGCGTGGATCGCTGGCTGAGTTGGACGATTGTCTAACATTCGTAGGCGACAACTCCCGTTGCTGTGCTGCTTGCCTCCTGGGCGCTGGCGGTCGACAAGCCCAACATGAAGACTCTCGCGAACGTCTCGTTTATCGTCATTGGTGTCATTGTTGCTTCGTATGGAGAGATCAACTTTGTCGTTATTGGATTCATCTTCCAGGCCTTTGGTGTTGCTTTCGAGGCAACTAGGTTGGTGATGGTTCAAAGACTGTTGAATGCTCCAGAGTACAAGATGGATCCCTTGGTTTCCCTCTACTACTTTGCGCCAGTGTGTGCTTTCATGAACTTTGTCATGTTCCTGATCTTCGAAGGTAGAGATATCTCAATGTCGGCTATTGTAAACGTCGGTTTCTTTGTTCTTATCGCGAATGCTGCTGTTGCGTTTGCTCTGAACGTCTCGGTCGTTTTCTTGGTATGTGTAGTTCTGGTTGAGCAGAATGGAAGCAGAGTGCTGATAGTATACAGATTGGCAAGACTTCGTCCCTTGTTTTGACCCTTTGCGGTGTTTTGAAGGACATTCTTTTGGTTGTCGCCTCTATCATGATATGGGGAACCATCGTCACTTGGTTGCAAATGTTTGGTTACAGTATCGCTCTCGGAGGTTTGGTTTACTACAAGCTCGGAGGCGACAAGCTTCGAGAGTCATACGTCCAGCTCCGCACAAACGGTGCCCGCGCCTGGGATGAGTATGGCCAGAAGTATCCAGTCTGGAGAAAGGCTGCCGTTGCTGGTGGAGGTTTCTTCTTTTTGCTCCTGATCATCGGTGGTGTCTTGTTCCCTAGATCAGGACCGGAAACCAAGGCTGTCAACATTCAACAGGAGTTCACCAGCCCATTGGAGAACAAGCTCACTTCGGCGGTTGGAGACTACGTTGATACCCAAAAGCATACCTTTGACGAAGGTGACACCTATATCCCAAAGAGAGACCTTGATATTGTCATGGCTATGCACCACGAGAATGTCGACACGGTCGCAAAGCAGCTCAAGGAACTGAAAGAGTTGAAGGCCTTCTCTGGCCTCAAGCCCCATGTCATCATCTACGTCAAGGACGGCAAGGAGACTCTCGACAAGATCAAGGAGAAGACTGGAGCTGATGAGGTCCTTGACCTTGTGAACCGTGGACGTGAAGGCGGCACCTACCTCACCCACATTATCAACCGTTTCGACGACGTCGCTAAGCACACCCTCTTTGTTCAAGCCGAGCCTCATGACTTTTCCAAGATCAAGCGCCGTCTCGAAGACTATTTCAAACCCGAAAAGACCGGAATGCTCTCTGTCGGTTTCGGCCATGCTTCCTGCTCTTGTGACCATTGCGAGGATCCATGGGGTGGGCGTGATATCTGGACCCGTGTCCCCGAGATTTTCTCTGCCGTGTACGGAGAGTTGTGCCCACCATCCAAGATCCTCCTCTCATACGCTGGTCAGTTCGTCGCATCGGCTAAGAGAATCCGTGCCGGCGAGAAGCACACTTATCAGCACCTTAAGGAAGTCTTGGAGAGTGATACCGACCACTGGATTCATGGTGACCCAAGAGCCGGGAGGTTTAACGACTCTCCCTCGGCGCCATTCTTCGGTCACAGTTTGGAGAGGAGTTGGATGATTATCATGAGATGTGCGGAGCCGCGGTTGGCAGACACTTGCCCGAGATTGTCAGATGTGAGAGCAGCTGGTGATGCCGATGACAAGTGTCAGTGCTTGGATCTTCCGGAGTAATTGAATGGGCGGTCAGGTGTAATGATTAATTTGTATGGAATGTTACAATGTAATGGAGGAGGTCAGAACGGGATACGATGTTAATAGAGATGGACTTCAGCGCTTTTGTTTTCTGGTTCTGGTTTCTTTGGTCTTTTTCTTGCTTCGCACTTTTCAAGGATGGAGGGTATATCTCCTTCTGGTTTCTGGTACTTATTTGTTCATTTGGCAGTCCTTCATATTCTCCCTTTGGTAGCATTGCCATAGCAAGCAGCTTCTTTGTACTTGTTACTTCCGAACCTTTTATTCTCCTCGTTATTGTACTTAAGTACTCATTTATCTGTTACTCTTTTCTTGCATATAGTATCTCATGACTATTACCTTCTTCACGGATACTTAACTTACTATAGGGACTCGGGGTGGGGCAATCTAGACAAGAATGAAAATGCAAAGTTTATCAAGGTACTCTACGAAGCCTGATTTACACTGGTACTGAGTTCCTTTGAATTTGCGATGTTCGCTGGCTCCGCAACATTGGCTGAGTGCACGATCTTATTGGATTGGTGGCGCGCGGTTCCCAGTCAACGAATAAGGGAAACTGTAAAGTAGTAAAGCACGAGGTACAAAAAGTATGTATTAAACATGCGACGTTCCGCCACAATATGTTGGATCTGCTGGGCCGCTCCCCACAACCTGGCTTATCTTTAGACACAAGCAAACGTGAAGGCGGGACGCAACACCACGCTCAACCGGTTACAACAGTCATTCTCACAAGCTTGCACACAACCAACCGGACAACTGTACATATTGCGGGTACTTAACTGACATCCACTTTCCTCTTTCACGATGGTCCTCTCATCAAAAGTGGTTGGAGTTTTCCATGCTGTAGATTAGACATTCGGTGCATAGCCACAAAAATCCTTGGTGTATCGACGGTTGACCGCACAACTCGAAATCGTCCAATGGTGCGTCTACAGTAGTGCTTACCATGCCGAGGAACGCACAACATCGGGGCAATATTACCATCAACTCTAGGGAGTTTAGGCCTCCCAGTCTAACCACACGGCACATGAGATAGACATGTCGATGAGACCTTTCTCGGGGGTCCAAAAGCTGGCTTAAACATGTGTATATGATCGTTTCTATTCGGTAATTGATGGCCAGTCGTTTGCGTACAAAGTTGCGTAAAACACTTGTGGATGGGCTAGCGTGGGAACTTTTTTTCTCGCTGATGTAGGGTCCAGGGACACGAGGGGTGCATGTAGTGGACCCTAAAGCGGCGAGAATCGAGGGTACGTAGATGTGTCGCGGCTTTGTTTAATTTTGCGCGCGTTTCGAGGCAGACGAAAGGGATTTACAACCTCATATTACGTATGAATATGTTTCGTAAACCTCAGCAACTATGTACTCTAGAGTAACGCGATTTCTTGTTTTAAAGCGACGTGTGGAGTTCGGGATGAATGGCAGTGTGGGGTTTCGACGGCGAAGGAGGCACGTTGTGTGGTTGACGTTTGGAACATTTTCAGGAGTCTCTGCCCTATGAGACCAGACGACTTCTGGCGACCGTTTTTACCCGGGGAAAAGCTCCGAACGTCAGGGGTCGGTTGGCGCAGCACTTTCTCATCATTCGGCCTGCGCGACTCGAGTTCATTTTGAAGTAAGCATTCGGCATTTGCATTGGACGACATTGCAGAGAATCAATGGTCTTTCTATGTATTGTGCGGCAGCCTTCATGTTGTAAAGAGTGGTGATATGTATCGAGAACTTGGAAGCCGAATGAGGATCTCCAGGGACCGCGTAAGACGACGGGACGATTTGTGAAACACACCAAACCTAAGCACAAGTACACCATTAAAGTAATCTGATGCGGGAAGCAAATGTACTGTATCGCAACTCTACATAAACCATCACGGAGCACCATACAGACTCATATAAACGCTTGAAGTTTATGAATTCCTTAGGAGAAGTAAGTGCAAAGTAGAAATCAAAGTGATCGAGAACTCTAGATCAATCTAATCGGCTCGTCTAAGCAGCCTTAGATCTTGCCCAGAGATGCCATCGTTTTCACGCTGCTTGCAAAAATAGCAAACCAGGCTAGCATATGCAGGTTCTAACCGTCTAGACATTTGCGCTAACCCAACCAATACAAACCTCCAATCATTTCGACCTGTGGTGCTTATCGATTGCAGTACTGAGCGAAGGGTTCATTTCCCCTTTTTCCTACCTACTCTTACACAGCCTTATCCTTCTGCTTGCCCCTCTTATACCTCTGCCCCTCTCTCTACCTTTCTACTTTGTTTCCGACAACTTTCTTTGCGACTTCTCTTCGGCTTTCATCCTTGCAGTTTTACAGCATTTGGCGTTGGAATTGAGTTTTGCAGAAGATACCCTTGCAGCGAACAGCTTGAATTTTGGAAATATGGCCGATTTGTGAGTAGATCCACCCCATTGAGTGGTTTGGTCGACTCTACTCGGACCCAACTGCTCCTGCGACTGATACTTACTGTATTCCTAGGAACGTAGATGTTTTGGTGATTGGTGCCGGCCCAACTGGTCTCGGTGCGGCAAAGAGGTTGAACCAGCTCGTAAGTCACCCAATACCCCACTGTACAATTCTTCTCTCCCACCTTCCGAATAGAAAGAAGCACGCCCATCATTGACCGCTCAATCGCTAACCTTCGCCTTCTTCTCGCCTCTAGAACCAAGGCACATGGGCTCTTGTCGATTCGAATCCCGTCCCTGGAGGACTCGCGTCCACTGATGTCACCGACGAAGGCTTCGTACGTCCCTCATTCACAATCGCGAAGGCCAGCGCCTAACCTCACCTCTAGCTTTACGATGTCGGCGGACACGTTATCTTCTCTCACTACCAATACTTCGACGACTGCATTGACGAAGCTCTCCCCAATGACGACGACTGGTTCACCCACCAGCGCATCTCCTATGTCCGCTGCAAGAACACCTGGGTCGAATACCCCTTCCAGAACAACATCACCCGTCTTCCCAAGGAGGATCAGGTCAAGTGTATGGAGGGTATGATTGATGCTGCCGTCGAGGCTCGCGTCCACAGCAAGCCACCAAAGGATTTCGATGAGTGGATTGTGCGGATGATGGGAACTGGAATTGCCGACTTGTTCATGAGACCCTACAACTACAAGGTCTGGGCCGTCCCAACCACAAAGGT
Source organism: Ascobolus immersus RN42 (assembly GCA_003788565.2). Classification (NCBI taxonomy): domain Eukaryota; kingdom Fungi; phylum Ascomycota; class Pezizomycetes; order Pezizales; family Ascobolaceae; genus Ascobolus; species Ascobolus immersus. Next base: position 53,623 of record ML119682.1, read on the forward strand.
ATGTCTTGAATTCTAGCTCAGTGGTGAGAGGTGGGAACTGACGACTCTAGATGCAATGCAAGTGGCTCGGAGAGAGAGTAGCTGCCCCAGACCTCAAGACGGTCACCAAGAACGTCATCCTCGGCAAGGCCGCTGGTAACTGGGGCCCCAATGCAACCTTCCGCTTCCCAGCCCGCGACGGAACTGGCGGTATCTGGATTGCCGTCGCCAAGACTCTCCCACAAGAGAAGCTCCTCCTCGGTGCCGACAACACCGTCGTCAAGGTCGATGTTGATGCCCACACTGTCACTCTCAAGGGTGGCAAGACCATTCGTTACGGCCGTCTGATCAACACCATGGCCGTCGACCTCCTCGCGGACCTCATGGGTGACCAGCTCCTCCAGTCCTGGACCAAGGAACTCTTCTACTCCACTACCCACGTCATTGGCGTTGGTATCCGTGGCACTCGTCCAGACAGAATCGGCGACAAGTGCTGGCTCTACTTCCCAGAGCCAGACTCGCCATTCTACCGTGCCACCGTCTTCTCCAACTACTCTCCCTACAATCAGCCACAACCAGAGACAAAGCTGAAGACTCTCTACCTCGCAGATGGCAGTGCTGCCAAATCCGATGAGCCACAGGAGGGTCCATACTGGTCCCTCATGATGGAAGTCTCCGAGTCCTCCATGAAGCCCGTCGATGTCGAGAACCTCCTCAAGGACACCATCCAAGGCTGCATCAACACGTCTCTCCTCCAACCCCACGATGAAATCGTCTCCACCTACCACCGCGCCTTTGACCACGGCTACCCAACCCCCTCTCTGGAGCGTGACGGCGCTCTCGACAAGATCCTCCCATACCTCGAGAAGAAGGATATCCTCTCCCGTGGCCGCTTCGGCTCATGGAAGTATGAGGTTGGCAACCAGGACCATTCCTTTATGCTCGGTGTGGAGGCTGTCGATAAGGTTCTGTTGGGCGCTGTCGAGTTGACGCTGCAGTACCCAGACTTTGTTAACGGACGGAAGAATACGGAGAGGAGGTTGGTCGAGGGAATAAGTAAGATCCAGAAGGAGTTGGAGGCTAAGGATGTTGTTGTCAAGAGTGAGCAGTAAGTGGATGTAGTGTGCTTCTGAGAATGCGTGGGTGGTGTAATGCTGGCTTGTTTACGAATTTCCTTGGGATTGGGTTCGTACTTGGGTATATAATACTTTAGAGCTAGAGGTGAGGCTCGGTGCGGAAGTAATATAATGGTGTCTTGCTCTCATGAGATTTGCTCCACTCGTGGCAAAAGAGGTCTTTAAAAGTTTACTTATTATCTGTCCTTCTTGGTTTTGTTGCTCGGAGAAAGCCCCCGCCCAAAGCCTCGTAGATTGGTTTATTTTGCGACTGTCTGCAAACACTACCTAGGTACTTTTTCCGTCTTCTGGCTCGACCACCCCCGCAAAGAAAGAGTGCTCCAACATCACCCCTGTTGCGCCTTAACTCATTATCGACTTTGTAAAGAAAGCAAACTACCTGATGATAATAAAAGCCTCCCCCATTATGGCAGTCAAGTTCACTAGCTCAATACACAAGCCCACGCGTGTAAAACCGAGCATCATATTGTGTATCACGACCACAAGTGTGTCTTAGTAAGAATCATCCATTTCTATCGTAACCTGGTACCTCTCCCCGACCAGCCTTCATCCACAGTAAGACCCCCCTCCCCATCAGCAAAGTGACCAACAGCCCTAACAAAAACAATAATAAACACCAGAAACACCATCAGCACCACAACAGCAATAATAACAAAGAACCAAAATCCCAGCATATCAGACCTCGTACTATCCCAGCCTGTGAACTCGGCTAGATGGGAGCCAACATGGTCTCTTGTGAACAAGTCGGCGGGTAGAAGTCGTCGAGAGCGGGAAGAACGGCCATATCCCAGTTCGGCATCGTTTAGTTCACTACCAGTGGCGGGCGGACGGTCGAGAAGTGAAGTTGACTCGCCGGAAGCATGTTCGACGAGCTTAACAGCTGTAGAGTGGTTAGAGTATGAGTGACTGACGCAAAGAACCAACGGTGTGGTCTGCACTGCCATTTAACGAGAGCGGAAACATACGTTTCGAATTAGCTGACTCTGAGTCAGACTCATCGTCCTTGTAAGGAGCATAGGTGGTATCGATATCCCTGTAAGGGGGAGTGAAGAAGCTCGATGCTATCTTTGGTTTTGGGGAGTCAGAGTATGGCATAGTTGGAGCGATTGGAGGAGGTGGATATCTTGCGGTCTTGCGGAGCTAGGAAACCGGCCATATGAGCCATATTATACTTCTTGAATGCTGTCAAAAGTATAACCACTTTGTAAAAAATATGGAGTCGGCCTGCGTACTGTTTCGACGTTTCTTTCTATTTTGGGAGTGCGGGTGTCACCGGTACGTCACTATTGGCACTGTTCCAACGTCATAATCATCAATAGCAACCATCGGTAGAAAGAATCAAAGACAAAGACAAAACGAATTCGAAGCCACAAGTCAAGTGCTTTTGTTCCCCTCTAATCATTTCAAACAAGCATCGAGCAGAGCAGTCTAACAGCAAAGGAATCAAGCCAACCAAAAAGCACAAGGGAGATTATAGTAAGTAAAGAAGAAGAAGTATCGTAGAAAGAAGCCAACATAGAACCTTCGAACAGAAAAGAAAGATCAGACACAACGAAAAAAAGGACCATAACTCCAATTGACCACAGTGCACACCTACGAACCGCCCATCCTTTCTACCACTCCCACACCCCCATCCTCGGAGATCCTTCTCCCTTACCCTTCCCAATTCCCCACTCACCACCAGCAACACCATCCGCACCGAGCCCCTAGCTCCACTCTCCATAGTTTCCTCCGCCGCCGGAGAAATCGAGTTTGCTGATGTATTCCTGTGGGATATTTGGCCAGTACTTCCTTTCCCTTTCGCGGTTTGTGCCGCCTAGTCCTGCACCAAAGGAGACCAACATATCCGTACTCGTCGGCAGTGTGAATGGTAAGCTCATGTTCGAGTCCATCAGGAGATTCTCCGGTGCATCTTCCTCCTCTGGCCCGTCAGGCGTAAGTAGATCCGGCGGCTTCGAAGTCGTGGGTGTCTTGAGCGGCACGGGTGACAGCGGCGTGGTCGGTACTGACGAGGGATACTTCTTGGCGTTCTTCTTGATGAACTGGTCCATGTGGAGGCCGACGAGGTACTTCATGTTATCCCTACTTAGGCCCTTCTCGCCAACTTCCGAGCGGTAGTTTTTGGTGGCGTGAACGAGTTGTTGTGGGGTTAGCCGTGGGAGCTGGTCGATTGTGCCTTTGAGGGCGTCGAGGTCTTCGCCCATGGAGGAGAAGCATTGGAGCCATTGGAGGAGTTGGATGACGGGCTCGAGATGGCGTTTGGCTGCGTCGGCTACGCATTCACCGCTGGAGTGCAAAGAGCCGGATTCGTAGTGCTCGGGCTGGCGGTTGTTGGAGCGGGCCCAGTCTTCGAGCTGTGAGACGTTTAGTCGGATCTGCATGGCCTTTGTGCGGGCGAGGTAGCGGCGGTTGGACATTATCCGGTTAAAAAGTTCGGCGCCGAGCCAGTAGAAGAGTTGAGAGATAATTTGTGAGGTGATGACGGAGTGGATGTCGTAGAGGTCGAGGACAAAGAGGGTGGAGGAGAGGAGAGAAGTGATGTTGCGAGGGGCTGGTTTAGCTCGTTCTTTAGGAGTGGGCGGACGGTAGCGCTTTTCAGGTGGTTCTTCGGGAGCTTTCTTTTTCGACTTGAAGAGGCGCCATTCGTTTTGGAAGTGGACGTCTTCGAAGCCGGGAATGGTTTCGTGGTCAAGGACGGCAGCGTCCAACACTTTGTCCATCCGGCGTTGAGCATCACGGACGATGAGTGTGAAGATCTCGTTGATGAGTTCCGAGAGACGTTGCTGGAATTCGATGGTGGCTGTACCGAGGCCGGTGTCTTTTCGGAGATAGTAGAGGAGAATAGTGGCATTTGAAAGCCAAAAGGCCAACATCGTCATGTCCCACTGGTGCTTTTCAACCACCTTGTTGATCTTCTCCATTGCCATATGCAGCAGCTGTTCTAAGAGCTCGTTGGTAGCGTGATAGTGAGCGTATCTGGCACTAAGGAAGAGGACATTTGCTGGTACAGGTTTCTGTGAGTGTGACCGCTGAGGCAGCATATTTGTGATGATGATATCCAGCAGCTTGTTGAGTTCCGTCTCTTGAAAGACAAACATCTGGTCGATCAAACACCTATCCCACACAAACTCCTGTTCCGAATCCAACTCTTCCTCCTCTACTGTCTGTACGTCCGTCAGCAGAAACCCTATTTTCCAACATTCAGTTGGCCATACCTCTTGTGCCTCGTCCAGTCCCAAGCTCGCCAGGTCTACTTCCAGATTAAAGCTACTCTCCATTGCCATCCTCCTCTTGAACTCATTCTCTTGTAGCTCCTGCTCAAACCGTTCGTCTGCCAAACCCATATCATAAGTATCCCATCCACCGGTTGCTATCCCCGCCGTCCCAATATACCCCGAGTTCTTCAAATAGTCACTCATCTCACTATCCGGCTCCGCAAAATCAAATACCGTCCGTCCGCTGGTCGACCGAACATCCGGACTGGCTCCATGGTCCAGCAGGATCTTTGCTATTCCCCTGTGTTTATTCGTCATTGCCCACATCAGCGAACTCCACTGGTTGCGATCCTGCTGGTCCACATTTGCACCATGCTGTAGCAACACCGTCACTACATCCTCATGTCCCTAAACCCAAACATTAGCCCTCCTACCAACCCTCGCTCAGCACAATGGAGACCTACAAAGCAACTTGCATAGATCAACGGACTTGTACCATCCTCATCCGGCTTATTCACATCCACCCACTCTCCAGCGCCCTCCAACACATGCCTAACCTCCTTCGTATCCCCATTACTTGCCGCCATCGCAAGCATCTTCTGGCATATATTCCTCTTCTCCGCCTCCGTCAGCCGGCCATCCTTCACCACATCCTCCACGCTCTTGTCGAGGCTATTAACGTCGTCGAGCGTCTTGCGGATTGCGGCTTGCTGGTCCAACATGCTACTAAGCCTGGCCTCGGTCTCGGCTTCGCGCGCAGCGGTTTGGAGCGAACTGTTGATGGGGAGAGGGGAAAGGGAAATGCCGAGATCATCTTCGAGGCTGTCGAAGCCGTGGGTGGGAGAGTCGTTGAGGTGGAAGTTGAGGCGGGGGAGTGGGGCGGTGATGTACTGAGATTGGCCTAACGGGCTGGTACTTAGTAAGTCTGGTTTTCAGAGTGTTTGGGAAAGAGATGGGTTGGAGTGAATATGGGGATTGCTTCTTACCCTGCCAGGCATCGTAGACTTCCTCTTCTAGCGGGAGATGTTGGGTGGGTCGGCGGTCATCGAGAGAGCGGGGAAGGTCAGGCGGGAGGATTTGACGTTTGATTTTCGGCGAGATGTTGATGTCCTCCCGGTCAAAGGTGGGTCGGTCGGGGGATTGCATAGCTCCGACTGGTGGGGGGGTTTTCGAGGAGAGAGTCGGAGGTGCTAGTTGCGGTAGGATCGGCCCGTTTCGTTCGGGATGAGAGCGCACCAAAAAGGTGTTTGTGTTTGTTTCCGACTCGGTAAGGTTCAGTTCGTATGGCTAAGCTGCAAAGTTTTGGAGATGTGGTCCCTCGCGGTTATAGGCGACTAGGTGGACCTTCTGGGCGGCTTGGACGGAGATGTTGTAGTTGTTTCCTTTCTCGATACGAGTTTGTGGGATTCTTGAGATGTGGCTGGGATGCCCACGGAAGTTCAGTTGAAAGGTGTCGCCAATTACTAACCAAGAAGAGCTGCGAGGGATTCAAATAGGGTGAAGGAAGTAAATTAACCCGAGACAAGATTGAGGACAATATCTACTCCTTAACTTGCGGAGAAGTATTTTGGTAGAAAGTTTAAAAGGTTTTACCTCATCTCAGCCCTTCTGTTTTCCCAGTCGTTGTACGTATTCCGTCTCAGCTGCGCCCCCATCCAGGTCTCTCATTCGTCATGCATCAGACAGGTCGCAGCTTGCAAGATGGTGGGGTACTAGTTGGCCGTCTATCTCCACGTGACGCGCTTATCGCTTCTATTCTTGGTACCATGATGCATTGATTTCCAGGGACTCGATCAACAATCAACATCTCGCAAAGATACCCTTCATCTCCATTTTCATCTCGGGGAGCATCTATCCAAAAGTACCGCCTTTCCTCCCGATTTCCCGAGCCTCATGCGATTCCGGTCCCTAACAATCCCGACAGTCTAAGCCCCACATTCCACCCACCACCACCAGTAAACGACAACTTTCCCTTCCGCAGTTGCTGCCAACTCATCCCTCCCCACAACAACCACAACGATGCCCTCCCTCCTCACCAAAGAAGACAAGCTCCACGTCAAACGAGTCCTCCCCTCCTCCTCCAACCACATCATCACCGGCGCGATCGCCCGTCTCTACATCTCGTACCCTGATCCCTCCCGATGGACCTTTACCGGCATTTCGGGCGCCCTTGTCCTCGTCGAAGACACTGTCGCAAAGGCACACTTTCTCAAAATCGTCGACATTTCGCCCTCGAACTTGGGTGTGCTGTGGGATATCGAGTGTTATAAGGGATTCAAGTATGTCCATGATCGCACCTATTTCCACTCGTTTGAGATGGAGGAGTGTATGGGCGGCTTCAGCTTTGCCGATTCGAAGGAGGCGGGGAATTTCTTCAAGAAGGTGGAGGGGACTCTTAGGAAGAGGTAAATGGGGAGGGATGGAAGTGCTGGGCACGGTGGGATGGAAGTGAACGAAAGGGAGAGGGTATCGGAGGAGGATGTGTGGGTCTGCATGGAGGTTGGGTAATGGGCGCGGTGTGATGATATGAGAATCATGGAAAGTTGGCGGCCGAGAAGAATAATGTTGTCGGAATTGAGAGCCATCTGGGGAGAGATGGCTACAAAGTGTGAGAATTAGGCGGGATGGTCTCGGCGAAATGTCACAAGCGGAGCTAAGGCACTGGTAATATGGATCAAAAGATACTCGCTTTATGCTGCTATATTCATGGCCATGACTACGAAGATTGGTGGAAAGGAGCGGGTGGGTAATGTTCTTTCTCTGTTTTACTCCATGTCTTTTTGCGTTTGTCATTTGGGCTACCAGGAGTTTGCTGTTAACGTTTTTTTTCTAGTAGTGTTTCATATTTTGCTGGCTTTCTTAGTTCCACCTGTTTTTATAGACTGGCGTTTTTCAATACCGTTACATTTAATTCATACACGTTCTTGTTACTCACATCTGGGACAAGATAAAAAGGGAAAAGACCATTTGTTATCAGAAGAAAACTTGCATAACTCCCATCTAGATCTGGGGAGACACCTCTACATCCGAGAAACTGATATCGACACGAAATCGCATAACCACCGCACCAAGGCGAAGGACAAAAATTGAAAGACGATCCCAAGCATATGCAAATATAAAAGACATGAGGGCCGACGAATACTGATACAAGAGGAGCCATGAGATATAATAGAAACAATGGATAACGAAACCGACCCGTCCTTCCCCGCAACGAGAAAGCGACATACTTCAACGACATCGAAGCAAAGCAAAAAACATTGGATCACAAGCACACCGGACTGAACCGGAAGAAATCTTTTACATAGAAGGTAGAAAAAGGGCAAGTAATGATAAAACTGCAGAAAGAATAAAAGCTGCTGAAAAAGAATACGATAAGAAAGTTATGCACGCTAAACGACAAAACGAACTTTGAACCCGAAGACAAGCACAACAACGCAGCTGGACCAACACGGTCCAAGAAAACAGAAAAAAATGCAACCCAACAACAGCATCCGTACAAAAAAGACGAACCCATTACCATATATCCCATAACCATAAAGCAGTGGTTCAACCGTGTCCATATAACTCATGATGGCAAGTTACATCATTCTAATCATACGGCCTGGTCTCAATAGTTCCATTTCGGTGTGGTAATGGACTAAATTCGACCCTTTTCACCCTTTTCGTTCTTTTGGCACCAACGGGGCTGAGACAACTCTTGATTGCCACCCCGGCATTCTTCGTGGCTGGGCAAACGAGATTCTATACCGCAATGCCGGTTGTAAACATGTTCATGTACATGTCGACGTACTTGTTCTCCGGTATCCAATCCTGCTCTACTTGTCTGGCGACGAGGCCGTGTTTCTGGGCGGGCAGAGGTGGGAAATGGAATGGGAAGAGGTTCTCGATGGAAATCTGCAAAGTTTGGTTAGCCCTATTGTGTCAAAGAAAGAATATAAACGAGCACGACTTACATTGTTGATGGAGGAGGTGATGATGGCCTTTGCGCCAAACTTGAGGGCGGGTACCTTCATGGCTGCGGCTGAAGGTGGAGATGGGTTTGCGGAGGTGGAAGCGCGGAGAGAAGAAGGAACAGCGGGCTTGTGCTTTTCGGCAATAGCCTTTACTTTGGCAGGAACTGGGGTCTGGGGCACGGCTGGCTTCTGGGCGAGAGGAGCGGATGAATTAGGAAGCTCTCTGTGTGATGGTTGAGGAGCTGGAGGTGGGTCGGCGAAGAACGCATTTTCCTTGTCGCTGTCGGGCGAGGGTTCGGCGGATGATGCGGAGGAAGGCTTGTTGAGGGAGATAGGAGCAAATTCGGAGGTGCCGGTGTTTTGCTTCTTCTTTGGTGGGAGAGGAGCCTCATCCTCGGACTCCGAGTCGAAGAGACCATAGCCTCGGCGCACCTTGCTGACTCGCTTGATCTGAGGAGGAGTGACTGGGATGGCGGCTGGGGTGCTGGCTTTGCGCTTGGGTGAGCGGATTGGCTGCTCGGGCTCTTCGTCCGTATCGGTGCCGACGTCTTGGTTGCCAATCAGCTCCTTGGGGTCGACTTCCGGTACGCTCTTGCCCATCATACGGGCAAGTTTGCGCTCCCGGTACAAATCCTCTTCCTGCTGGACGGCGCGCTCTCGCTGGCGCTGTCGGATTTGTTCAAGCTCCTCCTCGGCTGTCAACGGCTTCTCCTCCTTTTCCTTTCGAGCTGGCGTCCTTCCAGGTGTTGAGCGATTGTATGGATGAAACGATGATGCGAGTCGGCTTGGGGTTCTTGGAGCAGGTGCCTCTCCTGGTGCTCTGCTTACTCCGCGGATGGATCGGACTGCAGGTGAGTGAGGTGGTGTCCGTACTGACAAAGCAGAGCCCTTTGGTGCCCTGGAAAGAAGCGAAACGGTGACGGCCTTGCCCTTGATCTTTGGCTTGTAGTCTTGCATCAGGATGTAGGGGTTTGCGTATGTTTCGGGATTCGCCGTTTCCCTCTTCTTCTTCTCCTTGACGGGCTCCTCGTCGAGATCCTCTGCCGTGTCAACACCGTTAACGGCAGCCTCAAAGTCGCCTGGCAAGCTTTGTCGTTTCTTCTTCTTCTTTCCAGCCTCAATGCTTGCCTCGTCGTCCTTTTTGCCGAATGGGTCCTTCTTAGGGACTGGGAACAGGTTCTTTCCAATCGCAGAGGCAACATCATCACCACTCTCGTTCTTTCTCGAGGTCCAAGCGCTCAGTGCCTTCTTTGCAGAGCTAGGAATGGCAGATGAAAATGACTGAAGCCAGTTACCCCATGTCTTGGGGGTCTTTGGAGCATCGTGTGATCGCTCGGGAGTCTTGTCGGCGGGCGTAAGATCTGTGGAAACCATGCCCTCTTGCATTGACTGGGCCATACCGGCGCTGGTAACATCGGGAAGGGGTTGGTTCTCAATGTCGTCTTCATCGAGCTCGGTCTTGGTCTGACGCAAGATGGGACGCTTCTTTTCCGGACTGCGGGCATAAGGAGATGCGACATTGCGAGCATTCAGCCTTGAGGTGCGAGGAGCGGTAAGATGCGAGCGTTTTGAACCTTTGATGATGGATTCGGTCCTTTTGGTTGTAGTAGCAACTTGGGAAATTGACTTTGAGAAATCGGCGGTCGATGATTTGAAGATGGCTGAGATGGATGTCAGTATGCAATGATTAAGAGGCAGCGCGGAAAGCTACAGCAACGGGATGGATGAGGCAAACTTACATTCAGTCTTTTCAGATGTGTCAACCTCTTCGGATGATGGGGAGGTTTGGGTAGTAGAGACGCTCTTTGCAACAGAAGACTTGTGAGAAACTGATCGCACTTGGACATGTTCATCGGTATCGCTACCAGAAATCATGTACCCATTCAACTGCTCTTTTCGCACACGCGTCGACTGGCTTAACAGCGACTGATCCTGGTGTCGCGAAGATCCAGGAGTCCTCGGTATCCGACTGTTGAGCGAGGCAACAGCTTTGCTAGACATGGTGATGGTATTTGAGGGAGTCGGGGTATGCAAGGGTGATGGTGTAGATGTCAGGGTATCGCGCAGAGCCCAGTATTCAAGGCGATGGCGAATGACGAAAGAGAAAGAAAGAGTGAGTGTTCCTCTTTAACTAGCGCATAAACTGGAGGTGTAGAAGGAGCGCGCCGCTTAAGCCTATCGAACGATCGAGATATAAAGACAGAGAAATTCGAGATCCAGAAAGTCGAAATGTAACTGGGCCCTGGAGTTTCTCGTGATGGTGGATGGAAATGTTGGTGATAATTTGTGACTTTGGAGTTGTTTGGCAGGCCTTGGGGGAGGAGTTGCTGTGGTGATGCTGACTTTTGGGGTGGACCAACAAAAACGTTGGGACTTGCGTTCTCTTTGAAGTTCTGGAGGACGTGACGGTTGGCGAAGGACCTCGCAAGAATTTTCGGCCCCTTGATTTTTCCGCCAGCCTTGTTAGCCTCGCGCTGCCTGATTGGGTGCCACACAATGGCCTTTGTTTAGAGATGGGCCTTGACCACTTTGGGTTGCATGACACGCTTTTCCGCTCCTGTCACATCCGATGCTTGGCGGCATGTACCCGTATTGGGCGATTTCTGGAAACTCAACACCAAGAACTGGCATCACGAAAGTACCCCCCTCCACAAACCATGTCTAGCACCACCTCAGAGCCCCTACTGTCTTTACTGTCACCACACCTTCCCAATGACCTTCAATCCGACAATGAATTCACCACCACCTACCTAAATCGGCTTGCCGCTCTTCCCCTCGAATCCATCACCGCTGCCGAATCCACCGACCTGGCCTCAGCATCCACCAACATCACCACCTCTCTCCAGTCCCTCTCTGCCCGATCGCACAAAGCTCTCATAAACTCATCAAACCATCTATCAGCGCTTCCGGATCATACCAAAACCTTCAACACCGCCATCACTGCCCTCTCCACCCCAAGCACTGGGACCCTCCACACACTTGACAGCACCGTCTCCTCCTTCACCACAACCTACAGTCCTGACTCGCCCGCTCTCCAACATCGCCAAACAACACTTACACTCCAAACGCAAGTTCCAACGCTCCTCGACATCCTTTCCCTTCCCACCCTCCTCGCAACATCCCTCTCCCAACCGCCTCTCGCTCTCGATCTGCTCTCCCACGCCCGTCGACTTCACCAAACCTTCCCAACCTCACCACTCATCAACTCCATCCACACCGAATGCGAAGCTCATCGCTCCACCCTCGTCACATCACTCCTCTCGACACTGCGGTCAGGACTCAAACTCCCAACGGCAATCAAGACAGTAGGTTACCTTCGGCGAGCCAACCCGGATTTAGCACAGCCAGGTGCGATGGAGGCATTGTTTCTCGTATGTCGATTACACTGGATCTTGAACCTGTTTGGCGCCCTCGGAGCATTAAGGGAAGCCGCAGACGAGGAGTACTATGCGAGGAAGCAAGGAAAGAGGGTGGGTGGACAGCAGACGGAACGGTACCTAAAGCGGTGGATTGAGGTGTTTCGAGAGCAGAGTTTTGCGACCGTCAGTATGTTCAAGAGTATCTTCTCCGACCCCGAAGAGCTCGCTGGTGAGGCAGAGAGGAAGGCGGAGGAGGAAAGGAGGAGTCCATTGCCAGGCTTCATTCTGCACCTGATCAAGCTGCTGGAGGAGACATTGGAGCGGTATCTACCGAGTGTGACGGAGCCGACTGGACGACAGGGACTGTTGATGCAGATTCAATATGCCAGTGGTAGTCTGGGACGACTCGGTTCCGATTTTGCATTGGGTCTGGCAAAGGAGGAGGGTGGGGAGTGGGTAGAGGTGGTGGAGAAGCAAAGGGAAGCGGTGGGCCGGTTCGAGGATGCTGCTTAGGAGGCACATGCTATTCTGAGGGTGATGCTGAGATGGAGGAGAAAGTGGAAGAAGAAGGAAGAACCGGAAGAGACGAGGGTGGATAATACCTATGGTGCGCTTGATACGTACTAGGGACCGGGGAAGAGTTGAAATAAGTGATACCAGTAATGCATCGAGCGGAGGGACATGCTCGAAAAGATAATAATTATTGCCATTGTTCTGTGTGCGGATGAAACCGATTATTCGGCTACCACGTACCTAAGAACTGTCTGCGGAGTTGTTACTCTCGCCAGAAAGCGAATCTTGGTGAGTGCAATTCCGCGAAATTCGGCCTGACCTGAAAACCCTCTTGTGCAAACTGGTGTATCGTTCTGAGAGGGTGCACTGAGGCTCACGACTCCACGGAGTTGCCCTGTGAGGATGAGTCGTTTTAGACACTTCATTCTTCCCAGCTGGCCAGCTCTTTTAACCTTCCCGGACCCTCTCTTCCGCTTCATCCCACCCATCGTAGCAAACCCGCCTTCACAGCGAGCCGACCCACCATCATGCAACCCTCGTCCATCGAATCGATGTCTTCCAACATTATCAACATAACCGCCATGAAGTCCGCCCAACCAGAACTCCTCAGCTACATGATCTACCTCAAGAAGAGCTACCCAGACGGCTCGGAACAACTCGATGAGATCGTACAGCTCATGGGGAAGCACGCTCCCGAAGCCTCTGTCCAGACATGGCAACGTAACAAAGAAGGGATTTTCAGGTTGCTCGTCATCATTACTGAAAAGGGTGCCACACGCTTGAGGCCAAAGTTGGAGAAGTTGGAGTGTGTCCAGACTTTTGTAAAGGTTTATCTTGTCAGTCACGTCTGGTCTCCCAGTGATAATGAGCCAATGTCAGAGGAGGATCGCAAGTGGAGGCCGGGCGATGGAGGAAAATTGTTTGATTAGAGTCTTCCGGCTTAAGACGGATTGCGATGGATGTGAGGTGTACTAAGGAGATCGAAGACAAAGTTTGGCTTTCGATAGGGCTATCCCAGGTAGAAGCTTCAATCAGATTTCCACTTTCCCACTACTGGTAGCTCTGCTCGGTGAAGAAAATTACATTTTACATCCAAGTTCAGGAAATCAAGTACTCTTCCGGATATACTACTGTCTATCACTGGCAGGGTTGCTTCATTGACCCAAAAGAGGAATCATAAAAGCAAAACATACAGCACCAAGGATTCCCGCGTGGTCACCCACCGCAGTACTAACTTGGCGATTAGAAGCTTGACTATGGGAGAGCGGACGGGATCCCGTATATTCTTCAATCTATGGCCGTATGTGACCGACTTCAAAATATTTACATTATGACCGTCACTTTTTAGCGACCATCACCGGCCCCGCCTCCACAACATAACTTGCTTAATTTCGGTAGATACTTCGTAGTATTCGAATATTCCTCATTGCAAGGATTTCATGCTACTACTAATATATGACTAAGCGAAGCCACAGTATTGCTGCATTTGCCCAACGACCTGTCACCAAACTACAAAATAAGCTAACAAGTACTTAAGCTTCAGTAACTCTGGCTGTCATGCGCTGCGATTTGTTTATCAAAAGGTGAATGGACTCGGAATAATTGGCTTGGTTATATATCCTATATTTCTCCAAAGCAAGTAGCATTAACTATAGCGCTATTTAGGCGTTTCTGCACTGACAGCCTGCACGTAGTAGTAAATCTTAATTCATAAGATGTGCAAGGAAAATATGTCAGTACTAGATTCTCTACCCTAGCTGGAGTATAACGTATCAAGTATTCGGATCCGAGATCCCACTCTATGCCCAAGGTCGAGAGGCTACTTATTATTAGCCACCATCAATCGAGATATCATTCCTACTAGTACAATCCCTGCCCCTCTCACAAACCAAATTCCATAACCACATCGATCAATCAACATGATCATACGCCGGGTCAACATACGACCCACCCTCCGCCCATCCCCTCAACTCACTCAACAGCCTCTCAGCCTGAGCAAAGCACGTCGGGACCTTCAAGCCCGCATTCCCAAAAAGCCTACTACCCGACCCAATCCGCAGCAAATTCAACATCGTTCGAGCAAGGCTGAGCTTAGATCGCAGATCAAACGTAGCCCGATTCCGGATTGAAAGCCCCGCCAGTTGGTACGCCAGATCGGCTGCATTCCGTGGATCAGCTCTCATGGCAGCATACTTCTGATCGTACTTCAGAAGCTCTTGTTTCAACGGCTGCTCGAGGCTATCGGCCGAGGCCAGGGTTAGGCGCGGCCAGACACGGTCGCTGGGGTAGTGCTTTTCTAGGAGATCTGGTTTGCTTTCCTCGATGACGGACTTGAGTAGCTTGAGGAGGGTGTAGATCCGGGAGTAATAAAAATGGGGCATTTGGTTGGGTGGTTGCTCGGCGTAGCATAGTAGGCTGCTGAATTGGTGCACTGCTGGGGTGAGGGAGTCGAAGGGGTTGTTGTGGGTTGGTTTGGCGGGTTGAGGTTTCGGCTTCGGTGTGGATTTTGTGCAGCGGGTTCTGTGGGCTCGCTCGCGGGTTGTGATGGGGGAGATGCGTTGTGGGCGAGAGGGGTGGGAGATGGTGAGTTTCGAGGAGAGGAGGGAAGAGAGGTCGGTCTCTGAAGGTTGAGGAGGAGTGGTAGTCGGATGGTTGGTGATGGTGAGTTTGGAAGAGAAGAGAGAAGAGAGGTCGGGATTTAGATGTTGTTGAGGTGTAGTCGGGCGTTCGCGAATAAACGTGTCCATGTTGTTGTAGTATTGCATGTCGACGTCGGTTTCCGTGCACGTGTGAGACGGTTGCTGGGTTGAGAAGTCCATATCGAAGGCGTTGTCTTTGTGCTGTAGTATCATGAAGAGAAGTTGATTTAGTTCGTATTGGTGGTCTAAGCGGGATATTAAGAGGAGCTGTAACGAAAAATAATACTCATCTTTGAAGGCCAGATTTACCCAAAGCCATATAAATTTCCGTGGGAGCAAGCGAAACACCATTCTCCGAGCTGCCCCCATGAGCAATCACCAAGGCACGATAAATGAATCATCATACTCACTCAACCGAGAACAAAACAAACAAAGCCGAGATCTCGAAAACAACTCATCATTCCATTAACAATATGCCTTTACTCTATCAACACAGTCAGGGATGATACGATCCACAGCAAACCCACAACACTCATCACACCTTATATCCTTTCCAAGCCAACCAAACAAGCCAGTAAAAGACAAAAACAGAACTAAAACCAATCTATAAAACGCCGTCCCCAAAGATTTAGATAAAAAGCATAAACCGGGGTACTATAAAAAAACGTGCAAAGGAAAAGAAAAACATCAAAATACTTAAAGAAGAAAAAGTAGAAGTAGAGAAATGTATAAGTAAGAATTAGCTCCATCATTATCATACCCGCAGTGATATCAAACTAAAAAGAAATATAAAAAGTATATCGCGCTCAAAAAAAGAAGAAGAAAGTCGAAGGCATCAAACAAACCCAGTAAAAACACCTAAAAAGAAAAAAGAGAAGAGCGACCCGCTGAAAGAAGATAACACCGCCAAATAAAACAACAAGAAGAAAGATAAAAGGATAAAACGAGCAAAATCATCACACACCATACTTCTCACCCTTCCATTCCTCTCCAAATCTCCTCATCACACTAAATTCCTCCCCAACCCATCAATATCCTCATCACTCAATCCCCCAATCCACAAACACCTCTCCAGCACCCCTTCCACCCGCCCAAACCGATACCTTTGACTCGCCTCCACCAGTCTTAACAACCTCTTTACAATCCCCGCCTTCTGCCGAAACTTCTCAAAGTTAACCAGCACGCCCTCACCCCTAATCCCTGTCGTCCCTGGCGGCGCACCATTCGGTAAGAAATCTGGTCTCTGCGCATTATACACAAGATCATGCGTAAAGAGGCCTACGAACGGTACGACACCTGTTTCCTCACCGCCTCTGGAGAGAACCGCTTCCATTTCGCGGCGGAGGAGGTGAAAGTTGCGGGACGGCTGGACGAGGGCTTCAAGGTCGTGGAAGGTGCGGACATCAGCCTGGGGAAGCAGTGCCCAAGTTTTATGCAAGCGGGAGATAGGGGCCGAAAGCAGCGCAGCAGTGAGCTGGTACATGGTAGCGTAGTTTTGGAGAAGGCGGGAGTGGGCGGCAATGTGGATGAGTTTTGAGATTGTGGCGGCGCGCTCGGTGATGGACGAGGTGAGGATGACTTCGGAGATGGCCCATTTATGGACGAGGTTGAAGCGCGCAATGACGACCTCCACACCACGCACTTCCGAGTTGCTCAGAAACTCAACCCAGTCGTGAACCTTATACGCCGCGTGTTTCCACTTGAGCTCCACCAGTTCCTTCCAGTCCACCTCGGCAAGGGCGTCCTTCTCAATCAGCGCAAACTGCTTTGCCAAGAGTTCAGAATCGTACGCCAGGATGAAGGGGAGGTGGATTGCCGTCTGTTCATTCGGCAGTGGGTCTGTAGGCGGAGGTATTGATTTCGAAGACTTGTTGCCCGAGCCGGTACTTTTCCGTGCGGCCTCGGCAGCAGCGGCGGCTTTCTCTTCCTTCTTCTTGGCCTTCTTTTGCTTGGGAGTAGCGTGAGTGGAAGTAGTCGAGACGGGCGGAGCAGGTTGAGTCGGTGTTGCTGGCGGAGGCGGGAGCATATCAAGGTCATCTTCGACCGGCAGGTGAAATCCACGGGAACCATTCATCGGCGGACTTGGAGGATGTCGTAGCGGATGAGACGGAATGCCCAACTCCGCAAAGATGCCAGTTCCACCCGTAGTATTCCCCACCGATCCTGTCCTATCCCCCGACGTCCTCCCCTCCAACATCTCGAAGCTAATTTCCGACGACAGCTCTGACACATCATCCCTCAGCTCCTTCCCGGTACTCTTCTCATTCGCAATCGGCTCATGAACCCCTGCAAAGTCCGCCCTCGAAAGGATACTGGTAAAGCTCGGACTGCGATTACGATACGCAACCGAACTCTCCGAGAACCCTCTCCTTCTGCTCCGAGCATCCACTGTCAACCCCGGCTCAAGGATACTATTGCTGCCCGCACTCTCGTCCCGGACACTGGCACCACCCATATAGCTACTCTGTTCCGAATTCATAACCGGCGGTGTCGCCAGCGCTTGATTCTCCAGAACCTGCTTGTACCGTCTGCGGATCCTCAGATGGGCATCAACCTCATCCTCCGCTCGTTCCGGGATAGGCTCAATCCGTTTTGGCTCCTCATGCAGGAAAGTCCGCTCGAAGAAATCCTTCAACGGGCTTGGCTTCTCTGGCGATTTCGGCTTGTACAGGCCCTGGAGCTTCAAAAGGGCAACGTCCACACCGCCGTCGTCGCTCGAGTTGTCGGGTAGCAAGGCGAGCTGGGCCACGCCCGCTTCAAAGGACATCTTGTCGAGCTTGGCGGGATCTACCGGTCCGTCACTCTCGTCATCATGGTCCTGGTCGTAGTAGTTGTCCTGCCGAGAATCGAGTTCGCTCCTCTGGTAGTCCACTTCGCTCCGCTCATAGTCCATCTCACTCTCAGTAACCGGCTCCGGACTAGGACTGACGTTGTGGTTGTGACTATGACTCGGCCCCGCCACAGCCCCAAGGGATAGCAGGTTCGGTGCAATAATGTTATGCCCTTCATCCACTTCTTCATCCATTCCTGGCAGAGGCGTAGGCGACATGACCCGCTGGCTGGTGACGAACCCGAGGGAACTCAAACTCTCTGCAAGACTGAGTGTATCCAGACTTCCGGCACGACGTCTCGAATTGAGCATCTCTGACAAGTCAGTCACATTGGCCACATTCTTGAGATTTCCACCGGGCCTTCGTCGAAGTCCTCTGTTTTGCTGCGGTCGTTCGAACGGTTCAGGCGAGTCGAGGTCTGAGCGGTAGTCAACGGCGTCACTGGCACCACCATCGGAGAACCGCCTATGGAAGGTACCGACGGACCGCATAGACCGAGTGTCGTAATCGCGGAGGAAGGATTCGGCAATACTGGAGCTTGGCTGATGATGACCGAGCTTGCTCATGGCACCCTCTCTGAACGAGTCACCGAGGCTGGAGTTTGGATGATGACGACTGAGATTGCTAGGTGCTCTGTCGCGGGCGAGTGATTCAGCGATGCTTGAGCTTGGATGATGATATCCCAGTTTACTAGCAGCCCCATCCCTGAAAGAGCTTCCCATGCTAGAACTTGGATGATGGTAGCCCAATTTGCTTTCTGCCCCATCCCTCACAAAGGATCCATGTCGATTCTCAAGCTTACTCTCTGCTCCATCTCGGAATGAAGGCGTATCCGTAGCCCTAGGTGTCCGTTGAAGAGTCTCATCGTGCTCGGAGAATGAACGGTGTCTCGGCGTTGAAGCTTCCATCTGCGACCCCATACTAGTGTCCAAAATACCTGGCATTCCCAACTGATCCTCCGCCAACGTATTCTCCGCATAAGCATCACTACTCCCTGCAACAGAGCCAGGACTTGACTTTGACCTTTGCCGCTGCGGAACAGACTGAACCTGGCTTTGACTCTCATTTGTCGAGTTTGGTTGAATCGAGCTAATAACAGAGAAACTCCTTGGACTGGAGACAACACTGGGCATATAAACATTCCCAAAGATTTCGCTGGTTCCTTCCATTAGTGCTCCCATAGGGTCGTCAAAGTTCTTGCCATCCTCCCTCATTGCTTTCTGGAACGCTTCTGCTGCACCGGCACCGAGGAGGTCGATTCGTTGCGTCATTACCCTCTCTGGCTTCTTACCTTCTCTGGTGCCAGATTTGGAGGCCATACGGCGCGCAAAGATGGTGTCTGGGACTGTTGAAAGAAGCGGAGAAGAGTGACGGCCAACGGGCGAGATGACGCCGGGTTCGGGCTGGACTTTTCCGGAGAGGGCCTTTTTCATGTTGACGAAGAGCTTCTTCATTCCTTTTCCAGTGCTGTTGTTGTGGGCGTGAAGAGTTTGCGAGCCTTGCTTTCCTTTCGGCATTGAGAGTTCACTCGAGGTGTGTGGTGCGAGGACCTCGACAAAGGCGGCTGTTGGAGGTGCTACATTTCCACGAACCATTGAGCCAGGGTATGGGAATGCCATAAGAAGGTGAGTTGACCGAGCGATCGAGTTTTGTAGAGGTAAAGGCGCACGGTTATCCCGCATGGCATCTGTAAACGAGCCCGATCGTTTATGGGAGTGTGCTGAATGTGCCGAGTGTGCCTTCAGTGGTGGGCGAGAAAGTGCTTGACTTGAAGGATAGGCAGAGCCAGGAGCTCCTTGTTGACCGGGAAGAGGTGGTGGGAATCGAAAGTTCGAGCCCCAGGGACTTGGGATTGAGGAAGTCGCAACTCTCATGCTCAAATCGCTATCCACCCTCAGCTGCCCTGCACTACCACCCCGGAATACACTGGCCCCTGCGTTTGAATATGAAGTTCCTGGCAGCGCTAATGACGAGTTTGACACCTGCGGTACGAGAGGTGGTGGCGGTTTGGAAACATCCGGAAGTGATAGAGCCCCATCCATGTTGCTAATGTCCACCATGGCGGACAGGGCCGTTCTCGGTTTCCGTTTCCTCTTGGGCCATGAATTCGACGTGTTTTCTGGTCCCTTTCCCTTGAAATCCGGCACGATGTCACTCTCGTCAAAGTTGAGGTCCTGTTGGTTGTTTTCCCGATGGGAAGTTTGTATGTCTCTTCTTTCGCCAGGAGGCCCACCCGGAGTGATGTTTGACTCGATGCTTTCCGTAGCACTATTGTTTCTCTGATGAGAGGGGTCCCAGTAGAGGGCACACGTCCTCCGCCAGCACCTCTTGATTTCTCCAATAATCTTCATGTCTGAGGGTGATCCATTCTTCCCTACAAACCGCGAGAGTTCGTTCATCCTTTGCGCAAAAAACTCTCTCAGCGGTAATGAAGGCACAAAGTCGTCCGGAAAATAGTTGAGCAACCAGTGTCGGATAGCCACAAACGTCCGCACTCTGACTACCCTTCCGGTATCGTCGTCCCGAGAGATGGCCCATCGTAGTCTGCATGTCAGATACTCTACAAGATCCACAGGCGAAAGAAAGAGTCGATAGGTGAGAAAAAAGTCAGAAAGAAGTTGATAATCGAGGAATGTTGCTGAGGTGATTTGTGCTACTATTCGAGGTGCCGTTGCTGCGACGATTTCCCCGGAGTTTGGATCGTAGCGAACTATCCGCGGGTCCTCAGATTGCGGTGGAAACGAGAGCTCGTCAAAGATTTCGGGAGTAATGTCCACTGGCTTTGATGCAAATGTTGTAAAGTAAGATGTCTCATCCTCCGTGTACTGACCAGCTTCCTCCGGCGTTATTATCATTTGAGGAGTGACCGGCGGCGATGCATAGGCTCTCGAGGCTGCGTCTGTGGGCATGGGCGGGTGCTGATCTGGTGGGATCCAGTTGAAATCCGAGTTGAGCCCCGAAGGAGTTATCGATCCACGTTCCGCCCAAACTGAACCAAGTTGAAGGCTTGACGAGGCGTTGAAACTGTGATGAAGAAACGGTGTGCCCTGCGGAGTAAACTGAGGAGAGCCCATTGTGTAGTGTGGGATTGCAACATCGAGGTGGTCACTGTCTTTGTCCGTTGGTCCAGCTGTTTTAGGTCGCTCCGTCCCTGCACGTTCAATGTTGACACGAAAGAGACCAATGTCCGCTTGGTCGTCGACTGCACCAAACGACCGGGCCCTGTTATGGCGTGGTTGGGGGACGGGAGGAGACGAACTAAGGAAAGGTGTTGGAACCTGTCGGTTGCCGTCTGGTGGTGTCTTTGGTGGTGATGTTGGTGGTAGCCTTTTTGCTTCCTCGTCCTCTGTTTGTCCATCTAATTGGGCGGGCTTCTCGCTCCTCCATGATTCGTTTTCCTTGTGGCTTTCTTCAGCTGAACTCGGCGGCGTTGATGGCGGAAGGACAAACTGGTGAAGCTCGTGGGCAGGCCGTATCACCGGCCTGAAAGGTCTGTTAGTATGGTACCGGAGGAAGAAAAGAGAAGACTCGGCCTGACATGCCTTAGGTAGATCAAGCCATTGCTGATATTGCCCACTGTAAAGTTGGTGCCTTTTCCACCAGACGGAGAAGCGGTCAAAGGAGTCGTGTTTTTCGATGAAGGTTTCTGCGGTCTCTTGAATGCGGGCTGGAGGCGCGGAGGCATCGGCGTTGCTTTTGTGGTGGAGCCATGAGCGGGCCTTTGTAAAGCAGAAGGCTGGAGATTGCGGTTCGTTCTTGTACTTTCGGCTTTCGACGAAGACGAAGTATTGGCCGTAAGGATGGTTCGGGGAGGGCTGGCAGGTGGGATTGGTTGCAAAGGTTCGCGCCGACGAGCGGGAGGGTGATAGAGGACTGTAGAGTGCCCGACAGCAGAGTCGACGGAATAGTGACTTTCTGAATCCATTCGGGCGATGTGACGGGCTTCAAGGACAGGCAGCGTCGATGGCAGGCAAGAGACTGAGTGTCTTCTTGTCGCCTCAGAACCCTGCCTGTAAACAGGGCCTCAAACTAGACACGACGATGGCTTGACGGCTGGGCCCTTTGCTGCGCGAGCTTGTTGTAACTTCGACTGAGGAAAATGCTGGGAGACTACGGGTAGCCGGTGACGCTGTCGGACGAAGGATGAAAAGTACTGGATATGGGATGCTTGAAGAAGACGCGATGGATGTACGAGCGGCCAATGCTCTTGCGGTATCGAAATTTGCGGATGCAACGGTGCTCCTGGACAGCGACTAGGGATGTAGATGTGATGGGTATCGAATGTTGTGGATACTGGGGGTTGATTGGGGTTTTGAAAGTTGTAATTTGCTTTCGACGAGGGAGACGTAACTTCTCTCTCCTAAAGCTCAGTAACTTTCCTCCTATGACAATGGCCTCCCAGTGGAAAAGGCGACTACTCACAACAGTATAGTTTTGTCGTAGTTGTAAGTATAGTAGCGATTTTGATAATGGCAGGCAATCTTTGAAAAGTCCTGCGTAAAGTTTGATGATTGGTGATGCTTCCGTTGGTGTAATTTGAACTCGGTGAGGCTTTCGCAGTGGTGGTGCGGGCTGGGGAAGTTGTTGAGGTGATGACCGAAGTCGCATCGAGAAAGATGCAACCAAATTGGTGGAATCGAAGCTTGGGGAAAGAGCGACGGGGACGGCAGACAGCAAAAGACACCACACAAAATTAGAGGCACAGTCGCTAGATAATTGCAATATTGGCAACCATGCAAGATGGAAGATGCTTCAGCTATGCTAGTAATATTTGGATTTTTTTAATTATTCTACAGTAATTCTACTGTCATTTATTCATCTCACCAAGTACAAATACATACAGACAGCAGTCACTATTAATTCTTCAAGTCATGAATAACACAGAGAAATCTCTTCAAACAATCATCCTTGTTCGTGGCCTCTTTTTTCCTTCCAGCAAAGACCTCTTCTCCTCCATCCTCCATCGTGTCCAAAGCGCAAGGTTCGAGTTCTTGGAGGAACGGCTTCAAGCCCATCCGATTGGCCTATGTTGCTTTCCCATCCCGTCCTGCATCAAAGCTTCAAAATTCCCAACCGGCAATCCGCACCGCAGCAGCAAAGCGCCGGGGCTACACACAACAGGAGACTTAAGGTAAATCAATATCCACCTCGTTCTTACTGCCAGTTGGTGGTTTGCTTGGGCTGTTGTTGCTGTTGCTGTTTCTGTCTCTGTCGTTGTAACTTCTGTACCCGCTCAACTCCGCTGGCAAGTATCC
Source organism: Ascobolus immersus RN42 (assembly GCA_003788565.2). Lineage (NCBI taxonomy): Eukaryota > Fungi > Ascomycota > Pezizomycetes > Pezizales > Ascobolaceae > Ascobolus > Ascobolus immersus. Next base: position 76,503 of record ML119682.1, read on the forward strand.
CGGTACTCGGGCACCGCTCCCGACACGCAAACTCACAACCTCACCAAACGAACTCTTTCCTCCCTCCCTCCAACACAACCCCGCAAACCAACACTCAAACACTCACAAAACTGGACCACCAACATCATTCTCATACGCCTACCTTATCTCTTGTCACCATGACGCTTCCGCCATCCGTATCCCTCACGGCCCCGCATTTCCACCTCACGAGGCCCACGAATCCCCACCGTTCCACCAACTGATTGGAGGACGGCAGTCGCACCTTGCATACAGTTACGCACTCGAGCGGTCTTGCAAGTCCGCGGCCCCATTTCTTGCTTGAAGGTCGATGCCCACTGCCATGAATCGATAAGGTTGCCAAGTGTGTCAACTATCTCGAATCATGCATGGAATTCGGTTGAGTCTCAGGTTGAGATGAGTTCAGGAGGTGCAAGATGGGATGAATGAGATGGACAGGGACAGTCTTGCTGGGCAACTCGTAGTTACTGTCTAACTATGGCATAAATGGCTAGGGAATGGATAGTTCGAAATGGATTCTAGAAGGAGTCATCTGGAGGTTGTAATTAACTCTGAAGATGCGGTAGGACCACGATGGAATGCATGATGGGGCTGTCGAACGACGTTCATCCAGTTGATACACATGGCAAGGTACGGATATTCATTCATCCATCCGTATTCAGTATGAGCAAGTACTACTGGACAGCTGTCCGGTTACCTACGCATGCGGTAGGATGGTCACTTGATAGCGTCATTGGTACATACATCGGTTACCAAGTAAAGGTATGGTATGCTGCCGTTGCTACAAGTAGAAGTGTTCGAGGAAGCTCACGAGGTAACTACTTAAGTAATCCAGTGCCATGTTACTTTGTTCGTACTTTATTGCAGTTCGGTAACTATTGAGGCTATCAAAAGCCCATAAAAGTCTGCTGCTCGGCTTGCTACATTTAGAACATCGGACAGATCCAAACTAGTATATCGTAGTACTCCATAGTGTCAATAATAGTACTCTCGTTCCTGAAGATCATATGTAGGCACAAAATAGCTGTTCCTGACTCCTGAGGTTGTGGCGTTTCATGGCCGCGCTGATCACCACAGCAAAGTCCGCACTAATTTAGCGACAGCGGCAGCCTATCGCCGCACCCAAATTGTGGCCGCATCACTCCGCTCATCGAAACCAAAACAACCTCCAAAATTTCATCACCACCACCAACAAACGAAAATCATCACCAAACAACACCACCATCCCCAACAACTTTCCCAGTACAACACCAATTGTTCGAAGCTCCCCTAAATCAAGATCGCCAGCGCGGCGCCTACCCTCCGACGAACCACAGCCCTCAATAAGCGCCATCTACGCCCTACACCATGCTCAACCAAACCCCGCTCCATCTCTCCCCGCCCAAACTCCCTTCCCTCCAATGGTCACCATCCGGAACTTTGACCCTTCTCACCAACCCACCACACTCCCACGCCATTCTAACGCCAATCCTCACCCCTCCCATTCCTTCAACTCCCTTCTCAATCCATCTCGTCCCGACGCCACCTCCGCCTCCACCGCCTTCAGACGATGAAGAATCCAACAGCGAATCCGACGACGAAGATGCCGTTCCGGCCGGCGTCTACTCCCTCGCCGCCAAGCAAGGAATCGAGAGTTTTGCGTTTGGAGACTGGAGTTTCATGGGTGTTGGTGGACGAAAGGGAGGGCGAAGAGCGGTTTGGTGTGCTGGTGGGAATGGCGGCCGGGTGGTTGTTTGGGAAGGCGTTGGAGAGGGATGGAAAGGTCGCTTGGAGCTGGGGAGTTATCTCAGAGATGGGGAACATGAGAGAAGCAGAAACGGAAAGCTGAAGGGGAGGGGAATCGGTAAGTCTCTGGTGATGCTGGAAGAAGTTGAGTAAGGGCTGACGAAGGGAGATTGCAAGTGGAGTAGACCGTGCTATGGATTTAGACGGGATGGATGGCCGGAGGGGTTGTTGGCTGTCAGCAATGACGCCGGAGAGGTTGTATTTTTCGAATTTGGAGATGAGGGCATCGAGGAGGTGACGGTAAAGAAGAGGCATATCGTCAAGCAAAACATTGTTCCGGAGCGGGAAGGAATCAGGATGGCAACGCCGGAACCGTCACGGCATGTCGACCTCGATGATGAGGAGCATTGGAACTTGAGCAAGGAGGAGAGTTTGGCGTTGAATGAGAGGTTTGTTGATGGACTCTATGATTATACCGGGCACTTGGATGATTTCCCAAAGAGGGTGTTGCCGGAGAGGTTGGTGAAGAGCTCGGTGGAGCATTTGACTTGGGGGCCGTGGATGGAGGAGGGTGAGGATAGGTGGGCTTTGCTGGCTTGCTCGTTTTTGCATGAATGTTTTGTCATGAAGGTCACGATGAAGAGGGATGGGACGGTGGAGGTTACAGATCAGAGGGTTGTGGGGCAGGCTTGGACGGATAAGCATAGGATATTGAGTGTAAAGCTCTTTGACGAGGCAAGACGACATCTACCGTTTATTAAATGTGATGCTAATATTGTTCGTAGGTACTTTCTGGTTATTGTGTTCTTGCATATGCTGTTCAGATGGAGCTTCGAGTTCTCTTCATCCCTACGACTCCCGCCTTTTCAGAATCTACAAACATCATCACTACAAAATACCCCAACACCTATCACGAACCCATCAACGCCATGACCTTTGTCCGTCGAGCCAATGCGTTTGCCCTCGTCATGTATACCCATCTCGGCAACTCTCAGATCATTCCCTTTCCGATACCTCTCCCAGCCGAAGGACCCTCTCAAACTACCTCCGACCCTTCTATATGGCCCGAACTTACTGCTCCTCTCCGCTCCCTTCCAAAACTCCTCGCTGACGATCTCTCCGCATTTCAAATCTCTCACGATGCAAAATACGCCCTACACAACATCTATGGCATTGCTACTTCGATAATGGGCGGCACAATAGCAGTAACCTACCGCACCACACCCGACTACTGCCTAACCTACACCATGGCCGCCGAAGAACGCACCAAATTCATCTTTGCAACCGGCACCCCCCCCGACGACCTCCTCGAACTCTGGTTCCCCACCCAACGTACCCCCTCCTCTCCATTCCCACCCGCCAACCCCTTCACCCTCCCCTCCGAATCCTTCCTCCTCGAACTCTCCTACATGGACCTCGACTCGACATTAAAATTCCGCCAACGCCTCCCTCGTAAACCCCCTCTCCCCACCATCCTCCCTGTCCCCATCGACCCCACCGACGTCCCCGGCAGCCTCGCCCGCAACATCCTCAAAGACGAAACACTCTCCCGCGTCCGCTACCGCCAACTCATCAACTTTACTCCCGGCGTCTGCATGAAATACAACATTGTCTTCAGCGAAGCCCGCGACGCCGCCTGGCGCGAATGGGGCGTCCTCCTCTACCTCGTCATCAACGTCCTCTCCATCCCTACAGAATGCCTCAAACTCGAGCCCCTGATCGAAGACAAACCCGAAGACTCATCCACCCCAGAAGAAACCACCAAGCAGCAAGGCCCCAACCGCCGCTGTCTCTACGCCCTCGCAACCCTCGCCCTCCTCACTTTCCCCACCCTTCCGCCCCTCCTTCCTCTCATTCACCGCGCCTTCACCGCCCTCTCCCTTCCCACCTCCGGCCCCGAATTCCTCCTCCTAACCAACCGCCTCGCCCAACACGTTGACCTCAAAACTCCCGATCTCCCTGCTTTACCAGCGGGCTATACACCCCCCACAGCCGAAAGCTTTGTCTCCCGCTACGAGAGCTGCACAATATGTGGAGACGGCCTGCTGAGTGGCGATCTGCTCATCTATAAATGCGCAAAGCGGGGCCATCGTGTGCAGAGGTGCCAGATGACGTTTTTGCCGATTCGGGAGATTGATGTTGTGAAAGAGAAGGAAGGGGGAGGGGACGCTGGTGCTGCTGCTACTGCTGCTGCACAGGATACTTCGCAGGCTATATCAACCACGCAGGCCCCGCAGCAGGCTTCTTCGCAGCAGCAGGGCACGGGGAGGAGAGAGTGTGGCATTTGTGGGAGGCATGTTAGAGGGGTGGAGGTGCAGGCGGAGGGACTTGTGAGGGATTTGGTTAGGGCTTGGGAGGTTTGTGTTTATTGTGGGGGGTTGTTTATCTCGTAGGTGCGTGTGATGTAGAGGTTAGCTAGGAGGATGGGTGGAGGACAGGTTTGGAAATATATTGGGACATCTACTTGTTAGCCATGTAGTGTTTTAAAACCTTAGTCTTGTTACTGGCTTGGAGTAAGCATGTAACTGTCTTAAAGCAGGATGAACCAGAGTGAAATGTATAGGTAAGTACTTGTACTCGTACTTCATTTTTGGGTGGTTCAGATGGTTCAGAGCGAGCAAAACGCAAAATAGGCAAAAGTGAATGCTTCCAAGCGGAATTGAACCGCTGATCTCATCATTTCGCACTTGTGGTGCGCAGAATTTATTAGACACACCTTGTAAAGCTCCCGATGCTTTTCTTTCTCGTGATGGGATAAAACACCCGTTGGATTGGCAGGCTGCATCATTTCTCGTAAGTATCCTAGAGTGTTGTTCCTTGTAAGTACTTATGTAAATTCTTCCCTACTTACTAAGTACGCCGGAAAGCTCCAAGCCTCAGATGAGATTGCGATAGTCCCCGTTCCTGGGATTTGCTGGCATCTTGAGCTCTTGAGTCGTAGAAGAATCCGAGAAGTATAGTTGATTGATTCTCGTATGTGTACTCGTACCTGTCTCCCATGCTTCATATGTATCGGATGCTCGTAGTAGCTAAGGATGTCATTCTCCTTTGATCAATTGAACAAATAGAAGGATAGTAGGTCAACCTTCTCTAGCTACTAAGTAAGTACTTAGCTACTACGGTTATACTAGTAGCCTTGATGTATGATGTTGCTCATATTCGTGTCCAGATCGCTCAAGATTGTGTTGATGAGATTCCATTGCATGCATGCTCGTATATACGTTTGATGTAAAGGCAGCTCTGTTGTTTTTCGCGCGTTCCTCTAGTGTAGGTGTACTCGAAGGCAGCCCGAGTTACGAATTCTTGTTGAACTGGGTAGCCTTCGAAGCTTCGGCGTTTTTACTCGTAGAGTGGCAATCCCCTGATGGAAGCACGTCGTAAGATACTTGCTGGTCTGAAGGGGTCCTTTTGTTTCCCGTTCGAAGATGAGCGCTCGTTCTCGGGGTTATGGGTTCTCTTGCAGTTTTTGAAGTGAGAATTATGTTGTGCGTACAAACACATTCAACTCCCATTCTTGCTACTGCTGGGTGCGAATCTTTGATCACACTGGCGTAAGTCGACGTAGCAATTTGATTCTACTCATGTATCTCATAGCCTGGTTTTATGTACTGATGAGACGATGCCGCATAGTTCTCGCATGATGGCTCAGATCTGGTTTTCTTAAGCTTATAAGATCTCTGACAAGTTTATCTCGTGTGTAGATATAAGGATAATCAAGCCTGTATTTCGTGAAGTCGTTTGACGTGAGCAAGCGTATTTGAAAATGACGACGGTTATTCGTGCTCGAGTCGGCATTTCTACGAGTGTTGGGAAGAGAGAGCAATGTTGTACGGAGGTGGATCGAGTTAAGTTTCTCCATCCGTAATTCTCATGATGTCGTACAGTTAAGTACCATACGGCCGTATGTACTGGTGCAGCCATTCTTTGACAGTCGTATGTCACAGACGTTGTTTTGAAGTTGAAGGACATACTTCTTGTAAGTGACCTATCGATATATCAACCTCAGTCCCTTAAGCTTTTGGTGGTTCTTCCGAAGGGACCTTAATGGATATCGGTATTCCTGCTGGGTACGTAACAATCTACCATCCAAGCTGTCTTCTCAATTAATTCTCGATTGCGGCAGACAGTATCCAGGTTGGTGGGTAGTAGCTCGTCTAAGTACGTACATCGTTGACAAGCTGTATTTTCATAAATATCCAGGTTTTTCGTGTATCCTTTAGGTGCCTTTAGAGAAGTAGCGACTAGCTCGATACCTCTCAGTTGTGATGATCTTGACGAATCCATGTCTGTACGAGTAATTTTTCTTTGAAGCCTTTCGCTCGTGCGTATTTGTCACCTTTCCAAGAAGTAGAGTTGCCCCGGTATACGAGACAGAGTTCATAGAGCTCTCGTACAGAATCATGTTTGTTTGGCAGTTATCTACGGCCATGACGCCACTGTTCCTTTCAGCTTCGAACATTACCTCGTAGTTATCGCAGTTATTCCGTACTGATCTCGGATGGTAGTTGAGCGTAGCGAGACAACGTGCGTAAAGTGACTCGCTGGTCGTTGCGTTCTCTCTTTGCTTTTTACGTATTCGTATTCCGGCAGGAATGGTTTCAAATCTTTCCGAAATATGCAAGGTTCAATACCTGACAATTACCAAGGTCCTGAGTTGGTCAGTATCACAATAGCGGAAGCTTGTAGGAAGGCCAGCTGGCCAGAGAAGCTCGCAGAATTAATGAGAGGTACCAGTGGCAGGCATCAAGCACAATATTGTTTGAACGGTAACCATTGGGGCAGAAAAGACGGTTTTGCTCATGCTGAAAGATGGAACATATTGCCTTACTATCCTAACGCTACTATACCTTTAATTCTATTACGAGTCTACCAAGTACAAATCGAGACTATGTATCGATGTATCCTCTGACTTTCGAATATTATGCCGAACCCTCTTTTCGAGACGAATAAATTTCGGATTGTCGTAACAGAGGATACACACAGGCACTGCTATGGTGGTGAGGAGAGGAATTCCGGAATATGACTCAAGGGAAATCGTAGTTGCTCTGTTAATCCAGTTACAACCAGGTCCTCCGCTCTCCCTCCATGTCTTCAAGACGATCCTGAAATCCAGCCGTTTTTCCCCAGATCATCGGTCTATCGAATGTCGAAAACACTAGGAAGGCTGGTGTATGAAGGTTCGCTGAGCTCGAGTTGTACTGGTTAAAACGTTGACCTGGCGAGTGCTGCCCACGAGCATCGAAGGGCGTGACTTCTATCGTGAGTCTACAAAAGACTGTACCTACGCAATCAACCAATCCATACCCAACTTTCCGTCAGTTTCAGAAACCGTGAACACTAGACCTTAGTGCTGCGCGATGCCTCGTACTCTTGAGATATTCGAAATTACTGCTGCCATTTGTTGAGTGGTATGCCTCACGGCGAAGCTGAGAACCAATACGAACAATCAAAAGGAAGAAAAAGTCAAGCTCACTTTGTTCAGAGAAGCCTCGAGTAAAGAGTTGCGAAAGATAGGAGAGTGCAGTGGACAAGAAAAGAGGCGCCAAGTTGGAGGATTGCGACTTCGTATTGACCCATGTGGCAAAGAGATCTTCGGATTGGGTGATAACAACAAACTTGGCTCGGCGGGAAGGAGGTGTCGTGGGATGGCCGGTCCAGAGGCACGGTATCCAACAAGGTAACGGTACCATCAAGGATTCCGAATTCCGAGATATGAAGGCAGGATGTGATTGAATGGAATGAGATCATTTAAGATGGTGATTCGATAGCTGTAGACTTGCAGACTGGTGGCTGTGAAGATACGAGAATGTCGTGAGAGTACAGCTCGGCGTCATCTGGCGGAGGTTGGATGGTCCTGGCATAAGCTGTTAGTTGATGATGATTCCATGGGCCCTGGACAAGCACCTACCTAAAGTTTGGTAGAGACGGAGACTAAGCCGCGTGGAAGACTTCGAAAACGGACTCCCGCCGAACTTTCTTCGGCGGTTTGTTGTTCTAGCGCCCTGGCCTGGATCTCATGCTTGGTACCGCTTGCGGGAATTGACGTTAGGCTGGTGATGTTGACGTGGGATGATAAAGATGATTTCCAATGCAACGGGAGATGGGATGAAGAGTCGGGCATGTGAAAGAAGACACGGAGGGTGGGATCCCGTGGGCCGTGGATGCTTCGGAGAACCACTTCTCCTTTATCTGATTATCACCTGATTCGGTTAGCCAAAGCTTCTACCCCACGTGCAGCAATAAACAGAGGATTTATCGTTACCCGCCAAATCTCAGAACAAACACCAAAAGAAAAGCCATCACGACATGATGCATCACCAAATTCCACCTTTCACGACGAGAGTTTCAAGCTTCGACATTCCTTTTGGAAGGCTAGCCGTTCGTTGCCAAGCTCGACATCTGATTCCACGCCTACGCACGTCCCCTTGCGGCAATTTGGGGGCATCTGGGGCGACAGGTGAAACAGTTAACCGAAACCTTAGTTTGGTGAGGCACAATCGGAGAATCAACCGTTTCTTCCGATGAAGCTTCCATTTCACCTTCCAGAAGGAAGAGCAGGGGCAGGGAGATGAGGTTGGTGATGAAGGAAGGGTTGGTCGTTGCGTGGACTAACACCTTGCAGGTTAGCATCCATGGACAGTCGATTATGCTGCCAACGTTGCCCAGCGCCGAATCGACGGGATACTATCCTCGAGCCCTCACTCTAACAGCCGGTCCGGTTCGGATATCCAGTTTCTGGATGGGTTGAGGGATGCCGATTCGGACTCCCTGGTCACAGCGTGTTTTCGATCTTCAGAAAACGGACAGCCACGGTCAGCGGAGTGGTATTGGCGTTTCCAAAATATTGGTTTGGACTTGGAAGAGTCTCGAGGTTGGGCATCGCAACTCCAAGATAACAATGAATTCGAGACGGGACATGATCTACGGCATCAGGTCCTAAATTGTGACCAACACTGATATCGAAAGATGGTTTTAGTTCCAACCAAAGCAATGCAGAGAGCCGCCAGGTATGATGTGAATATTCCATTGATAGGAGCAACTGAAACTGACAAACTGGAGGTGTGATCTTGCTTGCTTCAAAGAAGACGATGGTCCGAAGGTCCTCAGTTCACAATCTACCACGCACATCTACACCCATGGTTCGTGAATGCACGGACTGTGATGCTCTCCTTACCTCATTCAAATATATTAAAACCTCGCCCTTTACACACAGAACTGGCGACCTAGCCGCCACACTCGTATTGGTCTGGGCACGGTTCAAGGAATGGTGGGATAAGGAGGCGTCTGGCGGTGCGGCATCACCAGTAAGGCAAGCACAAAGCACGGACAAACGTGGTGTAGTCCTCTCGGAATTACAAGGTGGGGTGCTACCGTAGGAGCGGGAAATATTGCTTTTGATTTGATCCGTGCATTAGTGCGGAACTCATGACAGGGGACGACTAGTTCCGAACATGGTGAGAATCCGCCGAGGTTTCTTGGAGGTGATGTGCACAGAGAGGAGGGGCAGATACTGCAACGCCCTTGCTTGCGTTTGCATGCCTGAGATGGTGATGCAATTTACTTGCACATCGACAGAAATGTATAAAGGTACTCCCAGATCCGTCCCTACTTCTCTCCTCACCACGCTTTGCGATCTTAACATTCTTTCCAGTCACTCTTTCGAGCTACTACACTCTCTTTCCACTGCCCAACACTCCTTCACAACTCCAACGAGTTTCAATTCTACAAACAACTTTTGGATCCGGCCATCCTTATCGTTCCCCCTTCGAACTTTATCAACCGTCGAACATCGAATCCTCGATTTCCAACCTTTGACCCAGATCCTCAACTAAACGTTTACGTTTTATTCAATCCTTATCAAAATGAAGTTTGCTACTTTGATCCCATTCGTTGCCGCCATGGTTGGCACTGCTTCTGCTCACTCTACCGTCTTTGGTTTGTGGGTCAACGGTGCTTTCCAGGGTGATGGAAGAAACACCTACATCCGTTCCCCACCAAGCAACTCCCCAGTCAAGGACTTTGAGACGACCGACATCAACTGCAACTCCAACAACCGTCTTGTTGCTTCCAGCGTCAACGTCAAGGCTGGTGATACCATTGGTAAGTTTATAATTCTCTGGATGGGTCTGTAGCAGTTCTAACATCCTCTCAGATTTCGAATGGCACCACGACAACAGAAACGATGACATTATCGATCTCTCTCACAAGGGCCCAATCCTCGTCTACATTGCTGAGGCCTCCTCCAACGGCAACGGTGCCGTCTGGACCAAGCTTGCTCATGAGGGATTCTCCAACGGACAGTGGGCTGTTGAGCGTCTCGTAGCCAACGGTGGAAAGCACTCCGTTAAGCTCCCAAGCACCCTCGCCGCCGGTGACTACCTTCTCCGCGCCGAGATCATTGCCCATCACGAGTCCGACACCTCCGTCTATGTCAACCCAGCCCGTGGTGCCCAGTTCTACCCATCTTGCTCCCAGATCAAGGTTACTGCCGGAGGAACCGCCAAGCCACCACAGAAGTTCAACTTCATCGGTGGTTACGCTCGCAACGACCCAGGAATTGTCTTCGACCTCTACGGTGGTAACGCCAACGCCTACAAGATCCCTGGCCCAGCTCCATGGGATGGATCTGTCTCTGGTGCTCAGCCAGTCCCAACTTCCTCTGCTGTCCAGACCACCCTCCGCACCACCACCCGCAGCTCCACTGTCGCCCCAGCTCCAACTTCTTCCTCTGCTCCAGTCAAGCCACCAACTCCTTCCTCCACCTCCACCTCCACCGCCGCTCCAGCTCCTACCCAGGCTCCAGGATCCGGCTCCGGTGTCCGCGTTGCTGAATGGCAACGCTGCGGTGGCATCGGAATGGCCAAGCAGCAGTGCGCCCAGGGCCTCACCTGCAAGGAGTGGAACCCATACTACTTCCAGTGCATCAAGGCCTAAACAGCCTCCTGCCTAGAAGCCGGTATCCTTTGCTATTTATACAGGCTTGACCCTTCGGTCAATTGGTTATCACAACCACATTTCACTTCGATGTTTCCACAATTTTTCATACACGGTTGATAGATTTCATACCCCTCCACACACACTCCAGTTTTTCTTTTGTAAACAGCTATATACTCTCAGGAAAGATTAGTTTTGATCGCTTGGTTTCGTCGGCTTGGATGCGCTCTGGTATGGCTTTGTAAGTCATTTTGTAGTGGGTCACGGTCTTTAGTTAGGTACTCTGAGGCTCTAGTAGCTGAGGAGGCGGTTTTATACACTTAGTCTGGGCCACTTGTGGTCTGGAGCTGGTTATTTTTTACTATTGTTTGGATGCATGTTTGTGTGAAGTGACTCTTGTGAGATCGATGTGAGATGGGTTGTGATCTTGAAGGTCTTAGACTTTTTATTAGTTTGATTTATTCCTGTTCAGGCAACTTTCTAAACAAAGGCGTTATATGGTTTTCCGGATCCGGATCTGATGAAGAATGACGCTTCAATTTATAATTTAGTACTTGCCCGCCTAGGCTACTTGCCCGCCAGAAAGAACTATTTCCACAGTATGTTTTTTCATTAACATATCGAAAGCTGTAAAGAAGGACAGATAGTCTAACGGGGACGATAAGAATACCTATTGCGAAGCCATATGCGCCATGAAGCAAGGGTTCAAAGTTCTTGTATTCTACACACGTGTTCAATTCTCACTCTCAGATACAAAGGTCCCAGGCATCCGAACTCAACACGTCGTTTTTTTACACTGTGCACTGTGTACACGAATGCGACATGCCTCTGCAGCTTTGCTCTTTCCGCTCTGGGGCAAGATACGGTTAACGGTATGGCAGAAAGACTGTACTGCATCGAAGCTCGAAGTTGGTTGCGACGATATTGCGATGCCGAGATCTCAAGATCGATCGAATCGGATATTCATTAATCTTTTCAAAAAATATTCCTGTCGTCTGCATTTTTCCTGGGTATTTAAGTACACCGCATCAATGTTCACCAACTTCTGTCTAAAGAGAGTTGAAAGCCGTCGATGGAGAGGCTAATTATTGTCTTGCATAATGGCGACTGAAGTGTTTACTTCCCGTTGAGGTCGTTTCTTCCTCCGGGTTGCCAAGGTGTGCCAAGACCAATGCATCATAGACGCTCTGGATGTGACGGGCGGGCAGGTCTCCGACGGTTCATTTTGCTACTATAATGCAAAGAGCGCTGATACACTGCGTAAAACTTTTGTTTCGAGTCATACTTACCCCTTCGGTGTATGATACGTTGGTTGATTCGCCATCGGTGCATCATGAGGATGCAGTCGTGGCTGAGTTTGAGGCTGGAGAAGTTGAATCGCCCACGAGCAAGCAGTTTTATTCTCCATGAAGCGCAAATTTTATATTAACAAGTTTATCCATACAGCTACATATACTTTGTGCCTGCGATGACTGCCTTACAGGCTGTACAAAAGTCGAGCTTACCAGGCTGCCTTTCGCAGGCAGAAAGCTCAGGGTCCATCTTTTTCTTCCCAATCAGGAAGGTCGTGTAACCAACGTCACGCCCAAAATTCAGCGTGACTTCGGTCCCGAGTTCTCCGTGACGAGAGCTGACGTAGTGCGCAACCGCCGGACCCTGGTGGACCCCACCAGCACCAGGGGGAGTTTGGACCACCCCTCACTCGAGCTTGCTCATTTCGCACTGAAGAGAGGAAAGGCTGCCGGGCCATGGGATCGTCGTTATCGCAACTCGTACCCGCACTCGCATCAGTAGTGTCGCATTTTTTGCATGTTTTGAAAGTGCTGGGCGGAGTCGGAGAAGGCGATGGACACGGGCGGGAATCGGTGAGGCTCTACAAGTTGGCTGTCTTGTTCAAACGAAGAATTCTTGCGACTTGAAAGGGGCAGCTTCCTTCCTATCCCTGATCTTCAGTTGCGCGTGAATGGAAAGAAGGAGTTTTTAAAAGAGGCAGGATTTATAATTCCTGTTTTCGCATAACTTGTACACAGATTCCAGATGGTTCGTTTGCGTTGGGAGTGTGTAAACGGAAGGCTTCTTTGCACAGCCACGATCATGTTTGATTTTGCAATATGGGTGGAGGGGACGGCATAATTTTCAGAGTTTGGGTGGCATTTTCTGGCATTCCATGGGATGAAGGGTCAAGTCGTCATAGTTTCGACTCTCATCTGAATTTAAAGAAAATCTACTCCGCACCTGATCCCTTTGCCAGTAAACTTGACTTGACTTTATAATTCATTCCATTTGATTTTAAACTTGCTTCCAACTCAGTTAAACACAAGCTTTTCTACTCTTTCCCACTACTTTTCTTGTGTCCTGCGCGACGGCTCTTGTTCCAGGCTTCTTTTCTCCATCTGTACGCAACCAGAGAGAAGCTTTCTTGGTACTCCACCCACCCCAGGCACCTTCCCCAATCAATCCAGCCAAAAAGGCCATCAGGGGACAAGCTAAAAACATCAACACCATTTCATCACACATCGACTCTCTTCCTTCTTCTCCTTCTTCCGCTCCAAAACCAAGCAACTTTTCTTCCCCAAAGACCCAAGCCCACAACATCAACTGCCAACAACGAACCCAACTGTTCTTCGAAACCCTACACCAAAAACACTCCGCCTCCGCCACAACTAAATCACATACAAAACCTACCTAAAAGCCACACAAAGAAGCCCTCTTCATTCAGTCTTATTTCTTTGCGATCAGGAACGACAGAGCCGTCTAAATTCACCCAGCAACAACAAGTAGGGATCGTTTACCGCTAGTCCAACTGAGCCTCACCAAAGAGATTTGATTGAACACCCCCCGGGCGCCCCCTCCCAATCCCCCAACAAGTTCAATCACCCGCGAAACTCTTCTCCAACTCATCGATCAACCACCTTCTCCGCCCAAACCTCACAACAAAACCAACCGACAACATGGGAAAGACGTAAGTTGCTCCCCTCATCCCTTTTGGAACCTTTGCCTCGCTTGCGGGCTTGTGGATAGAGATGGGAGATGGGAGATGAAGGCAGCGGGCGGATGTCATCGGGGCTTTGATTGGGTGCAATCTCCGATTGGCCGACGTTGCCCGTAAGACCGTTCTTCACCGCCCCCCGCCTTTTCCGTTGCAAATACAGCCCGCCTCCCATCCATCCGCTGGCGCACTGCCACCTCTTTGTTGCGAAGGAGGACCCTTGGAAGCAATAACGCTAACGGCTGTACTCCAGACAATCGAAGCTTAGTGCCGAGCAGCTCCAGGAGCTTCAAAAGTCGACACTGTTTGACCGGAAGGAACTCCAGCAATGGTACAAAGGTAAGGAAGCGCTCTACTCGATCTCTACTGTCGCCAGAGTGATTACCGTGTGAATATACACTAACAAGTACGTCAGGATTCTTGAAGGATTGCCCAAGCGGCTCTCTCACCAAGCCCGAATTCCAAAAGATCTATAAGCAGTTCTTCCCCTTCGGTGACCCGTCAACGTTTGCAGAATATGTCTTCAAGGTGTTTGATTCGGACAAGTCGGGCACAATTGACTTCAAAGAGTTCATTTGCGCACTTTCTGTCACTAGTAGGGGCACATTGGATGATAAACTTAAGTGGGCTTTCCAACTGTACGACATTGACGGCGACGGAGAGATAAGCTATGACGAGATGTTGAGGATTGTGGAGGCTATCTACAAGATGGTATGTTGACCCTTTGGTCTCGAGGTATCGCCCAGGAGGACAGCTGCTAACATACACTCAGGTTGGAAGCATGGTCAAGCTGGCAGAGGACGAAGACACCCCCCACAAGAGAGTCCAAAAGATATTCCGAATGATGGACAAGGATGAGAACGGAAGTCTCACCATGGAGGAGTTCCGCGAGGGAAGTCAGAAGGATCAGACGATTGTATCAGCACTCTCTCTCTATGATGGATTGGTGTAGACGGGAAGCGCGAGTCTTGCTTTTGTTAGCCATACAATGACACTCGACCCCACCCCCTCCCGCACCCCTCACGCATCCCCGTCCACCCTTCTACGACACACATCTCTCTCCGCAGACCTATCCTACCGACAATAATCTTCTAGTTTTTTTTCTCTCCCGACTCCCACCAAATATGAGGATATCTTTTCCCTTTCTTATTCGTTTATTTCTGCAATTTCCAGGGAGGATGGTTTGGGGCGTTCGTTCTTCGTTTTCTACTATCTGAGCTTTTCTTTACTTTTGTATCTTGTTTACTCTGGCTCAAGCTTTCCGCTTGTTGCGCTTTACTTTTTGTGTTTTTTTCGACCCTCTCTCCCTGCCGCTGCTGAAATAAGTTGAGGATCTTTTTGCTGGCGTTTGAGTCTTTTTGTGTAGTCTTTCTCCCTCGTTTCTTTCCCGTGTTGTAGTGTAGTTAGAGGTTGAGGAATGTAACAGAGTGGAATAATTAAAGCCCAATGTCAAGTAGCTATGGTGTCTGGTGTGATGTGATGGTGCACTCGATTCGACTTAAGATTATGGCAAGCCTATGATAACATGATGGGCTACTCTAACGGCCTGTGAGCTCGATATACAGCTGTCGACTCGTTTCCTCCAAGCCCCATCTCACGATAGTTCTCTCCAGCGAAATCCTGCAGAGTAGGTACTGTAGACCACTGCTTTCGCAATGCCGTCACACCCAGTGACATCATAACCATCGTGTCGCAATACAGCAAAAGATCTACGCCTCCCCTTCCCCCTCGAGACCCTGAAATTCCCCAAGAACACGAGACGTCCCATATGTCAACTGGCGAAGAGATCGTCATCGGCCAACGGACCTGACAAGCAAGCGCCAAATTGCTCAGCCTGCAGGACCGAGAGAAAGTGCGGTTGAGCCGCATCGCCAAAAGAAAACGAGTGTGTAAGTGGACCACTATGGGCTTGGCAAACACGGTTAAGCCAGCTTGAAAGTGCAACAGCGGAGATGGAGCGGACAAGGTCGCAAACCACCAAAACAAATCCATCTCAACTGCAACGGGTCTCAAACGCCGGCCGTCTGTCACTGCGCAAACAATCTCAACACGCAAAGCAAAACTCTAAATCCCTACGAAGCATCGACCAACAGATAACCCACCAGAGCTCCCCGCTCTCCCCCAAAACAGCAATGAACGCCCAAGTCCAAAAAACCCTCGACACGCTCGAATCCGCCCTCCAATCCCTCACAGACTCAATCTACACCTACAACCCCTCCTCCGCCGCCGCCCGCGCCCTCGTCCAAGCCGAAGAAGACCTCACCCGCGTACTCGCCCACGGTACCTTCCCCCCTCCGCCGCCAGGCGGTCCCCAGCACTTACTAACCCCCCCGCACAGTCGCCGAACATCAATCCCTCCACCACCGCCTCCTCGCCCTCTCCTCCCTCGCCTCCGAAATCGACGCCCAAACCGTCAACATCCTCCAAAAACTCGAATCCTGCCACGCCGAACTCACCGCGCTGCCTCCGCCGCCCACGCCCATCGCTGAGCCGCCGACGGAACGCGTAAATCCGCTGCTGGTGGAGGGGGGGGAGGGCGAACGGAAGGTGCCGGAGTATGCGAGGCCGCCGGTGAAGGTGGGGGTGAAGGAGTTGCTGGATTATGCAAAGAAGATTAGTAAGTTTAGTACGCCTGGGGTGGGGGGGAGGAAGGAGGAGGGGGCGGAGGCAGAGGGACCGGCGGGGCCGGAGGGAGAGAAGAAGAAGAATTGGTTGACGAAGGAGGAGATGGAGGGGATTAATGCGGCGGAGAGGGCGGGGAGGAATAGGTTTCCGTGGCCTGAGGAGGATAAGATGAAGAGTGGGGCGCTTTGGGCGGTGCAGACGGGGGGGAGGGTTAGGATGGTGGAGTGAATGGGTGGGATGGGGTGTTGAGTGAGTAATGGAGGGAGTTTAAGTTTGATGGGGGTTCAATGGTTGAACATGGAGGCTGCATGAGGGCTTGTATATATTCTGTTTATTGGCTTTTTTCTGTTGTGTTTGCGATTTTTTTTATGGAGTTTGGGTATTTCTACTTCTTGATAGCTACTTTTTGTGTATTCCCGTTCATCTGGTTACTTCCTCTCGTCATGATATTCTGGGTATGTCTCCAGTTTCCAATCTTCCAGTTCATATCCAATCATGGCATACCCTGCCAGTGATACCATATCCCACTATTCCCCGCACCCCATCATATCTCCATTCACTCCCGTCTCTTGTACAAATGCAACCAAGGATCCTCAACTACACCACAGATTAGCACAACCTCTTCTTTCGCCCTCGGGGGATGACTTACCGAATTCCTTCCTATAATATGCCCTGGCCCCCCACTGTAAATCCACCTGTCCACTCTGATCATCTCCCCTCCCATCCCCTCCATATCCTCCTCTCCCTCCCCTCCCACCTCTTCCTCCCCGTCCACCTCTCCCCCTTCCCCCTTCTTGCCTCGGCGGCCGCCCACTCTCCCCCACCGGCGGCACCACCCTCCCCGTCTCACTCGCCCCCCACTTATCAAACCCCCTCGCCGCCAGCCTCTCCTCTGTCCCCGGCCCAAAATTCGGCTGCCAGTAATCCGGGTGTGTATTGACGCGATCATACGGATCCGTCGTGCCCGTCCCCATGCCAATCACTGGTTGCTGCTGCGTTTCTTCCACACCTTCCATTCTTTCCTCCTGTGCTCCCCCAGACTGACTCCCCCGCTGTCCTAGTTCGCCCGTGTTGGACCCCGTCCCGACTCGTGCGGAGAGGTCAATGTAGGAGAGGTCTTGTGTGTAGGTGGTTTTCTTTTCCTTCTTGGCGGTCTTGCTGGCGCCGAAGGAGGCGAAGCCCATGGAGGCCATCATGGCGGCTTCTTCGGCGGCGGCGAGTTCGTCGGGGTCGAGGGGGGTGGTGCCCGGGGGTGGGGTCGGTCATTGTTGTGTGTGTGTTATGAGGATTGGAGGTTGGTTGATGGATGTGGTGTTGGTAGTTGTGTTGAAGTTGGTGTTTTGGTGTTTTGGGTTGGTGGGATGGAGCGGCGAGAGCGGTGAACTTTGGAGGTGGGGCTTGGCGGTCAGGTGATGAAATCTCGAGGCGAGAGAGGTGCTTGGGAGTTAGGGCAGAGAAGAGGGTCTTGTATCGAGATGAGAACGGTCTAGAGAGAGTAGTATTCTAACGCTTTTCTAGAGATATGCTGATGTGGTCGAAGAAGAGGAGCTTTTCTCACCTGCGAGCAAACTAGATGCTCAGACAAATTCGCACTAGACTGTACTCGGAAGTAATTCACAGCGACGTCTCCTTCGAACCTCCTTGAGTAGGCGATACCACAGCGGAAACATCCAAAGGCCAACTCAGGACGAATCCAATCTTCATTTACAACTTCTCTAAAGATCATCAAGGTGAGGCTCCATCCGGGAGATTTGCATCACAAACTAAAAAAAAACCACAAAAATGTCGAACCAACAAGAACAACTCGCTCCCATGTTCAAAGACACCAAAGAGAATGGAACCAACGACATCAACTCACCACAAACCCTCAATATAGACACCAAACCTCCCATAGACAGCGCAGAAGCAACAGCCACCTACCACTTCCTAACCAAACTCCACTTCCTCACCTCCTTCACCCCCAAACCCAACCCTGCCCCCAAACACCGCCAATGGTCCAATAGAACAAGGATCACCGACCCCGACCTCTTCCTCGCAAACACATTCGCCCTCTTCTTCGCCTCCTCGCCCTCCGATGCCGCAGCGGCCTATCTCGACTACTCGAACCCCCACACCCTCAACATCATCGTTGCAAAGAACGACGTGAAGCCGACAGATCATGCATTTGGTGCACAACTCATGGAACTCCTCAACCCCTCGTCCTTCCCCCGCCACCACACCCCCTCCGAGTTCACCCGCCTCCTCCTCACCCACCTCCTCCCCCATTGCCTCCCCGAAATCGAAGCTCGCCACCAGCGACTCCTCAAAGATGAAGCTCTGAACTTCCCCGAGGTCATCACCTTCTTCTTCAACAACGCCTATTTCCGTGCCGCAGAGACCTTCTTCCACGACCTAGAAATCGACCTGGAAACAGACAACGAAGGCGACCAATATATCCTCCTCAACCTCTGGAACCCCGCAAAGAGAGCCCTCCACAAGAACCGAGTTCGCGCGGTGACGAAGGCAACGGCACTGTTTGTTGCGTTCCGTATTGCACTTTCTCTCTTCAAGAGGATACTTGATGGGACATACGAGGCCTTCGATGACGTTCGTCGTTTCCCGGAAGAGAACGGTAGTTTCTCCGAAGCAGTCGAGGAGATTCAAGCCGGCATGAACGTCCTCCTCGCGTTTAGTAAATCTAAATGGTTCGACTGGAGCATGCGGAAGATTGTCGAGCTGTCTTGGACGCCGGGGGATGAGTCGACGGGGGGGACGATGAGGCGGTTTCGGGCGAGGGCGGGGGAGGTAAGTGCCTACGTTCGTGGGCTGGAGGAGGTTTATGAGCGGTTTGTTCGGCGTGCTTGTGGGTATGGGGATGGTCAGCCGGTTACGTTTACGGTTGGATTGGTGGATGCTGGGGCGAAGGTGTGGATTCGGCGGCCGGTGGAGGGTGGGGGGGATTGGTATGGACTACTCACAGGTGTATGGGAAGAGGGAGAGGAGTCGACATTCCCGCTGTCGAGGGAGAGGATTGCGGGGGCATATCCAGATGAGCTGGGATTGTTTGAAGCCAGCATGGCGCGGTTGGATGCAGGAGTCGAGGTCCTTGCCCATCCCGAGCTGGTGCTGACGGAATACCTAGCCAACAAAAAGGGCATCAAGGAAGGCACCATCGGTAGTTCCAGGGATATCTGTATGTTGTCGAGAAAGGTACTGGAGTACCGATGCAAGACGGCAGGACAGGCATGGCGAGTTGGAAAGGCGGATGGGGAGGTGGTGCCTTGTGCGCTTCCGGTGCGTGGAGATGAGAGGGCTGTGATGGAGGGGGCTTTGGATGAGCAGGTTCGAAAAGTGGTGAGAGGTATGAGGCGGATTGATTGGAATAGTCTCGAGCCGTTGGGCTGTAAAACTGGAGAGTATTTAAAGGACCCATATTTCGCTCTGTGGAGGAAGGTACGGCCACGTGAATACGAGGAATCATGTGCGCATTTTAGTAAGGTTATGGATTCGATGGAAGAGTAGGCCTGGTATGGCTTGATTCCTCTTGATAGTGCAGAACTGTTGGTGTGAAGCATTATTTATGTCGCTATGGAGCGTACACTTGGAGTGCATCGGGTGTTTCAAGCGTAATCTGGAGGGGACATATGCATGTATGTGAGATCAAACGGAAAGCATTAGTATGTTCATCTCGACTCTGCACTAGAAATAGTCTAAAATACGATATCAAGTACAGTTTCAAGACAAACGGCAAAAAGAAGGCAAACTCCTATAGTGCACTCTCTCCCCGAGCAGAGTCGAACTGCTGACCTGCAGATACCTGAACATTACAGTCTGTTGTGATACCAACTACACCACAGGGAGATACGGCAACTGTGTTGGTACAAACCTGGTATTTATTGTCAGTTTACACAAGAGAAACAAGTCAAAAAGAGAAAAGGTGATGACACTTGCTTTCTTCTCTCTCCCCGACCAGAGTCGAACTGGTGACCTGCAGATAGCTTAGATTTACATTACAGTCTGTTGTGATACCAACTACACCACAGGGAGAATTGATATACGGGTTGCAAAAACAAACAAATTTAGCCAAGCTCATTGAGCACGAGGGATCCGAAAGAACTTCCACTTAGAAAGCTACTTCTCTGGGGCTCGGGAAGATGGATGGAATCAAGCGAGTTAGATTGTAAAGCAATGCCTTTATTATAATATTCAAAAGAAGTAGAGACCAAAACATTTGCAGTATTGTCTCTAAGTTTACTTTGATTCAAGTCAAGTCTTGAATCATCTTTTGTCCTTCATAGATCCATGTCTGCATGCAACAGCCCTTTGTGGCAAACTTTTCAGAATCCAAAAAAGACATACAGCACCAAGGATTCCCGCGTGGTCACCCACCGCAGTACTAGCTTGGCGATTAGAAGCTTGACTATGGGAGAGCGGACGGGATCCCGTATACTCTTCAATCTATGGCCGTATGTGATCATTTAACGCATTTCACATATTCATCACCTTGCATCTGCTTTGCTTTAAAGCCTCGTGCGTGCACTTGAAACCATCTTACTCATGTGTAAATTTGCATGGGGCAAAACGTGTACTTAGGTAGAGGTCGACATGACGCACAGTTGCTTCTGGAAGAAATAAGTAGAACATGAAGTCTTGGCAGCGACCTCAGTCAAAGAGCCGCATCTCCCTCAGGCTCGACGATTAAGCAAACAATAACAACAACAACAAAGTCGACCGCTCGGCCCCATCAGCAAAGAAAAGTAACGACAGATACGAACGAAGAAAGCTGCAATTAGCCTAGCACCACACTTGTACCGCTGTGACCGACAACGCCAAACTTCCATAAACGCTCTTCGTCACAACTTCCACCCGCACTCTCCGTCACAAACTTCACCTCGCTCACCACGTTCACCTCGTATCGAAGCTTGAGACGGCATCACCCCCTTAGAGCACCTTTGCTTTCGTGCTAAGAGCCAATACGAATCGAAAGCAACGGAAAGGGTTCACGGATCTTGACCGCAATACTCGTTTGATGCTCGTTTGCTCCGAGGAGGGTGGTTCGTTGAGGAAGTGTTCTGAAGAAGGCAAGCTGCATCGACACCCCCTTTGCAGTCTCTCCCGAGCGATGAGTTACCTAAAAGAGACCATGGAAATCTCTCATGGAGAATGCTAGCGGCTCCGTTTAACGCCCCGGCTTCTCGGGTTTGACGCAGGTACCTTTGTGAAGGGTTCTCTATGACTCGGCAGCTAACGAAAGGTAGATGTGTCCCTACTGCGAGGACCAATAGCGACTCTCCGTATTCGAATGTGCTGGGCTCTGACCTCTCAGGCACCAAGGTCCTATCTTTCAAGGCTTAGGGCGTCGACCCAAACACGGTTCATCACGGTTGGAGCTGCAAACTTCGGTCCGGCCACTCTTCGACCGGAATCCCCGACTCTGGCCCCGTTCTGAAGCCGATCACCCGTCGATCTCGACCCCTCAAATTACGATCCGTCCGCATCAGGCCACATTTCGGAACTTTGCCAACCCCGCATAACCGTTTATCGGAGATCAATACATAGTCGGATAACAGGAACGGCGGAGCCTTTTTCCACCCGAGTGGCTCGCGGAGCGGCATAGAACTGATCCGAGATTGGCGAGCCAGCTAGTGGGAAACAAAAAGGCTAAGAAGGGTCGTTCTTAACGACGGCTCACCTTTTATGTGCAAACTTGTTGAGTTGTGAGTTGCGAAATCGGAGTTGGATGTTGCTTTTTTCCTCTGACCGGGTGGATAGATTCTTCGGGCCGAGCATCGACCGGGACATTCGCGCGATACTGCGCTTCAACCATTGGCGGGTGTCGTTGCGAGACCGAGCGCAGCTTGAGCGGCCGGAGCACTTCCTCGGACTGTGAAGCCTCGTCGAGCTGGGCTTAGTCTGTGGGTTCCCGTAGGGCGACGCGTTATCTGGAGGCCGGATTTTGCCTGCAAGCGTGGTCACCATTCGTAACGCCGGTATTACCGAAGATGGACGGATTGGCATTTGAAAATTCGTGAGTCTCGCTGCATGCACAGAGTCACAGATGAGATGAGGTGCTTCTGGGGTCAGTCGATATCGGGATGGTCCTGATGAATTCGCTGAGGCTTGGATAAGACTGACTGATGAAGTATGTACTTGCAATGATAGAGACAGAGTCATGCCCAAATCACATGAACATCAAATGACGATTTTAATATCTGCAACCTGACGAAATCGAATCGGAGGCAAACGTCAACTTTGGAAACAACATCATACATATGTGGGGGCAACGGCGTCCCGTCGTTTGGGATATGTACTCTGTAACGCCGATTCTATGCAGAATCCGTCATTCTGGCCTGTCAAAAAGCTTGAGAGCTTCCAACTTCAGCAACGCTATGCGGTGGACGTGCTACAGGAAAGTCATGGCTTCTGATAGTCGAACGAAGGTATCCTTTTCTCATCCGGTCCAACTCTTTGTTTTCACCGCAGCTTGATAGAAGTTAGTGGCTATACAAGTATTAAGACAAAGGTAAAGTTAGCTGAAAACGCAAGCATCTGACACACTAGTTAGTAACAGAATTCATTGCCGCAGAATTCAGATTCTGGTCCGGACCACATACAACCGCTACGAATCCCTCCTTCAACTCGATCAGTCGTGATATGGAGGAGCAGCCAAGCTGCCGTCTCACAAGTCTCCTAAAGTCACTGGACAAATCTCTCTGGTGTCTCTCGGTACCCCTTATCGCTGAGCTATGCTGGGAAGCCAAAACACATCTTGATGTAGCGTCTTCTGTGCTCAGATGGAGAACTTAATCGAGGAGCTGTTACGAAATATCTCGATCCTCAACGATGCGATTCCGGCCATGTGGATGGAACTTGAAGACGACGGGTCGGCTATTGCAATCGGAAATATTCCAGAACTACCGGCACGTGGAATCGAAGTCGGACTGACGGCCTATGATCAAACCGAGAATAGCACCGACTTGGCAGATTTCAGTTATGTAACGTTGAAAGAGTGGAACCATCATCATTCGATAACCTCGAATTACCATATCGGCCTTAATACCCACGCTTTAGAATCTGCAGCAGAAGGAATTTCAACAAAGTTTGCATCATACGAGCTCACGGAGCGAGTTTTCTGTTCGGCTGTAGACCGTTTCCTGCAAAAACGTCCTGTCAATTGTCAATTCTTCGCGAGACAGGCGCCCAACAGTGCCTGAAATGGAAAAAACTTTGTCTGAGATACGACATGGCGAATTCTGGCACTCGAAAAAAACGAGCTTCTGTTAACATGTTGCAATTCTAAAGAAATCATCGATAGTAAAGCCAGAGAATGCAGAAATCAGAGAAGCTTGAATTACTCTTTAGCGAGCTGAGATATCAACCGAAATACTCCTTCCCTTTCGGACAACACCGGCTATGGCTTAATCGGATGCCAGATTTTAACGGAGACGTTTTAAGCCATCAGCCGTATTTTTTTTCGAGAATTTCCACTGGAACAACGGAGACGCTACATATCAAAATTTAGAGGAGTGCCGTTGAAGCCGAGCATAGCGCTGTGTATTTCCACGGGAAGTACGGATACGAGTGCTCGGCTCAGATCTAGTAGGGATGAAGATCGTCGATTTGATTAAATGAACTGATGATCCTGTGGGGAAGGTGTGTAGGTACCTCGAATTCAGCAGGGCACGACGGACGCTGCTGTGGCCGTCAGAGCCAGAAGCCCGTGGACGCTCGACTCCCTGTCTACTGAATAGGCACATCTCAAAGCTGTCAGACACCACATATCTGTATCCAATTGCAGATACGGATCACTTATCCGTCTGCCAGGATGCGCTCAGGTACCTTTGGATTTGTATCATCAAGATGGAACGATGAGGTCTGTACATGTAAGTGCCCAGTGAAGTTTGCGTGGAAGCTGACGAACTGACGAAATATCTCAGAAGCACTGCACTAGAAGTACAACGCACGAATACCTCGGCCGGATTCCGGCAAGAGATCGTCCCTTAACCCTAAGTATAATTTGCCGAGTGCTTTCGCAAGAGACATCGACCTTTTGACCAGGAAAATTTAAAAAGCGGTTGCGACAAACGAGGTTAACGCCTCACTGACACCCGGACTCCTCTCACTAATTGAGGGGTCTTAGCATAGCAGGCTAGTCCAGCGCTATCAACCTCTGTTGTTCTTTCCAATCTGGTACAGACAAAGATTATTTGTTGTTTGAGCTCTCAATATCGGATGTTTCTTGCAGTGGTAGATTGTTACAGGTGTCATCTCAGTCTGTGCCTGAAATTTTTGACACAGTATCATTGAGAACATTCCCTGTCAACGACTCGACCTTCAAGTATCAGAAAATCATCAACTTTCTCTACCGAAAAGAGAAAAAAAGCAAAAGGGGTAGCTTCAGCGAATCGGCACCAAACTTTCAGTCCGTCTCAGGGCCGTCTGTTGCGTTGAGACAATTGCCGAAGGCTAGTTGCCACTTAGGTAAGGTTGGGATAGATTAGCCTACGGATGCCTTCTCCCATGTGCGAGACGGACACTACGATTCTGACAGAACTCGGTTTGATGGGTGCCCTTTGCTTGGTTGACGTTCGGTGCGCGCTTCACTCGGGCATGGGTGCAGATTCTGAAGCCAACATGGCCACGCGAGCAAGCCGGAGCGGTTACTCGGAGTGTCTGGTTCATCGTATGACCATTCATTTTATCTTGCTTGGAGAGACTTTGGCGTTGCACACTCCTGTCTGACTCTATGTCCCCTGGATAACGGCACTACTGGAGATTCATATAAACACAAGCGGAATCATCCACGCCTAACTTTCTCATCGCTTTCTCGCCTCTTTTGTCACTCCTCAGCTGCATTTTTTGCAAACCAAAAATTGGCCTTCTTTCCTTTTTCTAGACTCACGGCTCTCTCTCTCCTCATTCTTCGGTACCGCCCCGGCTAGGCCTGATTCATTCAGAAGTATCCTAGCTTTTCTTCTCCTTCAGGAATAGACCCATAGGAGGAGCATTCCACTTCGACGCCGTCGGTCCTTGTCTGTCGTTCCATACGATCCCATCGTTTTGCTTGAGTCAAAGCTTATCATTAAACATCCTTTAATTGATCTTGCATTCGCCCCCAAAAGGAAAGCCTATATGACCCCCCAGTATCGCTCCGACTCGAGAGCTACCTCACGATCCAACTCCACTCTTTCCAAGTCGAGCCAGAAGCAGTGTCCTCATCATCACCATCACCACTCCGAAACCACCCTCGAAAAGAATACAGATTGTAGAGTCATGTGGGCCGACTATCCATTCCCTCTCATCACGACCCCAGCGTCGATGGGCGATGTGAGTTTCTTCCTCCAGTGCTCAGGCTGTCTTCAGTCCATTGTGAACATCTCCTTACTAACCTATCCAGCAGTATACCGATCCCGTAACAAAGTCCGCCACGAAAATGGCGTTGACGCACAACATCATCATCAGAGGCATGAACAGCATCTACCTACAGTGCGAGTTCATTACTCCCGAGTCAGCCGCGGCCTTTATGATGTACTGCAAGTGCTGGTCCGAGTTTATCCACAACCATCACGCATGCGAAGAAGTAGCATACTTCCCAGTTATCGAAAAGGCTGTTGGCCTCGAGGGTATCTCTGAATCGAATTTGGAACAGCACGATGCTTTCTTGTCCGGTCTCGAGCACTTTGACGAATACATTCGCAACTCAACACCCCAAACTTTCTCCGGCCTCATGGTCCTTCAGATTCTCGACACATTCGCAGCTACCCTCCAGTCACATTTGACTGACGAAGTCGTTTGGATCATGTCTCTTTCCCAATACCCACAACTCGACATCGCCACCATCGATGCATCGCACGGTCTCTATGTTAGAGCCCACTCCACACATACTCGACTCCTTCCTTTCTTCCTCACCAACCACGATCTCACATATGAGGACGGGATCCACGCTTGGTGGCCAACCAACAGCAAGCTTCGCGAATGGTACCTTCGCTATATCTGCACACTCGTTCACAGGAGTAGCTGGAACTACAGTAGCTGCGGCCTTGGTGGCAAGCCTAAACCACTAGTTGGAGTCACATGGTGTACCATGAGCCGGATATTCCAACAGAATACGACCGAAGTCGGCCCAGATCTCGGACCCATTAAGCCTCCGAAGGCCGTTCTTACGTTTGAGGGCCACTACGAAGGAGATGTGGTTTGACAGAAAGGGTATCAGCGACTGGGATGATGGATGAGCTTTGAGCGCGTGGTTGCGAGATACGAGTCAGAGGTTGCTGGTACGGGTCCTGTTCAGAATTGCATTGAAAAAGTTGCATAATGTATATTGTAGTAATGTTGGCGCACGGTGCGTTATAGAGTTGCGAAGGATCGATAGATGGTGGTTTTAGTGCTTTTGGCAGCTTCGGTTCGAACTTGCATGGATTCGGCGGATAGCATGTTCATGATCTTCATGATAGTCGGGATCTTCTTTCACCCACTGCGTTTTGGTGGATTTTGTGGCTCTGGGGATGTTCGATAGACGATGGGCCTGATCACTCCATTCACCTACATAATTATTGCTCGTCTCATTTTCTTTCCTTCTTTCTTCCTTTTCTTTCTCTCTTCGATTCCCCTAAAACTGTAGTTTTTAACTTATTGCATGGCGGTACTGGCGTTTCTTTTCTTGTTCGTCCTTTTATTTACATTTCTTCTGTACAAATATATTATTGTGTTCTAGACCAAAAACATTCAAATTTCAGCTCACATTCAGAATCTCCCTGTTGAAGAATGGCCCGGCCTATGAAGTCTAGCAATTGTGCAAAGGCCAACCTTTACTTACTTTCGGTGGCATTGATCCAGCTGTGCCCATCACACATATCAGCAGTTATCATAGAATTCGTGCGAGAATAAGAAAAATTCAACCCTGTTCGGCGCATTACAATTCCCAGCCTGGCTTGCATGAAATCGTCTGATATCTGGAGATCTCGATCCACGCACAAGCAGGCGTGTAACCCTGTTCCTCAAGGAGGTTGCAAAGGTGAGTTCTCGAACAATGCTGAACCCTCACAGTCGAAACGGTCCTCGCTTCTCTTGATTGGCCGTGCCTAACGTGGACCCTGAAACAAACTTTAATGCTCAGATAAATCATCTCGGTTCCGCCTTTATCCTTGTATCGGATGGTGAACTGACAGGCACAGGTGCTCCCGGCCCATACATTTCAGACATGTACTGTAACGCTACTGCGGCACAGTTAAGGTTTCGATGCACCATCTTGGTCGCCCCGATTGAGGACTCAGGAAATTCGAACGTCGGCCGGTTCCGAAAAACCCATCGTGTGATTTGGAGATGAATCTTCGTTGGGTGGTGGCGTTCTTACAATTGTTTGTTGCGACTGCTGCATCCGCCATATCCAGCCGAGAGACTTTACGGATCTCTTCTCGCCGAGTTGGTGTAGGATAAACACTCCTTCCAGTACAGGCCCTGAGTGCGAGTGCAATCGGAATACCATATCTCGAGATGGCTTTGTGTGGTGTCATCATGATGTGGTTGAGATCCTCTGATTATCGAGACATGTTTCGCGATAACTAGCAGATCGATCGCTGAATCTTATCGCATCTCATCACAGACAAGGATGGTCCGTTCGCTCAGTCGCAGCATGGCAACGCTCGTAACCATAACATCAAAGATTGTTTTCCCTGGACACATTCCCTAATCGTCAGACATCTTCGATCCGCAAACGAGCGACCCCGCATTCTTATCCGCCTTTCAACTTCTTATTGACTCTCTTCTGGGGTTGGGAATGTCATTTCTTAGTGGAATTCTCCTCAATCTCTGTTGTTGACGATGGGAATCAAGCAGTACGTGTTCCTGTCCGACCAGTATCCTGGGCCGTCTCTCGTCTCATCGCTGTGGCGGCTAACCCCGAATGTGCATCTTGCAGATTATTTCAGGAACTTGGACCAGGAGAGAGAGTCTCTCTCACAAGGATAGCGGCTCAGAAGTTGGAGAGGACCGGGATTCCCTTTCGCCTCGCTATAGACTACCCAATATGGTCGTTCCAGATGGAGTCGAGTGTTGGTGAGCTATGATCCTACTCCAGTGATAAGCCAGGCGGCCCTCAGTGCGATGACCACTCGGCAACCGACAACTAATCCAGATGTGCTACAGGTGGGCCGAACCCAGTACTTCGAACACTATTCTTTCGGCTGGTCCGTTTAATGTCGCTCAACATTGTCCCCATATTCGTCTTCGATGGCCCCAAACGACCCGCCTTCAAGCGCAACAAGAAAACACACACTGGACCAGGCCGTAACGACCAGCTCGCGAAGGAACTCATCGAACTCTTTGGATTTCCGACTCATGACGCACCGGGAGAAGCAGAGGCTGAATGCGCATTTCTTCAGCAACAGGGTATCGTCGATGCAGTATTGACTGAGGATTCAGATGCCCTTATGTTCGGCTGTGGTGTCACTTTCAGGAATTGGTCAAATGGAAAGGCAGGTGGACCGGTTACGCATATCAACGTTTACGATCTCGAAGCAATCAAGGAGGTTTCTGGATTGACACCGGCGGGGATGGTCCTCGTAGCACTGATGAGTGGTGCTGATTACATCCCTGAAGGAATTGCTAGGTGTGGAATCAAGACGGCGCTCGAGGCAGCGCGGGGAGGATGGGGCGACCGACTGGCAGCAATAGACCCAAGCGATGAAGCTGCCATTTTCGAATGGAGAGAGGACCTCTTGTGGGAGCTGAAACGGAATGAGAACAAGACATTCAGGACGAAGCATCCGGGTGTGCATTTCAAAGATGATTTCCCACAACGAGAAGCGTGGGGCTTCTATCAGAACCCTCTGGTGTCATGTCGATCGGAAGCCGATATCGAGCGCCTAAAAGACAGTATCTACTGGAACGGTGGGCCAAATCTTCAGCAATTACGAGAATATACACGACAGTACTTCAAATGGAGTGGCAAAGTCGCAGCAGAACGGTTCATCCGGGTTATGGCTCCAGCTATGCTCGCCTGGAGGCTACGGAGGGACTCACCGGCGGATTTGGTTGAGCTTATCAATGGAATTCACGGAAGGAGAGAACATGCGTCAACGGACAACGTTTATGAGTTGAGATTATCGGCGGTTCCTGGTCAGATCGTTCCGATTGATCTGGCTTCAGAGGAGTTTACTACTGAAGGCGAGGTATTAAACATGGACCAGAATGAGGTTATTGACCTCGAAGAGGAAGTACCAGAAGCCGATAATAAGCAAAAGAAGAACTGGGAACCCTTTGGTCTTGACCGATACTGGATACCAGAGATTGTCGTTAGATACAAACTCTCTGGTGTAGTGGATGAATGGGATGAAGCCCGAGAAGCCAAGGAGAAGAAGAAGGCCGAGGCAGCTCTAAAAACAAAAGGAAGGAAAAAAGGTGCGGATATGGAAAAGGAGAAGGTATTTATGGAAAACTACTTTCTAACGAAATCGAAAAGCGCAAGCGCTATGCCACCCCCCAAACGAAAGGAGTCGAACCCGCTCTATTCGGACGAAATTCCCCCGTCATCGCAGGATTATTACTCTCTATCACAGAAAACATTTGTCGGCAAGTCGTCAAAACCCGTTCCAAACCGTACACAGGGCCTGCAGACTTCATCTCAGGGCACTATTACCGGTAGATCGACAAAGTCAACAGTATCTGCCGTCAAGGCGAAACCAGATCCCCACAAATCACTCAGAGATTCAACCTCAAAAGAAGCCACAGCTTCTCAGCCTTCTCATAACACAAACCCATGGACCACTGCAAAAAGAAACCCTCTTACCATGGGCATCTCACCTCCGCAGCGCAGCAGGTACTCCGAACTGGGCGTCTACGGTTCGGCAGCAGATAAAGCTTCTAAATCGACAGCAAAGAATCTCTTTGATGTCGACAAGGGAACATGGTCAGCTTCCAACAAGCTGCCGGCCGAGCTCGAACCGCAGAGGCCCTCTAGTCCCGAGCTACCTGATCTTCCAAACGCCGTTAACGCAAAGTTGGACGCTGGCTCGCATCCGCCAGTTACGAGCGACTACTTCTATGACGCATATGACCCCTACGAAGACTACGACGAATATTATGGACCTTCTACGTTGGCCTATGACCCAGAAGCTGAAAAGGTCGCTGCACCCGAGCCTGTACCACTTAGCACAGAGAAGTGCAATCCAAGGAGTAAGCGCGAGAGCAGTTTCTACGGCAGTGACAGCATGTTCGAGGCTATTGAGATTCTAGACCAGCTTGAGAAGATGCCTCCAGCTTCTACTCAGTTAAAGTCTCCACCGGGAAGCCAAAAAAGAAGCAGTGGCCGTCGTGGTTCTCAAACACAGGACCACCGGGAGACTCGCACTACGCGGAGGAGAAGCGAGAGTCCCAAACCAGCAGAATTTGACGACGATTACTGGCCAGTCTTATCAACACAAAATATATATAGGGTAGATCCAAACGCCCCCGAGCGAGTCCAGAAGAAGACTGAACTCACCTCGATTGTTCTTAGTAGTGACGATGAAGACGCTGATACGGCACCTGTGAAAACAGTGAACAGACTTCTCGACTTTGACCGTCCTTCTTCTTCTTCAGCAAAATACCGACCACGTTCTTCCTTATCCTCCTATACCACCGCGCCTTCTCGGGCTATCTCTGAGCGCAACTCAATATCGAGTAGAGCAACTTCACCGACACCTTCAAAGCAACTTGAAAGGGAGATGACTGCAGATTATATCTCCCGTAATGGCTCAGACCACGAAGAGGTCGATTCTCACAAAACACCCCTGCCCTCCTTGTTTTCGGACCCGGACGATCCCCGCTTAGGATTCATTACGATGACTAGGGGTCAACATTCTGCATCTCCTAAGAAAAGATTGCCTCGGAGAGGGTTGGAAGAGCCGGCGACACCTACTCATGCCGTCAATAATCGTAGTCGAAGAACCCAATCCAGCGTTTCAGAAAAGTCCTCGGATTCGGCTTCTCGAGAAAGACGGTCAATGATTCGTTCAACGGCATCAGAGGAGGTTTACGAAGCTACGATGCCAGCTCATCGACAGAGACGCACCATGAGGTCATCCGCCTCGGCGAGCACTTCTGCCAATAAAACTGTCGAGGCACTCGAGACCTGCAATGAAATGTCCGACCCAAGCCGAGACGCCGGTTCCTCTGACGACTGCGTCGAAGTGTCGACACGGAGAGCTGTGCCAACCAAGCGGGCTGAGAAGCCTAGAAACTCGAAAAACAGTCAAATCACAAGCTTCTTCACGACGTCAACAAAATCCATCAAGTCTGTGACGATGACGAAGGGGGAAAATTCCACGAAAGTGGAGACAACAAAGAAGAATGTTCGAATGCGGAAAAGTCTGAAGGGTCATTGGGCTGAACTAGATGATGCTGCTGTTGAGGAACTACCGCATCGGATGAAGAGAGGGATACTGGTTGGAGTGGACGTTGTTGATTTAACGGCCGAGGATTGAGTATTGCTGGTTCAACTGTTATTGGCTCTGCTTGGTGCAGTTTGGCGGTTACGTTTGTGGGCACATTGCTATTTGGATTTCTTGTTGTTACCACTGGCTGGGCGCTGTTCTCTTGAGGCATCTGTACTTTATTTGCATCTTGTTTTTGTGTTGTAGGCCTTTAATTCCTTGCTTCTTGTTGATATATCTGGTGTTTCTGGGGTTGATTATTGTATAGTATGACATTTGCTTTCTATTAACTTCTGGTTCTCACTTCTGTAAAGTTGGTGACTGAATTATCTGCTGGTTTCCTTGCATCGGGCGCTAAGTATGCCTTTGGAGCTCTTCTGTATATATTACTCTAACTGTAAACTTAATGAATAATGAATCTTTGTCGTCTAGACGGGTACTTGCCCTCCAGAAGCTACCTCTGGGCATCTCCATGCATCTCAGGACCCTGGCGACGCCAGATAAGGTTATCGCTTGATAAGCTTGAGCGCTAAACCGGAGTTGGCCATATACTTGGCAGCTTCAGCGCTTTTGGTGGCACCAAATTGCAACTAGAAATCTTGGCGCTAAAATTTCTGGAGTTGCTGCCTTCTGGAAAAGTTTCGCTCGACATCCCACCAAACCCTCCGTCCACTTTCAACCCTTTTTCAACATCATCACAGGGTTGCTCAACATCGCAAAATGGGAAATTACAAGAAGGAAGCGAGTCGCAAGGGGAGGGAGGGTACCAACGATGGGATGCAGAATGTCCGCCTGAAGGGAGAGAACTTCTACCGCGACCGCAAGAAGGTCCAGAAGTTGTCCATGTACAAGGAGGGAAAGGCACAGAGAGACAAGTATGGTGAAATTGTAGGTTGACGGAGTTTCGCATTTTCTGTTCGCCATCTAACGGTCGGAAGATCAAAGCCGCCAGCTACCAGTCTCGCGATGCTCCAGTAGGAAGAATCGAGCCCAACAGGAAATGGTTCAGTAGGTTGCTTGTGGCCTTCTGCACCACATCGCTAACATCGCCACAGCCAACTCCCGAGTTATCGCCCAGGATGCCCTTTCGCAGTTCAGAGAAGCCATGGCTGAGAAGGCAAAGGACCCTTACCAGGTGCTCCTGAAGCGCAACAAGCTCCCCATGTCTCTCCTCAACGAGCCAAAGGGCATGACGAAACATCCCTCGAAGAGCCACGTCGAAGCCGAACCATTCGCCCAGACCTTCGGACCAAAAGCCCAGAGAAAGAAGCCAAAGCTTTCCGTCTCCAACATTGAGGATCTCGTCGAGGAGTCGGTCAAGATGGACAAGGTCTATGAGGAGCGCCTGGCCGAAAAGCTTTTGCTCTCTGGACAGAGCGGAAGCGTCGAGCAGGACAAGCAGGATGGCTTCATTCAGGAAGCGAAGGAGGCCATCTTCAGCAAGGGACAGTCAAAACGTATCTGGAACGAGCTCTACAAGGTTATCGACTCTTCGGATGTCGTTATCCATGTTATCGATGCCAGAGACCCTCTCGGTACCCGCTGTCGCTCGGTCGAGAAGTACATGAAGGAGGAGGCTGCCCACAAGCATCTCATTTTTGTGCTGAACAAGTGTGATTTGGTGCCAACCAAGGTTGCTGTAAGTCTCTCCCCAATAACTCTCAGTCTTCCCCTTATCCTGTCACATTTCAACGTCTTGGACGTGCCATCGTTAAGTCAAGGCTCCTTTCTGTGTCCTCCACTTGTTGGAGGCGCAGTTTTTCTCCCATGAAAGGAATCTGTTACAACTTTGGCAAATCAATCCTTTCCTGCTCTCGTCTGGTCCGAGTTTTTCGGGCCTTTCGTTTGACAAATCTCGTATTGAGAGAAGTCGTTTAAGGGTTTGGAGTGTTTCGTTTGAGTTGAAAAATGGGCGGCTTGTGCTCTGGCGCAAGCAGTTATCAGTACCGTTTTTCTTAGTAATGATTCACACACTACATTTTCAGCAAGGCCTTTTTGGTTTTGAAGTAAAAAGTTGGAGAAGGGCATCAGCTAACATGTTCTCTCCAGGCTGCTTGGGTCCGTCACCTCTCGAAGGATTACCCTACATTAGCATTCCACGCCAACATCAACAACTCTTTCGGAAAGGGTTCCCTCATCCAGCTCCTCCGTCAGTTCTCCTCCCTCCACGCCGACAGAAAACAAATTTCAGTCGGTCTTATCGGATACCCAAACACCGGAAAGTCCTCCATCATCAACACTCTCCGTGCCAAGCAGGTCTGCACAGTCGCCCCTATCCCTGGAGAGACCAAGGTCTGGCAATACATTACCCTCATGAGGAGAATCTTCTTGATTGATTGCCCCGGTATTGTCCCACCTTCGCAAACCGATACTGAGACCGACATTCTCCTCCGTGGTGTCGTCCGTGTCGAGAACGTCAGCAACCCAGAACAGTACATCCCAGCCGTCCTCGAAAAGTGCAAAAAGAGACACGTCGAGAGAACCTATGAGGTTACAGGATGGGATACCGCTTCCGAGTTCTTGGAGAAGTTGGCCAGAAAGGGTGGTCGTCTGTTGAAGGGTGGTGAGCCAGATTATGATGGTGTTGCCAAGATGGTGCTCAACGACTTTATGAGAGGAAAGCTCCCATGGTTTACTCCTCCACCACATGAGGAAGGTGAGGAAGAAGGCAAGGGAGTTGAGGGCCGCGACGGAAGACTCGGAGAGATGTCCAAGAAGCGCAAAGCCGAGGATACCATTGAGCCATCAAGGAAGAAGACGGCTGCAAAGGAGGAGAATGAAGAGGAGGATGATGAGGATGAGGAGGAGTGGAATGGAATAGAGAGTGGCGGTGAGGTCAGTGGGGATGAGGATAAGGAGTGAGGATGAGTAATCTTCTTCTGTCAAAAGTTCAAGGCTCAAGTTCGTTTGGAATCTAAAGTTGCTAGCTTATGGGTTATATCGTAAATATGGCGTTTTGGTGTTGGTTCGGCTTTCCATCTTCTAGGATTGTGTTTGTTTTCTACTTTACGGTGGCTCATAGCTATGGCGGTGCCGGTGGGGTCGAGAGGTACGTGTGGAGTTTCGTACCAATAGTTAATGTCAAGATATGGTTGCCTCTAAACGTTTTTCATATTGTCTTTGTAGTCTTTACTGCATGCCCAAGATGTCAGTCGCAGGCCTATCTTCGAATTGTCTCTTTATCGTTGGCAAACAGTATGCTGTAATCTTTCCTGAGCATGGTTACGCTTGCTCTAGGCTTCGCCAACAAAGGTTCGTGCTGGAAGGAGCCGATCATCTTGCCCAGAATCGGCGAGTTGGGAATATTGCACATATAAGGACTTCCCATGCGTTCTCGTCTGACTTTGTCTACAGCACAATATCAACACGAAATCTACGATTACGACTTATCAAATCCTCAGCTGACTTCTCTTCATTCTTACCTCTCAAGCAACAGGGAAATTCTACTTCGAGAATCCAACAGCAATACCATCACCTGCCATTGTCAGCGAAACACCTCCGGCGCCGCAGTATTCCTACCCCCCGTATGTCTTTCGCCGACGATTACAGTGCAGCGGAAGCTGAGCTCCTCGCCCGTAAAGCAGAGGTGGAGGCAATATCGCAGATGTTGGATTCCCCTGCAGTTCAGAGGCTTCGCGATCTCTCCAACGACAGCACTGTTTCACTGGGAGATGCCAATCGTGGAATACTTCAAGAGGCGGAGAACCGCAAGAGCGTGCTTAGCTCGGCCCTTCTGGTAGTGGAATCTAATATGGCTGTGTTGCAAGGACACCATGCCCACTTTGCATCTCTAATCGACTTGGTGAAGGAGGGAAACTTGAAGGAAATCCGCGCCTTAGTGAGGGAAGAAGATGGGGAACCTACGCTGGAAAACTTGGAATTCAAGCGGCAGGAGATGCACAGTATCTTGAAGAAAGTGAAGGATGGTCTAGAAGGAATAAAGGAAAATACCCATGCACTTCTTGAACAACTGAAGCGTGTTTCGGATGAACGATTCCTGGAAGATGTACGGCAGCATCCACATTTGCAGGGGTATATTGATGCCAATATTGGCCGTCTAGTGATGCCTACCAACAGAGAATCCGAAACAGTGGCTGATGTGTCTGATTTGTTGGGAGAACTATTAGGCAGTGTGACGGGGGACAGTTCAGGACATGCATTGCGAAATGAAGGATCGGGCTCCGGATCTGGAGGCTTTGGGGATATCTTCAGAAGAATTCGAGAAATGATGCTGTCTCTGAAGCAAAAAGGGCGGAAGGATAACCAACAGAGCCAGTAGAGAGTTACAAGCAGCTGGCTATGTGCTCTAGTTAGTACACAGCCCGGTCTAGATTACTCTCTGCCCGAATACGCGAGTGGATGGATGCAGAATGGGGAGGTATAATAGTAATCATCGTCACAAGCTTGAAAAGCACTTGCTCGATCCCTAATAAATCCAGAAGTATCATGATAACTATTCAGATTGAAGGTGGCTTGGCCGGTAGATGTGAAGAGAAATCGTTAAGTACTAATTATATTCGAGTTCATCATGTCATGTTAAAAGGTATCATCTACAAGAAAGCAAAAACAGCCAAAAAAAAGTCTCCACCCCCACCATCCCCCTCCAACCCCATCATACTCTCTACCCCATCACCCCCCCCTCGCCACAGCCCCAATGAAATTCGCCGCCCCCTCCAAAATCCTCCTCTGCGTCCCCACAGTAGGCCCCGTCACCTCCCCCCTCTCCCTCGCCTCCCTCTCCGCATTCCACCTCGCAATCTTCTCCTCCTCATCCCGTATCCGCTTCTCCTCCCTCTCCTCAAAGAACCTCTGCTGCTCCTCCGGCGTCATCTTCGCCAGCTTCTTATCATTATCCCCAAACAGCAACTTCGTCCCCGGCGCACCAGGATTATACAGATTCGTCTTCTCGTCGTACCCCTTCGGGATGCCGCTATTACTCGCATGCTCACGCTTCCAAAACACGCCCATCAACGCGGATCCAAGGTCGTCGCCGACGCCGGCGTTGCCGCCGGCTACGCCTGCTTGGCTGTAGGCGAGGGAGCGGGCGGCGGTGTCGCGGGCTTGGGGAGAGAGGCCGATTTCTCTGGGAGGGGGGTTAGTATTGAGTTGGGAGGGAGCGGAGTGCATGGGGACTTACTCGGCGACGGCTCGGGTGCCTTTGATGTGGCGGAGGCGGGCGGCGGCTTCGGGGTCGGCTCGGCGGGCGTTTTCGTCGGGGGCGAAGCCGTGGCCGTCTTTGAGTTTGAGACACATTTGGGGTGGTGTGGGTTTGTTTGGTGGGGTGGTGGAAAGTAATGAGGGCCTAGGGGGATCTTGAGGTGATGATGATGATTGTCTTTGTGGTCTTGGGTATGAGTAGAGAGTCTGTATTCGTTCAGATGTGGTGAGAATGAAGAAAAAAACAACCAGAAAGGTTGCCCAGGCTCTGTATTTATTCCTCGTCAAGTGTCAAAGCCATTTCCACAATGCATTGCGCTGCGGATCTCGCTATGCACCACCTGGTTGTCGAGGTGGTTGAAGTGGCATGCTGCGCCTCAATGTGTGCAGCAAAAGGTTGCATTGGCGATATTGCTCGTGCGCGAGTCCATAGCCGCCTGGTAGGGCTATGATGAGGGTGGGAGGGAGGGTATCGTGAGATTGTGGGAGGGTTTCTTCATATGAAAAAGTAGGCGCAGGTTTGGAGTTCTTTATGGTGTTCTAGAGCCTGCTTCCTGTTTGGGTTGTTCACAGCCTCTGGTGGGGAGATTGGATGACACTGTAGGCTCTGCGACCAGCCTTTGTTTCCGGATGGGGAAGGGGGAGGAAGTGGGTTTGCTTCGGAGAGCCACGGGGGGGGAGGGTGGTTTGCACAGCCATTGCCTTGCTGTGTGTTGTTCACGGTAGCGTGTCGGTGGGGGGAAGGAGGTAGGCGCTCTGGGGATTTAGGGTTGGGAGATGTCGGTGAGTTACGTTGGGGTTCCCACGTTCGCGTCGGTTAGCGATCTCGGCAAATGGGTTTTATCGAAGTTATTCGAGACTTTATGGATATCAGTCTGGTTAAGTAGCGGACTGCTTCTATTCTTCCTCTCGAAGCAGTACTTACAAGTGTATGTAAATCGACTTGATATCACGAGACCGGCTGAGGAAAGCAGTCCACTCCTTCGGGTTCCTGAAAACTGTGACCTCACCTCGGAGTTGGGAACTTAAGACCGAACCGACTCGGCATGCTACCCTACAGGGTCATACTTCCGACCATCGCAACATCTTTCGCCATGTGGAACGGATCGACTGGTCATGCATTGCCGGAATGTCTTGACCTTCTAGGCGCTCTTAGCTAACAACTGAGTAAAGAATGCATAGGAGGCTTGGTCCCTTTGTTGGCTGTCAGACCTAATATCAGATCCCAGGCACAGAGTTTTTTGAAGGTGGGACAGCAGTTCAAATTGCTGTGCTCTCAGGCTGCGACTCGAGACATTTACAGTGCAGAATTGCTCAATGATCATAGGTTACATTGCCATGAGGCTTTAGTAGAGGCGAATACGATGTTTGAGGCAGGACATAAGCAAAGTCGGATGGTCTTGCACATGTCTACCATGAGATACCGATATTGTTCTGTAGATAAAGGGAGGTTGTAGCCATCAAACATCGGGATCGGCAGGTTCAGGCGTTGAAGGCTGTCGGCCAAGACCGACATTTAACGATTCTCTCATGTATAATTTCATCATGCCACACCAACCGCCCAGAGTGTAGGGCAAAGTTATACTTTTTTGCGGTGAGCACGCCACGAAAGAAGCGAGCTTAGAGGAAAGCTTAGTTCTGTTGGAGTACATACATCAGATGGAAGCTTGTCGGTTCAAAGCCTTCAACTTACGAGCAAACCTCCGTGGAAGAAACGGAGGTTGAAATCCTCGTGGTAGAAAATGGTGCCATGAGCGAGGTTCGAATACTAAGAAGTAGTGAATGACATCTGATAGTAATCTGGGGTCTGCAATCTGAATACACCGAAAAACGTCTCGAACTCGCTCTGTGATGAATTGAGGCATGACTTCATGATTTTCTCCGCAACAAATGAAAAGGTGAGACGAGAAAACGGTTTACCGTAGCACCCCGGAGATACCAAGACAGTGGAACTGCACTGCACCCAGGCGCAGAAGCTCGTGATGGGTCCTCTCAGTGGCAGTGCCTCCCTTGGCTACATGATGGAGTGTGGTGACAGGACATTATCGAAAGGCCGGCCTTGCATGGATGTGCAGGGCTGTAGGTAGCCGACAGTTTTGCGGATCGTCGCGGAATTGTAAAGTACTTAAGTTGCCTAGACGCCCTTTCTCCTGACACTGTCCTTCCCTTTCAATCACTTGCCTGATTCAGTACTTACTCAACAACAGTGACCTAAACGGAAATCACTTGATCGCTAAACCACCACCACAAGCCGATAGCTCCGTTTGCATCAATCCCCGCCCAAACAACAAAAAGTAATTTTCACCACCACAATGAGCAACAACATCAAGTTTGCCCCTTCAACCACCGAGGAGGATGGCCAGTCCGGTTATGCTGCCGGTCGCAGCGGTGTGGGTGGAAATAGCACCACCACGGGCGGCAGTGGCACCGCACTCATTGTTCGTTAACCTTCCTCGTCTCCAGCCAGCCGGACCCATCACTAACCCAATTCCGCAATTAATAGGTTGAACCCCCCAAGCGCGAAGACCTCCAACCCTCCTACTCCCGCACCCTCGCCCCAACCGAAGATGCCTCCTCGCAAGGATGGTACCCCGCCATGATTGACGGCTTCGGCTCAGTAATCGGCTTCCTCGGCGCCATTCCCTGCTGCATCTGCTGCCCCAACCCCTACAAGCCCGTCTCCCAAGGCAACGTCGGCCTCGTCACCAAATTCGGCCGTTTCTACAAAGCCGTCGACCCCGGCCTCGTCAAGATCAACCCGCTCTCCGAACACCTCATCCAAATCGACGTCAAGATCCAGATCGTCGAAGTGCCCCAACAAGTCTGCATGACAAAGGACAACGTCTCGCTCCACCTCACCTCCGTCATCTACTACCACATCACCTCGCCTCACAAGGCCGCCTTTGGCATCAGTAACATTCGCCAGGCCCTCATCGAGCGCACTCAAACCACCCTTCGCCACGTCGTCGGTGCCCGTGTCCTCCAGGACGTGATTGAGCGCCGCGAGGAAATCGCTTCCTCCATCGCAGAGATCATTGGTGATGTCGCGCAGGGCTGGGGCTGCACCGTCGAGAGTATGCTTATCAAGGATCTCGTCTTCAGCCGCGAGTTGCAGGACAGTTTGTCGATGGCTGCGCAGAGCAAGAGAATTGGAGAGTCCAAGATTATTGCCGCTCGCGCTGAGGTTGAGGCCGCCAAGCTGATGAGAAAGGCTGCCGATATCTTGAACTCCCCGGCTGCTATGCAAATTAGATATCTTGAGGCGCAACAGCAGATTGCCAAGAGTGCAAACAGCAAGGTCATCTTCTTGCCTGGAAATGCCGGTGCTGGTATGAGCCAGTTTGGTGGACAGGGTGGGCCGGGAGAGGGGCCTTTTGGTGGTGAGAGCAGCAAGCCGGATTTTAAGAGTGATAAGAGTGATGATGACTTTGATCCTGCGGTTCAGAAGGCTATCACTGCTCAGATGCTCGGGAGCTTGTAGAGGGATGGTGTCTCTCCAGGCTTGTTGAGGTTGTTTAGCTGAGCTTTTGTTTTGTCGTCCTTTTTCTTTTTCGTTTGCTCATTGAACCGTTTCTTTTGCTTGTACTTAATGATTACCTATGGCGTTCTTCGTGTACATTTTTGATTCATTTTTCTTTGGATGGCTTTTTTTTCTCATTTGTGCTTTCTTGGGTCTCCTTTACAGTCATCTCTACGGAATATGGTTGCTTTTCACGGTCGTTTGCATCTATTGTTTGGATATTATGAGATATATGGAGTGGTGAATACCACTATATTGTTTATTTTAGTTTGTAATGAGAATGATCAAGTACTTATCATTTCAATCGATTATTGGGGTCAGTAAACTCGCGGACAACTTAGTTAACTAGGCGCTCTGCCCGAGTTGGTATGGATTTGGGATGTGATGAGATGTGAGATATGACATGAGATGTGAAATATGATACCGACCGCCCTGACCCTTCCTAAACAAGTACCTTTCCCTTCCAAAGGGGAAGGAAGGTGGCCTTTCTTTCTCATACCCCCGCCCTCACCTGCGAGTTTCCCAACCCCAAAATTCCCGTCCTCACACCCCCTCACCTAAGCCACATCAATCCTCACGGTCACCATCACCACCGCACCAGTCTCACGCCTACAGCCAGC
The DNA here is from genome assembly GCA_003788565.2 of Ascobolus immersus RN42. Taxonomy (NCBI): domain Eukaryota; kingdom Fungi; phylum Ascomycota; class Pezizomycetes; order Pezizales; family Ascobolaceae; genus Ascobolus; species Ascobolus immersus. The sequence continues at coordinate 117,480 of ML119682.1, forward strand.
AGCCACACCCATCTTGCTTTTCCTTTCCTTAAGTATATCTGCTTGCTACGCAGCAATTTTCCGAAACTCTCTCAACATACTCGGAAAGCTCAGGACTGGGAACGAGGCTAATATCTGCTTTCTTCTTTTTCTTCAATCTTGGTCTTTGTTCTTAAGTAGTCATCCGTCTGATGATTAAGAGTTGAAAGAACGCTGGAAAGTGGGACGTTGTGGAAGTCACTAGAAGAGGCTCCGTTTTTCTTCCACATTCGGATCGGCACCTCTTTATCACCCACAGCACCTTGACACTTCGACACCTCAGGCTCACCACATCAACACTTCATCCCGTCCAGTCTCGCAAAAATATCGGCTTCATTGCGACGAGATCCCAGCCCAACAATCCATCATGACCCTACCGACGTACACCCATTCTGGAAAGACTGTCTGGGTCAAACTCCATCCAAAAGACACCCTCAAAGGCCTCAACCCCGTCTTCCTCACAAGTTTGTCCCCCTCCAGGCCCTCCCATCACTCTCCATCCCTCTCTACAAATACTCACCCCCACCGCATCCAGACCCAGAGACCCATATCGCCCAAGTCGACCCAAAGACAAGCTTCATGGCCGAATGGGGCATCACCCACAACCGCGAAAAGCAGCCCACCGGATTCTCCCAAAAGACAGAAAAGACCATCAAACCCGCCTTCGTTTTCGAAATCAAGAATAGCAAGGGAAAGAGTCGTAAGACAAAGCCGACTCATGAGTATGACCTCGACGATGTGGAGGACAACCATGCCGCCGACGTTATGGCTCGCATGCAGGTCCAGCACCTCTACTACAATGCCGCCACTCCGGAGGAACAGTGGATCAAACACCTTGCAAAAGCTAAAGAAGCGTCTCTCAACTCGAAGGAGAACCAGCAGCTGGTCAGGGACCGCCAGAAGCAGGACTATGTCGTTAAGATTTGCCTCGAGGATCTGAAGAACCAACAAGGTGAGCAGCTTCTCTTGGAACCCGGAGCAAACAGCTAATGCCATTCGAGGCGAGAAGTTCTGCTACAGGATCGTCCAGGTCAGCGGCGGCCTTCCACTCAACGTCTTTGTCGACAAGGTTCTCCTCCCCGTGATGGGCTGGTCCAGAAACTACCACGCATACTACTTTATCGACCAGCACGACGGCACCGTCTACGGCCCATCCAGAAGCGGCTTCGTCGACGTGAAGCACCAGGCCCTGCGTGGCGTCGTCTGGCTCGACGACGAAAAATACACCCTCGCCCACATCTTGAAGGATAAAGATTCCTCTCTGCTCTTCAACTACGACTTGGTAACCTCCACCCTCCCAGAATACCACCCCCCAACTAACAGCACCCTCCCAGGGCGACATGTGGCGCCACAGCATCACCATCGCCTCCATTCACCCCGCCTCCTCCTCCACCAGCAAAATCACCCTCCTCTCCGGCTCCGGAGCCTGCCCCCCCGAAGACCGCAACCTCGACCCATCCTGGCAAGATCGCTACAACATCCTCATGGGCAACCGCCACACCCGCGCCTACAACAACCTCCAACACGAAATCCACTCCAGCATGAACTACAAAGACCTGCCCGAGAACCATACGCTTCTCGGCCGCGGCATCCCCTGGCAATACGACCCGCACCACTTCGACCTCGAGCTCTTCCAGCAGAAGCTCAGTGATGCCGTTGCCTCTCGTCTTAGTGACAAGACCGGGCCAAAGAAGTTTGTGGCGAATCCGTACGATATCATGGCTTTCCAGCAGGGGAAGAGGAGTGGGTTTATGGGTTTGGTTCCGGGGATGACTATGCCGCCGTACGAAGGGTCTGGGAAGGGGTCGAGGCTTGTGCAGGAGCTGCAGGAGGATGGGATTTGGTATCTTTGTGAGAGGGTTAGGAGTGGGGAGGAGCCGATGTTGTTGTGTGGGGCTTGTGGAAAGCCGGAGGTTGTGGCGGAGCCGGAGTTGATGAAGTGTGGGAGGTGTAAGGGGATTTGGTATTGTGGGAAGGAGTAAGTGCTGTCGAGGAAGGTCGTGGGGTGGTTGCTAACGCGGTGTAGGTGTCAGAAGGGACATTGGAAGGTGCATAAGAAGGTTTGTGTGCCGGGTAAGACTGGTAAGCGTTAGGGTGGAGTATTTTATTTTGCTATACATGCCAGTGGGCTAAGTATAGCAATGCTTATATCCAGGAATAATGCGGGATATACAAAACATATTCGAAGAGAACTTAACTTAAGGAGGTAGAGTATATTAGACAAAACATATGTGTGGAATATTTGAAACGGATTTACTACCTTTTCCCTTTGTAGTCTTCAACGTCGTGAACATTCTGAAGGTGGAGCATTCAAGTTCAAGTTGGAAAGCTGCGGTAATGGATCGCTAAATCCGCTGCACAGGTTCATCACAAGGGGTGTCCGACACATAAAAGTATCCATGCCCGGCTCGATGTCAATCTTCCATGCATCGTCAACAATTTCAACCCCGTGTTCATCACGAGGCTTGTAGGTCCTAAGCTTGAAGCAATAACCCACGTCATACCTCGCAATCTGCCATTTGCACCCAGCCTGATCACATAGCAGCCAAAGCATCTGAAGAATCTCCTTCCTTTGTTGCACCGTCGTAGTCCGGGTTGCACACAAGACATCAAAGAGCGCATCCCATAAGCCACCAGAGACTTCATCCCTCTTTTTCTTTGCAAATGCTGCCAGTACAGCCTCGCTGCAGCCATTGTAGATGCGACATTTGGGAACGTATGCTTGCCATACATCATCTGGTGGAGCTAGAGATGTGTCCAAGTACCATCTCAAACGTCCATTCTCATTCACTCTTGACCAAGCCTTGATGAAGCTTTGTAATCCCTCACGCCCCAACGATACCAAATGCGCGAAGAATTGCGCATGTTGAGACGGCTGCACCCTAGGGGCTCTTGCTAGCTTGGCGGTCTTTAAATATGGGAATTGTCGGAGTAGCTCGGCCTCATGCTTGCAGATGGGGACTCTCGTCTCGGTGTAGAGTGTTGGGGTAAGATATTGAGCGAGTTTGCGATGGTAGATTCGACTCTGACGGAGATTGTAAGCTGGGTGTGTACGGAGATAGCTGCAGGTGTGGTAGAGGGCGAGGAAGGATTGGGAGGAGAGGTATTCTGCGATTTCGAGATGGAGTTCTGGTGGGAGGCGGAAAAAAGGGATTGCGGTTTTACTGTTGGTGGGGCTCATGGTGAAGGGTGGGGAGAGGTTTAGTGAGGAAGGATCCGGAGGATATTTGGGGCCATAGGCGTGCAAACCTGTTCCAGCAAAAAACACGGTAAAAATATGGCATACCCAGCCGAGGTGTCCTACTTCATATCTCCGCTCTCTTTGAGCTGTTGGAGCCTTGATGAGTGCCTCGCTCGTTAGTCACTTCATGAGTCAAGTCCATCCCTAAACAATTTCTTAGGCACAAATATAACGTATAACAATCCCACCTATCCCTGTGAAATCCAAAAGCCCATACACCATGTTGACCCTCAACTCATTATCCCCTCACCCCTGGAGAACCCCCTACATCAACCTCATCTCCACCCTCCCCCTAGAGCTCCACCTCGCAATCGGCACCCACCTCACAACCATCACCGACTTCAAAGCCCTTCGAAAGACCTGCCGAATTCTTCGCCAAAACTACAAGTTTTCTCTCCACAACACCTACATCGCTGCAATTGCCGCCAACTACGCCTCCCAGTTCGAAGCCGACTACCGAGCGATCGACCCCGTCCGTCCCTGGCAGCCCAAGAATGCCGCCGAGTCAGCGAAATGGTGCCCCAAACTCATGACTGCTCGAGGGATGCAGTGGCTTCGCCCGTTTGTTGAAGGCTGGAAGAGCCGGAAGAGATCGCGGTATTGGTGCTTTGTTGAGGAGCCAGAGTGGGATGTCGAGGCGGGGGATTGGGAAAAGTACGATCAGGTTCATCCTGGAGATTGCAAGTGCAGGTGGCACAAGCATGAGAATGAGGAGAGGAGAGATCGGTTGGCGACAAATTGGTTGTGGAGGGAGTGTGTACTGAGTGTGATTCGCTTGTTTGATTCGGGGAAATGGGAGACGGAGACGCAGCAGATGGAGGACGCTTGGCGGCGACAGAAGGACTTGTATAAACACTTGGAGAAGGCGCAGGTTTCTGTTGAAAGTAAGTCAAAGTCAAAGAAGCTCAAGGGGAAGGAGAAGGGTAAGGAGAAGGAGAAGAAGAAGAAGGCAAAGGCCGCAGCCGATGTTTGGCCGACCTGGACGCCACCAATACGGACTGGATATACTGGGCCGTTGAGCAGGGATGAGCGGTTGAAAATGCTCCGGTTTCTGATGACAGAGTTCGTGCCAAATTTGGGAGACGGTGTATACGAGAGTGAGGATGAGGACGACTACGATTCGGATTGGTCCTGTGAGATGTGTCCAAACTATAAACCGAGATTCGAGAGAAGCCGCGACTCGTATGGAAGGTTCCGCAAGTACAATCGTTGGCACAAGCTATCGGGTCCGTTGCTTGTGAAGGATGAGGTTTGGTATAATGGAATTATGGAGGCCGTCGCACTTGTGCAGGATACCGAGTGTATGAAGGTGTTGGTGAATGTGGGCGGTTTGAACTGGAGGCTGTGGAGGATGGTGTCGAGGTATGGTGGCTCGCATGTTCATGGGGAGTGGAAACCGGTTAAATTATCGTTGTTGGAGATTGCGAAGACTAACGGTAACATCGAGTTTGTGGAGTACCTAGAGCAGAGTGCCGGAAGTAAATAGCTATTGCAAAAGCCTCGAGAGATTACAACATCCGAGAGCGTCCATCTATCTGCACTTGAGTATCGGGCAACTGAGAAGGCTGTGCTTTGTTTAGCCGAACCGAATATGATTATACTTACACCGACTCTCGCAATGTCTCCTCTAGCATCTAAAGCTCATTAACATCCTCCTTCACCTCACTCTCCTTTCCCTCCAGGAATCCAGCCGCAGCATCATAAGCCCCCAAGAAGATGGCCCCACCAATCGAAATCCACATGCATCTGGGTCCAATACCGCTAAACAGCTTCCTCCATCCCTCCTCCTTGATAATACCCCTTAGCACCTTGCCCACGCTCGTCTTTTCCTTGCTCAACATCAACCTCGTTTTCAGCACATCCAATGGTGTCGTCAGTCCTGCTGAGATTCCTCCAGCCCAACTTCCGAAAACAGCACTCTCCAAAGCAGTCGCCTTCTTCCGTCCAGTCTTTTCGGCAGACGTCCGCTTCATCCACTCCCACATTGGGAACTGCAGCATCGTAAATGGAATCTCGCGCATGATGGTGATGCCCCAGCCACGATAGAGTTCTGGGAGGATCCGGTGGGCGGGGTTTGCGAGGATTGCTCGGAAAGCAGCAGCCGAAGATCCCGAGTATTGACCTGCCTGTGCACGCTGCTTCACAACCTCCGTTGGTACTCTGACGGCACAGGCTGCCACTTCACCAGCCGAAGCAGCCAACATGTGCACACCAGCCTTGTTCCATTCCGACAATTCTCCACTCTTGCTAAAGTGCCGTGTCAATCCAGTCTTAAAGCCATCGTAGGTGACAAAGAAGAGCGAAGCGCCGGGCGCAGAGCCGAGAATAACAGCACCGACGCCGCGGTAGATTCCGCTGAAGCCGCCATTCGCAAAGAAACCGCCAGCGGATTGAAGTCGGGTTTTGATGGTGTCGAGAGGGTAGAGGGAGAGATCGACGGATGTGCCGGCTAAGCCGCCTGCCTGGATGCGTTGGTTGAGGTTCTTTTTCTATTGCTTCTTCTTCTTCACGAGAAGGTGGAGCTGGAGAGGTGGGAGGGTGGGGTTACTAGTAATGAGCGGGCGAATGGTGAAGCAATGAGAGGCTCGCGGGTGGAGGAGGCCGATGAGGAGGTTGTTGATGCCATTGTGATGATGATGCCGAAGGATGTTGAGAAAAGAAAGAGATGAGGTGAGCCCCGCAATGGGGACTTGAGAGATGGCGGGTCAATTTAGATGTCTCGGTTATCGCAGGTCGTATTCGTACTTAATGGATGACGCAGAAGCGAAAATTAACTTTTGAGCCTCGAGGCTAAAGCCGATGGAAAAATGTTGTTCCGATGCTAATCGAGCACTGGGACCTGCAGCCAAGACAGGGACATTTTTCTGGCGGGATGAGTTGAAACCAAAACAACCCTCCACCGGACCGCCGCAACTCTACTCCAACTTGGAGATACTTTGAACCTTCATTCCTCTATTTCTGGTTGGATAGCGAGTACAAATATACGGCAATGAAATGACGGTACCGGCGACTTTACGACCAATCAGTCCTGCAGAATTTAACCTCGTTCTCCGGAAACTATGGCCCGGCGGCTTTCCTAGACGGCTCGGTACGTCATCGCTCGAAACTCGACAAACACAACATGGTGGCTGACGAGCATTGGTGTAGGACTTGCGGTGAGTGGAGGAGCAGACTCGATGGCTTTGGCCTACTTGATGAAGGTTGCTGCAGATCATGGTGTTGCCCACAAGGACAGTCTACGAGCCTTCATAGTGGACCACAAGGCGAGGAACGAAAGCTCGGAGGAGGCACAGACTGTCAAACAGAACCTCAAGAACCTTGGTGTGTCCGTCTTCCCCACTCCAATTATGTTGTTGTTGAGGAGAGAGGACGGTCAGGATTGCGTTTCTAACACTCATAATTCTAGGGATCCACACTGAGATTCTCGAGATCGAATGGGGCCGTAAAGTGCCCAAATCCAACTTTGAACATCTAGCCCGTGAGCATCGGTACCAGCTTCTCGCTCGCGCCTGCATCAAAGACAACATCTGGGACCTCATGACAGCTCATCACGCCAATGATCAGGCGGAAACCATCTTCATGCGCTTGATCTCTCGCTCTGGTTGGTCTGGCCTCGCTGGCATGTCACCAATTGCCCTCGTCCCCGAATGCGAAAACATCTACAACGCCTCGAAACTCCGCCTAATACGACCCTTCCTCTCCTTCTGGAAGACTCGTCTCCGAGATACTTGCATCGAGAACAACATTCCCTGGGTTGAGGACGCTACGAATCACGACCCAACATCCTCAAAACGTAACGCTATCCGCCACATATTCAAGCACCAGGCCGACTCACTGCCCAAGGCTCTTCAACCACCAGCCCTGATAGCCATGGGAGATCGCATCCGCAACCGCATCGCCGAAGAGGAAGCTATTGCCGATTCAATCATTCCGAAATTCCACGCCAACCTAAATCCCAAGACCTTCGTCCTCGAACTACACTACTCTCGACAGCTCCTCTATGAATATGACCCTATCATCATCGGCCGTGCAATCAAGAAGCTCATCGAACCCATCTCACCAATGGGCGTCGAGGGAATCCCAATGTACAAGCTCCGCAACTCCCTCAGCATCCTTTTCCCACCTCTGCTTCTTCAACGAAGCATTGAGCGTGGCAGTGACCAACAGGTCCCGAAAGCAACATCATGCAACTTGGTATGGGAGACCGAGGTTCTTACCGGCGAGAAAAACAGAGCCTGGGGAGACCTCTACTGCCGCATCTCTCGCCAGCCATGGCGAAAATCCGAGCGGCCACTCGTCAAGCATCTGATCCCACCTTCAAAGGACTGGTCAGAGCCAATACTGTGGGATGGAAGATTCTGGATTTCAGTAAGGAATCCGAACAATACAGTCGTCGTCAAGAATTGGTGGCCAAGTGATGATAGCAAGGTGCTGAAGAATCCGAAATACAAGGAATTGGTTACTCGGTTTGATAGGATACCGGGGTCTGTAAAGACGAGCTTGCCGGTAATCAAAGTGGCGGGTCAGAAGGGGCAGGAAGGAGGAGATATCTTGGTTGCGGCGCCAACGGTGAAGTTTATGGTCAAGGAAGGTGGGGTGGAAGTCAGGTGTAAGAGTAGGAGTGGAATTACTTACATGTAAGGGAGGAGTCTGTTTGTACAAGAAGCATGTAAGAAACTCTCTGCCTGCCTTACCCGCTATGTACTTAGTAGATAACTCTCTGGTATATCAAGCATGATTGGATATGGAATCCCGAAATTAGTGGGTTTGCGCACTTGAGAGTGCGTCATTGTCAATAAGTGCGATTAGATGTGCGCCCCATTTCTCGATTTACTGGTGTCTGGAAGGCGTGAGTTTGGAGTATTTTTATGGCTTGGTTCACCGAGACCTCTTACATTATTTCCGAATTGGGCGTGGCTGCGACTTGCATTTTCCGTTGACGAGCCACACAGCTTCTGAAGTGCAAAAGTTTTGCGGGCCTAAGTTACAAAAGCTGAACCTGACCATCCAGAGTTTTGTGTTCGCAAAATAGGTATCGTTGTTTGGAACGCGCAATGTGGCTGTGAAATCTGACATGAATGCAGGACAAAATAAAGTTCAGGAACAGCTGTTTGCGCAACAGCCTTGCGAGCTCTAAACGGCACGTTGGCCACAAATCAAACTAGATAAAGACAAGCGCAAGCTCGACCATCAGTGCCCGATATTCCTGCAAATGAAAGCTCGAGTCTTCTTTCATTGCGAACTTTTTGTGCGCCACGTTCAAGACAGAAGTCAACGGGCCTGACGATGGCGCTTCCCCATCTTTATGTTTCGGATATCTCAAACTTCGCTTATCGAGCCCAGAAGATCTTCACCACCGACACCACACAACGACATGGCCTGCAAGAACTCAAAATCGTCAATCTCACCGCTCTCTGCAATTTCCTCCAACCGATACAACATTTACGAGATCTGGACCCGCTTGACGACATCCTCATAGCATACCTCGATGTCGTCCCCCAAAACACTGAGCACTCTGCTGCCGTCGTACTCTACATGCTGAAGCGACTCACCCAGTTCCAATTCGACATCGTTTTCCGTCTTCTATCGATGATACAGGAGCTAAATACCCCGGATTCTGAGCCACCCGATGTCAGTTTCTGCAAGGCTCTGATTGCGCAAGACGCTTCGTTGGACCGCATCAAGCAGATGCTCGACTCGGTATACTTTCGGCAGAGACTACAGGCACGGATGGCGAGTCCAACGCAGTTGGGGCTTATACGGCATGTTTTAGAGTCTTGTATACAGGTTACAAAGGTGATGCTCGACGAGGTCAGTTGTAGTAGTGGTCAAGAGGGGTTGGATGCTGCTGCTGAGAGGTTCCATAGGAGCTGGGATGAGGCGGTGGGGTGGGTCCAGTTCTTTGTGCAGTTGAGGGCAGAGTCGGTTGAGACTAGGATATGGGGATACCTTCATGGAGATCTCAACGGGATCTAGCTTGTATGTCCTGGAAAAGCAGCTGATATCGCAATTTGCGTTTTATGGTACAGTATTTCCGGGTCGGTCGTCTGTACCTTCAAGACCCCCTTCAAGGCATCGTAGTAGTATGCCTGCAGTTTGGATCATACTAGACGGAGCTTGAACTTTGGTTCAAGAGACCGCGACTCAGCGCTTGGGTGCGTTTGTCGATCTTACTGCGGGCTATTTTTAGGTGTAAACCTGGTTAAGGTTCATCCCTGCATCCCATGTCTCCTGAGCATCCTCCTTTGCCAGGGGAAAGCGACTCGCCATATAAACATCACCACAGGCGATTTGCCCAAGCCCTTCGCCTCTTCGACTGCTTTCGCTACCAAAAAGGTGAATGGAGTAACAAGACAAGTGGGCGGCTGATCTCATCGAATTCAAGCGCGCATTTGCCGCAACTGTAAACTCGGAGGAGCTGCAGAAGTCGACAATCGGACCTCTATCGAGGTGGCCGAAGAACCCGGGCAACTTCTTGAAAGAGTTTTGCGAACTGCTTGCCCCAATCAATTCTTTTAAGGATCTGGCAATCTTCGATGACCTCTATCGATATGGGCCCTTCCCGTCGCTGACATCTACCGCCTATCACTATCTCTACGACTTCCCTCATCCCTCTGTCTCGAGACTACCGCCTGAAGGCTGGTTTCTCCCACCCTATACCAGTCAATGGCCCGAAAAGCGTGGGCAGAACCCTAGTGACACGGAGGATGGGTACTGGGGTCCCCATTATGACGTCAATTCCAACAACTTTACGCTACGATTGCAGTTGAACTTCAGCCCGGTACTCCTCAGCTATTACGACCGCTTTGAGCTGTTTCTTGCAATCGTCTCTGGAGCTCTCAGACTTGTTTTCTCCAAAGCCTCTGGGCTAACCAGAATGTGCTTGATTGAGGAAATCAATGAGCTGAGAAAGGATCAAGCAGTCAGAGAAGCACTATTGTATCCCAACTTTCGGAGGCGGATTGAGGCCGGTTTAGCAAGTCAGTCGCAGTTGGATCTGATCCGAATGGTCCTAGAATCCTACATGAGGGATATCATCAAATACCTGCAACGATTGTCGAGTACCGTACCAACTTACAGGAAGTACATTGGTGAGCTGTCCTATCCGGTGGTTGAAGCGGACGCCGTCAATCGGTTTAGGCGGAACGTAAAGGAGAAGCTACAGTTGATTAGGTTTATTGTGCGGCTGAGAGCTGAGTCGGTTGAGGCAAGAATCTGGAAATATTTAGAGGAATAATGAAGGGTTATCAGATCGAGGTGGATGTGGGTTGTCCAGTTTTGACTTTGTTTGAATACAAGTTCCTGTCGTAGAAGTACTTTGTTAGTATTCCGATTTCCTCAATTGCAGTAAGACGGGATCCAGGAACGCCGAAAGTGGACAAGAGAACATCGTAAGATGGCTGCGAAAGGAAGCTCAAGGTCGGAAGAAACAGGGCCAACAAGCAGATGATTCAGGGAACTCTTGAAAGGGAACCGAAAGGTGGGCTGGAAAGCGTACTCGAGTCCTAACAGAAAAGAAAACGTAAAAAGGAATACAAGACTGTAAGAACCACGGGGAGGATATTGGATATTCAGGAAATGAGAAATAAAAAAACCAACACCGCACGCCATGAACATTCAAAAATGCAAGAAGGATGGATAAAAAATGGTGGCCTATACTTTGACGCTCAATAACTTTGCGACCAGAGCGCTTGCCCAAACCCTCTGAGCCTCAGGCTCATCTGCACCCGGCGCCGTCCCTGACAGCACCATTCCCGGTAACTCCTCGTCCTCCTCCACCAACGCTTCTGGTTCTGCTTTGGCATTTAAATGCAAAAGCGAGGCAACGGCGAAGTGGGCATTCATAAGAAGAGGGGAGACTTTATCCGCATCCGGTGTGCCGTCCGCATACTGCAGGGTTATGGTGTGAACCCCGTCAGTCAGGGGGAGCTTCGCTACGAACGGCACTGCGAGGGTCTCAAATGCCTTCACTTCAAAGGTATCACCAGACTAAAGCTGTTATTAGTTGCGATTCCACAGCAAATGAGGAGAGAACTAGCCAAATGACGAAACGCCACATCAAACGACCCATGCAAGGAATGCCAATGGTCGTCCATTGTGATGCCATTGCACAGACTGTTGATACTGCTAGGAGTAATGATATTCTGCAATTCGGGGAATACATGATACAGCGTTCTCCAAAGAAGAAACTTCTGCCTTGGATCCTGATAGTAGCAAATTTAGATGACGAAAACAGAAAGAAATGGGCAAAACCCACCCCATCGCCGAACGAGCCCATGTGAAACGGGATGATGTGACAGCCTTTCGTAGAAGTAGCACTTGCCAGTGACGTCTGTACTTCTTGTACCGTCATACCAGTGACTTGGGAGACCTTTTCAAAGGCCTTCGCTTTATCACGGAGACTGACGGCCAGAGCTCTGACACAGGTGTAGGAAAGTTGACCATTGATCTGCTCCTTAAATCCATCTCTCATACAAAGCTTCATCGGGAAATCTTTCAGTCGAGCTACGGGCTGATGTTCCGAGAGGTGTAGGCAGGGTGTTTGGAGGCCGCTAAAGCTCGGGGTAGGATTCGGGGTAGGTTTTGAAAGTCGATCTCCAACTATAGTGCGTTAGTAGTCTATCCCAGAAGACCTGGGTTCGAGAAGATTCACTTACATCCAGCGATAAGATTCGTCCTCAGCCATCTCTCGACGCCCGTGACAAGAGCAAGTTTGTCCAAGTTAGCTGTCGCGAGACTCCCTGCTTCCTTGAGCAGCCCGGCAACTTGGGCTTTCCCCTGAGGGGTGATCGTCTTATCCTTGAAAAGGCTCTTTAGTCTCTTCACACTGGGTACCGTTTTGTCCAGTGATGCTAGAATCTCCCAAGCCGCAGTGATCCGTTCCACAACTTCATCGTCTTCGAGGAGGACTACTTCAAGATCATCCATTTCGGTTAGCTGGGAAAACTGCTCATTTTGGCGTTGGGGAGGCAGTGGCCCACGGTGCTGGGACATATACTGTAAGCCTGCAGCTGACCAGGTAGCAAATTGTAGCCCTGTCGAGACAACACTACGGGTGGGGCCCGAGCGTGTGACCCTCGCAAGCAAATGAAGAGAAGAAAAAGATGGGGAAGAGGGTTTCTTTTGCTGACTCGTACGGTAGCGCTTGCTTGGCTAGGGTTCAAGGTTTGATTAGAAGAGGAAGAATGTAGCGAAAGGTTGGGGAAGGAAGTTGTTGGGGGCCATGTTACCAATTTGGTAAGTAGTTGAGAGGAAATACCGCCTAATAAATTTAAAGCTGGGACATCTTCGGATCCAGAAGGAGCGGGGTCATTCGTAATATCCACGGACATGCAAGCGGAGACGAACAACAAACAGAAGGCAAGACTAAGGTGATTCCAAGATCATTAATTTTCATCATCCCCCAGTCTACCTAATGTAAGAGGATGCGCAGCGCTGTAAAATCCAAAGCCTATACCCAGCATCGCAAAGAAAAAGAAAACGTCGAAGAGGTATACGTATTACAAGATTTGCGAAAGAGATGGAAAAAACCGAAATATTACGATGAGAAGCGTGAGAAAAAGCAGTGTATATGGTACATAAAGTACATCATCCATCTTCATAAAGCAATGAACAGGAATAGAAGAGCAAGGGGAAAGGTCGAAGGAAAATTAGCTAGTACGATTAATAGGGCGGAGAAGACAGCCAGAGAAAATGCGCAACCGAAAAGAAAAGACACCATCCAACCAGTCTAGAAATATGAAAGAAATAAAACAGCCGCTAGTAAACTCAAGAGAACAGAAAGGAAAAGAGAACCGATGAGTAAAGGAGATAAAGAAGAAGCAAGCTTTTCAGCAACTCTATACACCACCCACCAACACGATCCAAACATAAAACCAATAAGTAACAGACCCATACCGAACCATCACCTTCTGGCCTAAGCAGCCATGACCCTACTCGTCAAACTCCTTTGACCCTCTGCTCTATTCTCTCCTTCTCTGTCCGCCCCCTCTCCATGACCCTCGCCCTCGCCTCCCTCTTCGCCCCACTCCTCCTTGTGCACACCCTGTTCATCCATCCTGTAAAATCTGGTATCGCCTCTGCGGTAATGTTCCTTGAGCTCAACATAACTTGGACCTCTCGGCCTACACAGCACAACGATCCAGTTCTTGACCCAGTTGAGCTGATTATACGGCCTATGCCTTTGATCCTTGGGATATTTGTGGGAATTGAGATATTCTCTCGTCGTCTCGCCGCGAGCCATGAGGAAGATATGGTATGTGCAGAGCGCCGCCGGATACAAAGACGCAAGGGCACCATAAACGACCATTCCAAAGGCTACAGAGTTACGATTGACCGAGGTGGCAAAGGAAACATCTTCCTTGTTGGCATAAAGAAGGAGGTGGGCAAGTGAGAGGGCGAGGAGATAAAGTGCGAGAAGCATGGTGGAGGTGACAAAGGTGAAGAAATAGCGATAGTTACGGCGACCGACGCAGTTGTTGAGCCAGACACAGTGATGGTCTTGGAACTCGACGCAGTTGTTGCAGACTCGACAATGGTGAGCCCTTGGAGGACGCCAGAGCCGGCAGGTTGTACAGTACTTTACAGGGACTTCCAAGGGGTGTTGTGTGTTGAGTGGGGGCTTGATGACGGCCCAGCGAGACGCAGGAGGGACGGCGAGAGGGTTGGGAGGTGATCCGGGTGGTGGGTCAGAGGGAAGAAGATGGGTATTTCGAGGGTACACCTTGTTCATGTTAGTAAGAAAATGGGGCAAAGATGGAGAAACTTACGCCTGGATCTGAAACGGCGGCCTTTATGAATGAAGAAAAACATATGAGGAAGAGGTAGCCGAAGGTGATTGGCAATGCTGGTGACGAGTTTTGCCATAACCACGGTCCAGAGTACCCAAAGAACAATCCAGTCGGAAGCAGTACCAATATCGCCGTCAAAACATTCATAGGATGATCCCTAGCCGTCTGACATCGTCCCCAGAAACAAAACACCGTATTTCCCGGGAATGCTTCAAAGTTCCAGCCAATGAATTCCTCATCTTCGCCATCCTGTGTCCGTATGTGTTGCCGCTTTTCCTTTTTCCGACGTCGCTTGCTGCTACTTTGGGCGAGGTCTGTTGTAGAGGCATGTGGGTTGCTGTGCCCTGTGGAGTTTCCATCCATACGGGAGGAGTCCGAGTGATGGCCATTTGACTGGGACGTTGGTGGAATTCCAAGGGCAGGAGAATGGAGTGGAAGATCGGAGGCACCAGAATGCATGCTGCGCATTGTGTTTGGGGTTGGACTTTGGCTGATTGTTCGGCCAGTGTATTGTTCTCGGTCCTGACTCGACACGCTGTTGAAGGTACTTCTTTGCACTCCTCCATCAAAGCTCGTCCGTATTGGTGTAGGCTGTGGCAGTTGCAAGCCAGCACTATTCTCGTCTACATCCGCCATTGCCAAACTTCCGTGTCGAAGGCGACTTGATCGATTCATCGAGCCTGGTGGGTGAAGAGGGTATCCACCATAGCCGGTATTCCCGTCCTGACTTCCTCCGTGATCGTCCGAGTCGTGATCCTCCATATGTCGACCTCGTTGAGCTTGCAGTTTGGCACTGCTCATAGGGCGCAGGAAGGCGTGAGATGTGATGCTCGGAACGTGAGACTTGCTAGCTGAACTTTCCGGTCTTCCTGGGAATCCACGCATACTGACACTTCCGTTCCTTCCTTTTTGCTCTTCAGCGGGCGGCGATCCCCATCGTGGCGGTGGCTGTGGCATCGGAGGCTGTGGTTCGCGACGACCAAAGGTGTTTGCGCCGGAAGATGCAGCTGTTGAGGGTCTCGAGACGCCCGAGATGACGGTGCTTGTTCGGCCTGCTTGGAGAGGCGGCATGCCGGGTGTCAGTGAGTTTCGGGGAGTGCCGCCGTGGATGGAAGAGCCGGGCATGGAGGCGACCGAGTTCCGAGCCATGTCGAATTGAAGATGTTGAGAGAGCCGGTTCGGGTTGGGATAAGGTAGGGTGCCGGTTGGTCGGGTCGAGTCTGAATCTTGATGGCTGTCGCCATTCATAAAGTTGTGGTTCCTGTCGCCGCCACGACCGAGAGTTCCACCACCATTGTGCATCCCATTTGTGTAAGAAGTGTCAGAACCACTGTCGATATGTATTCTTCCACCAGCTGTCGAGTCGTAGTCTGTCATACTGTCGCTTACTACCGTCCCATCGCCATCGTCTGCCAGTGTCGTAAGCGCCAGAGGAAGCCCATCGGAAAGTCGAGTTGGTTGTAGGGGATTTGCCGTAGTCATGATGTTTCGTTTGTCGGGTGTCGCGGTACGCTCACACTCCTAGGACACGGTCTAGGAATGGGCGATTGATACTTCTGCTCGTCGGAAGGCGTGGTGATTGCGTTTGATGGGGGTTTTGTTTTCGAAAGGATTGCAGATTGGGTCGTTTCAAAGGGGGAAGGGCCAATCGCTGAAGGCGATCCGAGACAGATCTGATAAGATGGTCATGATAACGGAGATTAATTGGACTCAGCTCTCCAGCTTTCTTGTTGTTCACGGACTATTGCGACTTGGACTGAGGCTGGTTGAGACAGCTTGATGCAAGGAAGACAACCAGAACAACAGAGAAGAACGGGTAGGTGCTTTATACGGAAGTAAACAATGCGGTGCAAATAACGAGGTGTCAACAAACATTAGTTTAGGAACGTAACCCTCTACCATAATACTCGTATCCGTGATTACGACGCATCAAGCGCATTCTACAGATAGACCATATCCCATCAACCTTTACGGCTACCTGCAGCTCAACTATCTCCCCGTATCAAGTATAACCACTCGACTAATAGTTCTAGAACTCATAGTTAAAAGTGCCCTTCATACTCTCCCAGAACTCCTTTGCCACCTCCTTCTGCCCACTTGGAGCACCTCTCACAACGAGGAAATTCCTGCTGTCCAACTGGGCCAGGCCCTCATCACCTTCCTTGGGGGGATTTCCATCCAAGACCAACCCTCCGGCCTCCTCGACAATGATCCACCCAGCAGCAACATCCCAAGGCCAAGGTCCACCCTCCCAATAAGCATCAACATCTCCTCTAGCAACAGCGACAAAGTTTAATGCCGCGGATCCGATCGAGCGCATACTGTGCACCATCTTTCCTCCGTCTTCTACCGAGGCAGCCAGGTGGTTGAAGGTGTTGATCTTTGTGAGCCAGTTTGGCCCAGAGCGCTCAGCACCCCATTCAACGGCGAGAAGGCAAGATTGTAAGTTGACGAGCGGGAGAGGTGGTTGCAACGGCAGTTGAGTGACTTGATTTGTCGATAAATGAGTGACGGAAGCTCCCTTGCCCACGATGGCACTGTAGAGATCGTGCCTACTTGGGTGATAGATGACTCCAACGACGGACTTGCGGTTGATGGAAAGGCCCAAGGAAATGCAAAAGTTTGGATAGTTGTGCACGAAGTTGGTTGTGCCGTCAATCGGATCGCAGATAAAGGTTGGGGCAGTGGTGAGAGGGGTTCCAGGGGTGTAGGTTTCCTCGCCCAAGAAGGAGAAGGTGGGGTATTTCTGGCGGAGGGCGTTTGACACCATCACTTCGATGGCGCGGTCGGTTTCGGTAACAAGGTCGACAACTGTGGTACGGTGTTAGGCTGCGTAACAGAAACGCATTAGAGGGACAGACTGTTCTTCTTTGCGAGAGTACCGGGAGCGGGCTTCGTGCTGCGGGCTTGAATCATCATGTCGCCGGCGCGTTTGGCGATAACAGTGAGGTCCTGTTTGATCTCCTCGAGGTTGTAGTCCTCGGGATTGGTGCTCAGTTGTGATTCCGACATGGTGGTTTGTTTGTACTCTGTCCGACTCGACAAGGGTATCAGTAAGTACGATGTATTGTGGAAATTGATGTGAAGTTAAAAGGAGGGGGGTATCGGAGAGGATAGGAGATATTCAACACACCCTTCAGTGGTCTTCTGATTGTGGTTTCGATGTTGGATGACGTTCAGATGCCGTCATGCAGGGACCTTTTGAGAGGATGTTACAGTAAGAAAGGGAGTTTACCCCACGGCGGGACAGGCGGAACAGGCGGGACACTCCTTGGCAGCTCTAATTGGGCTGACTAGCTCATGAGCCTCGTGACTTTCCCCATCTGTAGATCTCTTCTATGTATCGTCCCCAATTCAGAGAGATAACCGAGCATTCTTTAACCAAGGTCTTCTGCTTTAGACTATTCGCAACCGAAGTAAGTGATCTCATGTGCCAGTGCAAGATAACCCCAAAACGTTTTGTGACCAGGACCACACAGCGTCTGGAAGAAGTGCGGTAGCAGGCATTCTGCGTTGCTGTAGAGTACACATGAATACGAGGAGTGGATTTACATTCAAACAAAATATCTTGGTCGCCTTCTTTCATCCCGTTCGCCCCTTGCCGATCTCCGTAAACGCAAGCAAACTGACAACGACAAGGTTTTATCATTCCAACAGCAGGATTATGTCAGGTCATCCGTGTAGAAAGTTCAGACAAATGCACCTATCCGACGCAATAAATGGTGCCAATACATCTATACTGACAGCACGGAACGTACCTTTCCTGTATTTCAGATTGACATACTCGACCAGGCCATACCTGTAAAATCAGTCAAGCAGAAGTGCAACTACAGCCCAGCGGATGTTGTCATAGCAACAATAGAGAGGAGCAACCTAGACGAGATCCATTTCTAGTACGGCCGTTCACACATTATATTATCATCTCCAGTACGTAAAAGCAAGCGAAGAACGAAACCAAGACGCCATATTACAAGAAACAAACAAATATACAACATTACCAGACAGCCAACACTCACAGCTCATGAACCGAATCCTCATTTCCACTCTTCATTCAATGGTGGCCGACAACTACCTGAGCGTTAGCACTTATTGTCCGCTTCATATCACAAGAGCACTTACAATCTTCTCAATTCCAGCACTGACATAATCCTCTCTCTTGCATAGATAAGCCTTCAGCAAATGCGGCTTAACCTTCACCAGAACCCCATCTCGTAGTCTGTCCTTGAGCGCCGCCGGGCTAACAACAAAGAGGTTTGCAATCTCCCTCAATGCTTCGAAACTTTCATTCAAAACACCGACTTTCCATCCCCGTACAAGCTCGTAGTAAGCACCGACATCTTTCGTCAACATCAATGCTCCGGCTGCATTCACTTGGTACTTTTTGAAGTGCTCTAGGATTAAGGTTCGGAAGCCACCACCGAGCTCGGCGAGGAAGTACTCAAGATTTGCTCCGTCAACTGCTTCGCGGGCGACTGTGGTGGTTTTTTCGAGAAACAGGAGGACGGAGGTGCAGGTCTACAAGGGATGGTTAGTTAGACTATAAAGCATATCGTATAGCTTATAAACTTACAGGAGTACGCAGAGTAGTGAGAGAGACATCGTCATCTTTAGGCCTGAAGTCTTGTTTCTTTTGTTTGCTGAGTAGCGTGGTAATGTGAGAGAGTATTAGGTCTATCGTCTTTTGTATGACCTGGTTGATTTTGCTCTCGAGACTAGTAAGAGATGTATTTGTGGCGATTGTCATCTCACGACGTATGGTTAGGGACGTGTTGGCAAGGGGTATCAGTGCAGTGTTGATGAAGATAAACATGAGATGCATGATGGATGTGGCAGGCTTGACTTCGAGGAAAAATGCAAGATCTGGTTCAGCTTTCGGTGATTGTTCGGCTGCGTCGATCGCTGCATCAAGAGCCGTCTCGAGATAAATCTTCCGCATATGTTCCAGCAGCAGTGTCAAGGCCGCGAGGACATCCTTTGGCGTATCTGAGGCTGGAGATAACTCGAGACTTCGCCCGACGGCTTCGGCCATCCACCGAAGCATGCGTTTCGCCGAGTCGACACAGAGCTGTCCGTCTGCATCGGTGGTTTCAATGTCCGACAGTCGATTCTTGTCGGAGTTATTGTCCTTTTTGTCAACACCCATGAGGCGGGTGAAGACATCTGACCGAGACTTGCCGATATCTGACTCCATAATCTTGTTGATGGCCTTGTCACGGGCTTCGGAACTGACTTTTTGCGTAGCCATTTTCAGTCGGTCGATATAGCCAAGGCCCTGGTAACGCTTCTTTCGAGAGTGGTGAAGATTGAATTTCAAAAGCAGGCCTGAATAGAGCGTTTCGAGAGAATTCTTCTCCTTTTCAATGTAGGCGGTACCGGCGAGATAGGGATGAAAGAGTTCTTCGAGATTCTGCTCTAGGACCAGGGTGGTGGCGGAAGAGAGTGGACCGGGATGCTCGGTTAGGCCGTGGTTCTTGAACTCCTCGACCAGGGAAGATATGCTGTTTTTGGCGGCGTGAAGGGCGCGAAGGAAGGCGAGACCGGAGAGAGAGGCGGCGGCTTGCAGGACAGCTTCCATCTTTTGCTGGATCGATTGCTGGAAGAGACGCTGGAGGAAACGACCGAGTACTTTGTCTGGATGAGGGAAGGCTCGCGCTATGACTGGCGATTCTCCTATTATCGTTGTCCGAATCTCGCGAATAAAAGTGTCTAAACTTGGCTCTACCCCCGGAGGTTCGACATCTGGATCGGGCAACCGTTCCCATCTACACACAATGTCAGTTCATAAGCTTCACCGTAGACCGACCACGTACACTTCACCCTCTTGTGCAATGTCACCCGTAGCAAGGTTATCGAGCTCAATGAAGAACGAATGCTGATTGACGAAAATTTGTATGACAGAGTCTCCACCATTGAAATCCGTCAGAACCTGAGCGCATGCCTTCATAACGGCCCAATCGCTGTTTTGCTTCTTATATGCACGATCAAACTGATTCAAGAGATCTTGTTCCAACGACTCTGAGAACCTTTCCACCAGTATCCGTGTGTTTGTCGCCTGCGTAGTGTTGCCCGTCCCAGCCGCCTCCATCCGCTTGGTGATGAGCGACAACTGCCTCGCAACAACGGCACATTTAACACTATCATCCGTCCGTCCAGTCTTTCGCAGCCGTTCCAGCCTCGAGGTATCTCCCTTGCTGAACTCGGTGTAGCACTGTATCAGAAATACGGCATCGGCAGCCCGTTGTCGTTGTTTTTCCAACTGTTCCAACTGCCCTCCTATCCGCACGGCGACACCTTCTCCATCGGATATGGTCGAATCTAAGCGCTGAAAGTTGGCGAGTGCTTGGTTGAACTGGTCTCCGAGGCGCTCGATGGTTTTCGTGTGCTCATTCTCTGCTCGTCGCACTCTCTCTTTCAATTCGCTTTCCTTTTCCGACAAGTCTAGATCCAACTCCTTCAATCGTCGTAGTGCCGCTTCGAATGTGCGAATGTATGGTTTGGGATCGAATCCTACTCACGCAACAGTGTTAGGGGGCTTGCAACGATCAAGCTGATTGGGAGATGTACCCACCAGTGCCGGTCCTGCCTGTGCTTGGGACACAACTATTGCTCAATCCTTCGATAAACTCCTTGACGATAAAGTCCTTGCTCTACAACCAAACAACACATTAGCTGTGCCCTATTGGACCTTGGTTGAAAGTGTGCATACGGAGAAGGTGTCGAGGGAGAAGGCTGCCGGCTGGGGAAAGATCGAGCGAGGCGGATCGTTTCCGGCCATTTGTGGTGATTGTGGGATGTAATGAAGATAGAGGTTGTGGTTCGGAGCGGCGAATCAGTCCAGTAGAGTGGTCAGTTGGAGGTTGGTTTCAACTTCCGTCGAGTGCGGGCGCTGCGGTCAACAGCTACAGGGCCCGTGCGTAAGGGTCACTGTGGCTTGTAGTTAGCTTAGATGCCCAGATACTGCGCCACACCTTGTCCATTAATAGCTAGCGCTTGATCATCGCCCTGCTGCTTCTCACAAGGACAGGCCAGTCGGCTCACTTTCAGAGACCAGTTGACAGAAGAAGGTCATCAGTTTGCTGCATAAGATTCCTGCCAGGGCAAAGCTTTCACAAGCCAAACTAACCACCGAGCAACCAACATCTCCAACTTATCTCCTCATCCCAAGCATCTCATTTACGCAACACTCGTTTATCGTCCGCTTACAGCTCACCTCCAAGCAATAACTTCCGACTCGGCCAACCGATCTTGTCCGCTTTCAGTCAGCCTCAGACCTCGGGCTCGCACGTCGATGGGAAACTAGACGGCTTAGGGCGACATTCTCAATTTCCACTAGCTCCATCCTCCGAAGTTTAAAGGCGAGATGGCATCCAGAAGAATAAGGCGTCCTGAGGATTCGATGCCTCCCGCCGACAGAGAAAAGCTGGTCACCTCACGACTACCGCCCACCGAACCAACCCAGAAGAGTGCTCTCCGCGCATTCCTCTCCCACCGCTTTCACTATGGAGTCCTGCTCTTGTTTCACTTTTTCTACTCGATATACCTCCGCCTGCGACTGATCTATCACACCCTTGCCAACAAGACCTACTCGATGGTCTACTACCACCATCGAACTCCAGAGCTGATAAAGAGGGATGTGCAAAATCTTGCGAGACTGCCTGGACACTTGAGCGTTGCTTTGGAGTTGGAGAACGGCGACAAGGTTGCGGGGTTGGACACTCTGATTGACGACATGGCCGAGATTGTTGCTTGGTGTGCATCAGCGGGTATTTTCACCTTGTCAGTGTATGAGAAGACAGGTCAGTAATAAGCCGGATGTGTTTCTATTGCTTTCTAGAATGTCGCTGACGGAGAATAGGTATCTTGAAGGGCTACGTCTCTGCTAGTCACCGGGCTGCTTCACAGCGTCTTAACGCCTACTTTGGAAAGAACCGACCCTCGCTACGGATCCGTGTCCCACACTCTGCAGCCTATACCGATGGAGGTGAATACGACGGAGAGGCCGACATGGAGGTCATTTTCATCTCGGAGGAGGACGGTCGTGAGGCGTTGGTCGATCTCACCAAGACACTCTGTGAGATGCGACAGAGAGGAAAGATCAATCCCGAGGATGTTAGTGTTGATTTGGTGGACACAGAGCTGACCGGTAAGGGCGCCTTCATATCGCCGCAAAGTGGGGTTCAGTGCGGGGCTAACTCTTGGTGTAGATTCTGGGTTCACAGAACCAGACCTCCTCATTCTATTCTCGCCCTATGTCAAACTTTCTGGATACCCACCATGGCAGATTCGCCTCACCGAGATCTTTCATGTGCAAGACAATGACGGTGTTGGTTACCATGTTTTCCTACGCGCCCTGCATAGATTTGCAAAGACCGAGTTCCGCTTTGGACGATAAAGCATCTTCCATATGCTTCAGCTACTTACACATATATCCTTTTCTTTCTGTACAACATACTCGCTTGACTTCCCTAATTTTCTCGGTTTATTTCGCATGAACGTCCCCTTAGGCTCGTATGATATTCATTGTAGCATTTCCCGTGGTTTGGATTTTTCTTCTTTTTTCTGGCATTGTTCCTTTGTCTAATAGGGTTTCGGGATATCACATTGGGGGCTTGCATTTAGAAGTAGTTTGAATGCAATGAATTGGGATCTGTTAATAGCTCTCAATATGTGTAGCCCTGCCCCACCCATGTGCCCCTCTTTATGATGTTTCTTGGGAACCACTGCGGAAATTACCGCACCAGTCGCCAAGCGGTTGATCTTATCTAATCGTACAAAATCTAATCTGCGTACCACTAGTTCACACATTTAAACGTCTTTTCGCCCACTCACCATGTCCGCTCCATCACCACTTCAAAATCCGCAACCCCTCGTCTACGTCGAATCGCGTCAGAACATCGGCTCCGTGTCTATATCGATAGAACACCAGAATCCCACGAAAGCGGAATTAACAGTCTCTCCCGATGACCCCTCCACCCTTCACGTCTCTGGCAGGACCTTCCGGCCTTTTGACGTGAGACTTCCTGCTGGTGTTCCCGTTGGCACTGTTGTTTTACCAGCGCCAGACTCTGGAATCGATGCTGAAAGCAACATGACTCTTAAACTGCCGATTGCTAAGGACCCGGGAACTGCGCTCGCACCAACACGCGCCGAGATCGTCACGCCGTGGTCAGCATCCGAACTGTCAGCTTGCAAACAGCTCTCGATTCATTGTGCGAATTGCAACTCCGTACTAGTGGAGAAAGAGAAGGTTACGACATGGAAGGATCTGCCTAGCAAGAACTGGGCCGAGATGATGGATTTTTGGCACTGCCATAAGCCGGACGACCATAATCACGACCACGAGAAGGAAGGGTGTCAAGGAAGTGTACAAAAGAAGAAGTTTGGAGGGGGGTTTGAAGAAAAGGTCGGCACTGCGTTGGTTGGCTTAACGGAGCTGATGACGCATGGGGAGGATACACAAGGCGTCTCTATAAGAGTGAGTTTGCTATCCCTTCTTTCGAATCTGGTTGGAATGAAAGCAAGGCAAGAGAGGAGAGGAGCGGCAGAAAGAAGGTATACTGTCTTGTTCAGTGGCATAAAACCGATACAACTGCCGCAGATCAACTGGGCCTCTCGCCTCAGTGATGGTTTTCTCCTCTAGCCTCTAGCTAGCCCTCGTAGGCGGGCTTAAGGTCTGGAGGGTTTATCATCATTGTTGTCGATAGGTTCAAATTCTTCCTCTTCTCATTGTGCCTTGCCCGAGTTCCGCTTGGTAACATCGTTATGGGAGATACAATATTCTAACGCTTGCATAGGAAGGCCCAAAAACAACTACACTGGCTTGCAAGTCATGCCGGGCTGTCCTTGGTGACGTCGACGAGCGAAATATGGGTCTTCGAAGACTAAACAAGTGGAGTATCGCCATCTCGCCAAGGGCTGAGGAGAAATCGAAAGCCTATCCACCAATCTGCTTCGTCTCTGCCCAGCTTCTCACACTTGCGGACGAACAGGCAGTCCGGTACTTTTACTTTTCGAATCCGGCGCCAACGGCTGAAGAACCGGGTATACGGCTCTGGCTCTTCCACCCTGATGTTGGTGTCAGTGTTTATCCCATACCCAGCTATCTAGGTGATGAGACAATTCAACCGAGTGGAACAGTGTTTTGGAAGAAGGAAGAGGTTATCATGCCAGTTAGGGCATGCAAGGTTATGTTTAAGGTTGAGGCGGAGGGTGGAAGTAGCTTCAAGGAGGATAGGGTGGATCTGCCAAAGGATGTATGGAACCGTTTTGTACAAGAACTCAAGGGAAGTAATGGTACTCTTCCGGAGAAGGATAGATTATGGACTGGGTGGACTGTGGGGTGGATCAGAAGGTTCTAGTGTCATGTTGACGTACCGTGCCTTATAAGGATTTCTAGAGTGGTATGCATTAATGAATGGTGTACTACTACCCCGTTTTGCTCTCGTGCAACGTATTCCTGGCAGAGCAGACATTTAGGCTTAGAATAGCAAAGCCCATACGAACTACTGGAGTCGCAAACTCTGGACGGTTGTTTGGAGCGGTATAGGATCCAGGGCCACCTGCAGTGCCACAAAACCAGTATTAATTTTAGATCTAAACCTCATAGATATGTACCCGTAAGTACAAATCTCCAATGAAAGCACCACCCTTCGTCTTCCACCTCGCTCGCTCGGAGAATTCCTCTCGGTTACAGCCGAATCGAGTTCAAGCTGAGCCTCAACGTGTCAGACCTTCTCTTGGCAGTTCGACCCAAGAACTCGGATGAGATAATGCCGGGCCCCAAGCACCCACGATTGCATAAGAGAAACCATCCTTCCATTAAAGCACCTGACAAACCAACTTGCACGAAACCCTTTCAAAGTCTTTTGTTCTTCGCCTCCCTGTTAAAGTCAACTTCTTCTTTGATATTTCACATTTGCGCCCACAACATCAGAACGGATCTCTTTCGTACGTCACACCTCTGCCGCTCGACTACCTGCGCGCGTCACCGAGAAGAAGCACGAGTGGGAAGGAAGAGCTAGTTAGCTAGCCGCCGATTGTTTTTCACCGCTCCCGAAGGAATCCCTGACGACACGCCAATACGACTGGGAAAGCGAAAGAGAAAGGTTCTTCTCGAGAAGAGTTACGATGAGTTTCAACCTACGGATAGCGAAGGTCATTCCGCGACCAAAGGTCAGTTTGTGTGGTCTGGCGGAGTGGGTCAGGAACGGAGGATGAAGAGGATGGATGCGATGCGGGAGGAAAGCGTGCTGACGGCAATGGCGATTATAGCGGTTTCTGTATTTCTTTGATTTGCGGACGGGTGCAGAGGTGATCCTGCGATGTTTGATTCTCAACAAGTTTTTCGGCCTGTATGGTCTACTCGCTGTTCTCACCGGTAAGTTCCTTTTGTTGGCGTGGTTGGATGGCGCAACAGCATACGACACAGTACTGACTCTATTCTTCCCCCCAGGCGCCTCGATAACCTTCCTTCAACTCTCCATGTTCCTCTACTCTCTCGTTGTTTTTGGCTCCCTGGTCTACCTCTATCGCGGCATCGGTCAGGAAAAGCCTCTTAGCACCATTTGCTACGCCTACATCTACTTCCTTGACTCGCTGATCAATTTCACCTACACCTTCCTCTTCTCCTTCAACTGGTTCCTTGGTGTTACTGGCGCCGCCGAGATTGCCTCTCTCAAGCAGACCATCCCTGTTCCGCCACTCCCAGCTGGAAACACTCCACCCCTTGTCGGAACCGCTTCGGGCAACAACACCAACTCTGGAGGAGGAATTACTGATGGCGTCAACACGAATCCACCACCACAGGAGCCAATGACGGCTGATGCTTCGACTCTTGGGGGTATCAACACCCCACTGCTCTTCCAACCCGAATCCGGCACTTCGATCATTATCCTCAGTGTTCTTTGGGTCATCCGCTTCTATACTTGTCTTATTGTCTTCAGCTACGCCCGTAGGGTTGTGAGGGAGAGCTTGACCTCGCCAGCCGAGGAGTCGCCATTTGAGAACCGGGATGGATGGAAGGGACAGTTGGGAAGATTCTTGGTCGGCATCAACAGAGGATATTGGACCGGCGGCAAGGCCTGGAAGGATCATATCAGTGGAGGAAGCAAGTTCAGAAGAAGTGAGGATCCCGGCCGAGGAGGAAGGAGAAGAAACAGGGGAGATGATGAGGAGAGGCTGTTGGCGAGGACAGGAACCGATTAGGCGGATGAGCCGAAATAATGTGTGTGGGAGCGTAATGGTATGGCTGGTGCGTACGTTTCAGTGCTGTTTTCCTGGTTGCTTCCAGCTGCTTTTCTCGGTTATGCCACAGTTCTGCAGTAACTGGCGTTCTTGCATGATACACATTCGTTTTGATGAGCTTGTTGATTGTTTTTCCTATTCTTTTCTTCTCATTGCATTTGATTTTGGGTACCCATCATCGTTTGCTTGGCTTTTAGCGTTGTTTCGTTTGCTTCTTTTCACTCGCTTTAGATGGCTGTTGATTATTCTTGTATGAACTATTTGGTAGACATTAATGCCCCTCTATCCTTGTTTGCTTTGTTTTGCATCTTGTAGCATGATGGTCTGTAGGAAGACTAAATAATAAGTATTGAGCGAATCTGGGGGGTTTTAATGGAAGTTTTCGATGTATGGGTTGCTTGTAGCCCTAGGAGTAGCTATAGATGCTTACTTCTTGCACTCAATTTTGTCCTCGTAGCTCATTTGTATTGTGATAGTAATGAGAGAAGTCGTAGTTCACACCTCATATGCCATCGAATCGATAGGCAGAGAAAGTGTACGGAGTATGTACTTAAGTAGCCAATCGGCTGTCTCCGCACTGGACATCTGCAGACTACTTAACTTTGACAGCAATATGGAAAAATCTTTATCCGAGGCGAGCGTTTCGCGAACGTGGTAAGAAACAGTTTTAGCCCACGCCATGCACATGCGGGGACCACCACAAGGCTCTCGCTTCCGTTAATGACGCAACCGATGCAATCAAAGTCCAACGCTTCTGTTCTCTAATTCATAACCACACCGGAACAACACCACCTCGCAAAAGACCAGTCGACCTCATTACAACTACTGCTCGATCATCAACAGATTTCTCTTTGCATTTCTACCAGGCTCGAGCTCCGACTCGGGACTTCCACCTCATCTACCCAATGGCTGATCAAAATTTTGCTGGCATTGCCAGCATCCTCGACACCGATCTCTACAAATTGACGATGCAATGCGCGGTGCTCCAGAAGTTTCCTACCGCAGGTACCCTTTTCCATCTCCCTCCCTCCATCACCTTCTGCATTGTCTCTGCTTCTAACGCTATGTACTGTAGAAGCAACGTATGAGCTCACGAACCGCACCCCGGACCTGAAACTCTCTCGCCGCGCCTTCAACTGGTTCTCCCAACACGTCTCCAATTTCGCCGACCTGAAACTTACCGACTCTGAACGCATTTGGCTCAAGCAAAAAGTTAACCTTCCCGACACGTATATCGACTTCCTCGCATCGTTTCGTTTCAACCCCTCCGAAGAAGTCGAGCTCACCTTCAACCCTGTCTCCGGCTCTGGCGATGACGAACTCGGCGATCTCAAGATCCATCTGAAGGGGATGTGGGTAAAGACGATTCTTTACGAGGTGCCACTACTAGCCCTGCTCTCTGAGGCATACTTCAAATTTGTGGATACGGATTGGAATATGGATGGACAGGTGGAGCTTGCGAAGCAGAAGGGCTTGGAGCTGCTTCGGAATGGATGTGTCTTTTCAGAGTTTGGCACTCGGCGGAGACGAAGTTACGGAGTGCAGGTCAAGGTTTTGGAGGGGCTGATTGCAGCCCAAAAGGAGGAAGGAGGGGAGAAGGGTGTAATAGGCGACAGTGTTGACAAGCCCACTGGTAAGGAGAAGAAAGGACGGTTTACGGGGAGTAGTAACGTTCACTTTGCCCATGTGTAAGTGCCCTCTCTCGGGAAATGTGGGACAACGGAGGCTAATGGACTCAGGTTCGGCCTCGATGCTATTGGCACTGTAGGCCACGAGTGGACTATGGGTATTGCTGCCTTAACAGGCTCGTACGAAAACGCTAACGAACTCTCACTACAATACTGGATTGAGACCTTCGGACCTGGTCTGTTCAGTATTGCTTTGACTGATACCTTTGGAACTGAAACTTTCCTCCGTGCCTTCCGGAAGAAGTGCCCCACCCTGCCTGGTACTCATCTCGAAACAGTTGCCCAGACGGATGCACTGGTGGCACAGAATCCTGATAAGGAGTACCGGTCAACCTATGCAGAGATCTGGCAGGGTGTTCGACAGGATAGCGGCGACCCTGAGAAGTTTGTCAAGCTTATGAAGGACTTTTACAAAGAGAACGGTGTTGGCATTAGGAAAACCATCGTCTTCTCGGATAGTTTGACCGTGGAGTCGGCAAAGAAGTACAAGGAGCTTGCTGAAGCTAACGGCTTTGATACTGTTTTCGGTGTTGGAACCTACTTGACGAGTATGTCTTTCCCTTGCCACATGAAGAACTTACTAATGCGACTGACAGATGATTTCCGTCGTGCGTCGAAGCCTGAAGAGAAATCGAAGCCACTCAATATTGTCATTAAAATTTCGAGCGTGAATGGAAAGCCAGCAATTAAGCTAAGTGATGATCCCGGCAAGCATGCTGGTGATAAGGCGACAATCGAGGAGGTCAAAAAGGAGTTGCATTATGTTGAGAGAGAGGGTTGGAATGCGGATGAGGGGAATAGATGGGGTGGGAAATAAGTAATAGAGGTGGGTATCTCTCCTATATCATTGCGATTAATATCGATTGAGGTTGTACTAGATGAGGCCATAGAGGTTTTGGAATGGCTAATATGATTGATTTGAAAGCCTTTGGCGATACTAATACCGATTAGAGTTCCTGTTATTTTGAGAGCTGTTTCTAACTAACTGGTCGACACCTACTTAGACCTTTGATATGTCCATTTTAGAAGATCTGCACTCTTAAATTCACCATCCACCGCTGACTATCCGGATATATGTTTTTATACGCCGTCTTATATTGACCCCCCACTTTCGTACCATCAGAATTCCCACATTGATTGACAAGAACTTCCCACATAGGAAACAGCCATTCGCATCTAATCGACCAGTCCGACGTTTCCCCACAGATTCCAAACCTCACGCCTTTGTGCTTTCCCAACGTTCGACAGCGGGACCCGTACGGATTGTCCTGATCACAATGATTCGTTGCCCACGTCTTTCTGACAATGTTCAGGAACTCCCTAGCATCCGGCCTCGACGGAGATGCATTGGAAGCCTCGCATTTGGGACCGTAATAATATATGATGCCCACGCGGTTCTTGTTTCTGACCTCTGAAGACCCAGGGATTGAATTGAGCTCGACCGTGCCGGATGCGGAAGTGGTTTGGTTTGGACCGATATAGCTTCCATCTCGAAGATGATCGAGGAGCTCGGCATAGCGAGGATCGTCAAAGTCGATGGGCTCTCCACCAGGTTGTGGTTGGAGCTCTTCGAGCAGAATGTCGAACTGCTGGATAGTGGTAACTGGGAGAGAGAGCTGGCGGATATCTCGCTGAGGTTCTTCGATTGAGGATGATGTTTCTATGCCCGAGTTGGAGGATGATACCGGTTTGGTTAGACCGACTCGGATATATGGGAAGAGAAGTGCAATGGCAAGAGAGGAAAGGAGCTGGGATAACTTCATGATGCTGGATTCGTATCAATGGCTGAGCATGGACAGGAATCTCCTCAACGCACCTTCCGCAACCTTAAGTACTCTCCAGCACCTCTACACGGCTGCTGCAGAATCCGAGAACCAACACCAAGTTCCATAATATCAGTCAACATTATGCAGTACGAAGTGGGATGCACCAACAAGACGCCCGTTGGAACCATGAACGTTTTTCTCGTGAGCTAGAGCTCAATGAGGACATATGCAAGCTTCCGTTCAGGCTGTCAACGGAAACGCACATGGTTGACGCAAGGCACACGCAGAAATGCGGACTCTCGTTTGTGCATCTGATCATGGGGAGTAAAGATTGGGCATAGAGAAGTGCCGTATGCCCGAAGATGGAATGAAATCATACTGAAACGAAGAGTACAAAGTTTCGGAATTAGCATTCCATGATGGCCGGTGGTAGGGAGCTCCAAAGACGGTATACAACGCCGAAGTGGCGTAATCGGACATGGACAGGACATGTCAGCTGTCGAACTGATGCTAGTATCCGATGTCTTCCCGAGGTTGGAGCAGTACAAGAAGGCGTGAGCATCTCAGTACATATGCATGGATGCATTGCCAGTCTCAGTACGTAACTAAGGATGGGCTCAGTATCACTTGCCGACATAATTCGACGAGTGCACGAGATATCGATTGACTCGACTTAGCACTAGACATTCTCAGTCCGTGAGTCAGTACCAGACCCGGCAGGTATGCATTCATGGGGCCTAATATCGCAGTTCGCCCAAGAGTCTACGAATATCGGGCTTCTAAGTTCCTCAGATGTATACAGCAAATATCGATCCGAAGACGATAGTGAGCATGTCTGTGACTTTCTTGACTCCCAAGCCCGGTGCTGAAGAATCATCTCCATCTCTCCCTCCGTCATTATTCTTCCCATTCTGCGAGTCACTTTCCTCCCTGTCGACGTCAGAAGATGGAGCAGTCCCAGACCCTGAATCCTTGTCTTTTTAATTCTCTTCATGCTTACATCCAGCATCCCAAGTCAGCATACCTAGTGAGGGTTGAGCTATGTACTATAGCTGAAGCAACCCAGAACATTTAGAAAGGTTGTATTAATTTAAGTAATTACGTAAGCATAACTACTGCTTTTGATCCATCCCGATAGTTCCTTTAAGACTTGTGAATTTGGGCACGAGGTAATTCTGGAAAGTACAATAGAATTACGGCCATTTTCTACATAGGCGTGTGATCGGCAGTTAGTTTGAAGGCAACAACAGCGTACTAGTAGTTACGTCGATCAACAGAAGAAGCAGACCGAGATATACAGTAAGAACTTGAATCACATACAACTGGGATTCGCCAGAATTTTATTTCTGCCTTCCATTCCATGTTGTGATTTACTGCCTCCTGTGTGTGTCAGTAAGACTCACCTTTAGTCAGTGCCTGCTCAAGTGTCCTTACGACGTTCAATAATTACTTAGTACTTAAGTAGTTTGTTGTTTTCTCCAGAGCGTCCTCTGCATGCAGCTCTGAGTTCGAAGTTGTGGAAGCGTTCAGGCGCCAGGGCCCTGTAGGGCGTATCTTGGCGTGCCTGATTTACTGCAGGCCAATTCGAGTTGGCCTGGCCCGGAAACACACTAGAGTCCGCTCTCCATTCCCCAACCCACACGACAGGTATCACGCCGCCTACTCCAACTCACCCACTCTCGAACACGCCAATTACCCTTTATCCCATACCTTCGACAGCCAAAAAAGTATGACACCAACCCAACAGGATCATCATGATGCGTCGAAGGTTTGTTCTTCCTGGCTTTACCATTTCTCAGCTCCGGCCTACTTGAGAAGAAGTAGTCATGAATGGTACAATTGCTAATGCTGCACAAAAAAGCGAGTCAAAGAATCAAGTATTACCGAGCCAACCAAACCAGTGGCCAGCTCCGTGCCAGTAGTCAAAGAGACGCCAACAGTCGTACACACCACTGTCAAAGTCGTTCATACAAGCTCCAAAGCGGATACAGGAAACACGATGGCTAGCACATCCAAAATTGAGGTCACCCATGCAGCAAAATCTGGGGCTGGCTCTGACGAGAAAAAGGTCTATGGATTTCCTGGCTTTCGAACGGTACTGATTATAACACCAGAAGCGAAAAGACAAACCCTCAACAGCACCGAACTCGCCGAAGCAAAAAGACAAACCTTCAACAGCACCAAACTCGCCAAAACATCCACCGCCGAGCAATGAAGCTGCCATGAGGTCCACTAGCTCGCTACGAAGAACTACCAGTGAGCGACATCCAGTAGCACCCAAGCACTCTATCTCAAATCTGCTCCAGAAAGCGAAAGACACGACATCACGACCTGGAGCGGGAAAGAGAGCCGACAGTGAACGACACTCGTCAGGTTGGGCCAACGCTTTCATGGGCAAGAAATCACCCGAAAAAGGCAGTGTCGGTAAAAGAGATCAGACGTTGAGTCCTTCGTCGACAACGGCAGTTGCCGGTACACCGGTGCGTCAACACTCGGATGATGGATCCGAGATCAAGAACAAGAAGCGGTCCAGCGATCAAGGTGCTCCAACTGCCCCGCCATCACCAATGCACAAGGCACCAACCCCAAAAAGCAATCGCGTCACGGAAGCACTCCATACTTTGGAGAAGAAACTGGAGACGACTCATACAAATCATGGCTCCCGCAATCAGCCTGCTACTGCTCAACGGCGTGCTGGTGATACATAGGATGATCAAAAGCATGGCCCCAAGCAGGAGACAGTCAGCGATCAGAAACAGAAACCGGTGCACGAGAAGGATCCGAGTTCGCCTATGGCCGCAAACCACCCCTTGCCGGCTCAGTCCCCATTGACGAATAACGAAGTGCCGGCTGCCAGCAGCGTGAATGGGCAGGCAAAGCCAGTAGGCTTGACGTCAGAGAACGTGCAGGCACAGCCAGAAAAGGCTCCAGTCAGTCACCCAGCGGATCATTCTCTCAATTCTCGCAACGCAGAAAATCCGCAGAAGGATGCTCAATCAAAAGATGTCCCGGTCCGAAATGATAACCAAAGAACGACCAGTACCGGCGCCGTGAAGGAGAATGACAAGCAGAATGCCACATCAGAGAAACGACGGCCGCATGCAAACACTACCGCTAACCACCCACCCAAAGAGACACCTTATGGTTTTAGTGGAAGGGTAGTTGATGACAGTGTTACATCTTTTCCAATCTCCAGAAATGCAAGTGCCCTGGATTTGGCACACGGAAATCATACGGCCAACAAGCATGGCGGAGACAGTCATGTTTTAGATGCTAAGCTCAAGGACCAAAAGGAAAAGGCTGCTCTGGTTGCCGAGGAGGCAAAGAAGAGAACAGAAAAGGGTGTGAAGGGGCTCGCGTCGAAGGTAAAAAGTAGCATGGAAAAGCTCGGTAAAGCCGTTACAGATTCACAGAAGGGCCCAGAGAAGAGCGAAAAGAGTGCAGCTATTAACGGTACAATTGTCAGAGATTTTGCTGTCGAGTCCACATCGAAACCCAAGAATGGTATCGAGAAGGCTGCCCAACCGGTAAGAAAACACCATTTTGTCAGATTGAACAGGAATAACTACTGATCTCATCAGAGCGAACCAAACCCGAAGAGTGGCATACAGTTAGCTATCGACGCCGCCAAAATCGGCGTGAAGGCTGGCCAGCTTGTTGCTGAAGCAACAGTGGGCGTTCAAGCCAAAGATGTCATAGCTACTGCTGCCGTTTTACCGGGTACCAATGCTCATGCAGTTGCAGAAGGGCTTCTTCATGGTCCGGAAGCTAATGGGAAATCATACAAATCTCCAACGATTGTGCTTCACTCCCCGGGCGGTCAAGATACAGCGAAAACCAGCCCAGATGACAATCCGCGCAATCCTAGCCTGCAGATTCAACTCCCAGATGAAGCGAGCCTCATAAAAGTATCTCCATATCCAAAGCTTCGCCGCAGGCGTCATGCGGAGCGGCCTGCCGACTTCATGAAATCTCAGATCAATCTGTTCTCGAGGTTTCTCCTGGACTTTTACTTATCGCAAGAACATGGATGGAATCATCATTACAGAACTAGGCTTGAATTTCTATCAAACAAGAACAAGAGGGAAAGGATCTGTGAAGACCTGCATCTCACACATGATCAGTACATTCGTTATTTTGGGTGAGTTGTTCTTCCCATGGGGCGTCTTCGAGGATTGCTGATGAATTCAAATTGCAGCCTCAATGATACGAACCGGAACCAGACCCTCCCTTCCAACTTTGCACCAATATTTCTTTTGGCAGGAATGGCCGTCTACAACGAGAACACGTCTTTCTTCCGAACGCTCTGGAAGAAAATTTTCAAGCAGGATGCAAAGGTGCAAATAACCTCCTCGTTTTTTGTATCCGAATCTAATAGGCATCGCAGAAATTTTGCAACGACGGTTCCGTACTTTGCATCTTCCCTCCTAGCATTCGCAATATCCTCGGCCCTCCCACTCCTCTTGATGATAGCGACTGGGAAGATCAAATTTGGGACTCCCTCGAGACCTATGAACGCAAAGAGAAGCCGGATGCGATTGACTCGGACCCTGACTTCAAGTTTGACTTCTATCCGGACCGTGTATGAGACGTCTTCGGTGGGTGGTAAATGAAATGTTGTGCTGTTTAAATGAAGTACTCTCTGCCTGGTGCAGATTGAGAGACCATAGGTAGGGACTTGGAAGGATTGGCGAGTGCAAGTGCTAGTAACCTTAGAGTTCTATGCGTTTGAACGTGGAGGATTCTATAAGTTGTTTCATAGCTTGATGTTGTGATAGGCTAGGCTTGTAGTCAACTGAGAACTGGGGCATTTTTTTGACACCATTTGTCTTTAGTGAATGAATTGCTTGTCCATGCTACTGGGAACGAGTCTATTTTTTAGTAATTGGGGAACTCATCATCATCATGCTGGATGTGCAACAGTTGACCATAGGAACTGAGCCAGTTGGAGACATGTAGATAGACGGTATGTAAGCAATGAAGAAGATATTAAGGGGTGATTCCATCTTGAAGAAAGAAGCCTATCTACATTACAACCACACGTCCATCCTTCAACCCTTGTTTATAGCATATCACTTCCTCTGCGCAGCAAACTTCTCGTGCCACTTGCCCTTCTTTACTGCCCCTTTCGCAGCCCCTCCTTCCACAACTAGGAGCTCTGGCGGCTCCACAAACTTGACCGACCTTGCCGTCGGAGACTCTGAATATCCCTTTACCAGCTCGACCAACTTTTCATCCGTCCATGCTTCCGCACCAGCTCTCATGGTCTCGGGCAGATAGTCCAACCAGCCCTTCTTGAGCTTATCGACACTAATCGCCCCATGTTCCGACAATATCTCCAGCGCCATTCTTGCCGTAAACCTATGCACATTACCCTCCATGACATTCCTGATTATTGTCTCCACCATTCCCGGCATCCATCTTGTCGCGGCGGACCCGTCCTCCGAAAACATCTCCCTAAAATCCTCGATCACTCTTGGCTCCAGCGACCAGCTCAGCCCTTCACTCAATCTAAACTCCTCCAACATCTTCAGAACTCTTAATGTCAGCAGCGGATCTAGTCGCCAAATGCACGTCCTGGTCGTACTATCTCCGTCCTCATCCACAACCTGGATCGTATCCTCAAAACACAGCGCTTCTTTCCAACCCTGTTCAAACTGAAGTCTACTCAACGGTACGTCTAGGAAGAGTGTTTCTTTCGATCCATACAATGGTGCTGGTGTGTACAGATCTGAATAGGCCGGCACCATCTTCCGTAGCGTTGCAACAGGATTGGGGGAGTAAGGGAGGACTTCGAGGTGGGATGTTGTTGTGGATGTCAATATTGAGGTCAAGGCAGTTTCCTCTCGTATTTCCGGTTCTGGTGGGTTCAGCGGATCGATTGAAGGTGGGTAGTGAGTTGTGACGCGAGTGTGGTCTGCATGGCGGAGCAGGAAGGTATTGTTTGAGGAGGAGACTTGGCGGATGGTGAAGGTTTGAGTAGGCGTTGTGAGGTAGGCGTGTGGTTGAGGAT
Source organism: Ascobolus immersus RN42 (assembly GCA_003788565.2). Lineage (NCBI taxonomy): Eukaryota > Fungi > Ascomycota > Pezizomycetes > Pezizales > Ascobolaceae > Ascobolus > Ascobolus immersus. Next base: position 153,239 of record ML119682.1, read on the forward strand.
TTGCTGTTGTGGGATGTGGAACGGGAGGGAGAGATTTGAGGTGGAGTCTAAGCAAGGTTAGTAACTGAAAAGTGTGACAAAGTGATTGAGGCTCGGGATCCGATCCATGATGTTTGAACGTACTCACGTTGGTGGATTGGGAGAAGTCACGAGATCAAGAAGGGCCGGAGGGAGTTCGATTAGACGAATAGGTGTCTGGATTGTACTGTAGGCTATTGGAACGGTATAGGCATTTGGCTGTGTCATTTGGGGCAGTTGAGGGTGTATTTTGGAATTTTGGGTAGACGCGTACGTTGGCTCGGATCCCGAGCCTGGATACTAGCGCGATTTCGGAATATCTTTTAGGTTCGGAAAATCTTTAGTTCGCGATTGTTGCTTGCGTCGATTAGAGTTATTCCGGCGCACAACGCTCAAAACCGCTTAGTGCGGGGTGAATTTTGAGAATTTCCGTTGGAGGCGAGAAGAGGGACCAAAACAATTCATCAACAAAAACAACGCTCGATACCGTTCCTCATTTCATCCATCCACCCCTCCTCACCTTTCTACTTCTTCGACTCCTCCCTACCTCCCCTCCTCCGCTACTCCATATATCCTTTCTTTCACAATGGGAAAAGCCAAACAGAAGAAGAAGTCGCTCGGAGCCAAAGTCAGAAATGACCCAATCAAAATCGACGACCCGCATCTCAAGAAGATCCACGAGGAGAAGGTTATGCCATTGATCCAGAAACTCAAGTCCATCAACCCAACCGAACGCTCAGAAGCCCTCCTCGCCTGCACACATCTTGTCGAAAACGATGATTGCCGAAAGCTGCTGTTGAAGGAGTACATCATCCAGACCTGCTTGGAACGCCTTTTGAACGATGATGATTTCACCGTGGTTGTCCGTGCCTGGGGTCTTTTGAGGAACGTTGCTGTGGGTGAGGGTCACGACATCAGCCTCTTCCTCTTCAGAAACGACGTGTTGGTACCGGCCAAGGCTGCCATCCAGAGACTCGGAACTTTGTTGGACGGATCTCAGAAGCGAACAAAGGCAGAGGAAGCGTTGGTGTGGGAATACGCCGAGAACGTTGCAGGCTTGCTCTGGGAATTGGCGTAAGTCTCCTGGACTATCTTCTCTTTCTGACTACCATTCTGACCCTCCCTAGTGAAATTAGTGATGAAGTCAACGAGGTTATGTGCAAAGAAAATGACGTTTTCCTTTTCCTCCTTCACCTCATGAACCCGACTTCCTCGGCACCTGTGAAGACCCAAGAGACCGCTGCTCAGGCTCTGTATACCATCACAGTCGCTCAGCCCGGCATGCCTTCGGAAGTTGGCGTTAGGCTCCTCGAAATCCCGACAGCCCCACCAATTCTCCTCCGTCTCCTGAATGATGAGTCTGTCAACGTCCCGCTTATGGCACGTATCGCGGCTGCTGGTATTATCCATAGCACTTCGAGCGATGATAAGAGTATTGCTACCGATCCAGAACTACTTCCTCGTATTATGAAGCTTCTGGAGGAGTCCTGTAATCAGATTTCCAGCGCTCTTCGACCTTCACCCGAATTCACGAACGGTACTAAGAATGCCGATTTGGCCCTTGAGGTGATTGGTTCCATTGCGATGGGCGCTCAGGATGGGGAGGCACCTGATGAGGAGGATGATGGTGCCGATGGGCTTGGAGAGGAGGACGATGAAATGGATGATGCCGACGATGACAAGATGAGCGACGATGAGGAGGACGAGACGACTGAAGATGTCGTGGAGGCTCAGGTCCACGAGTCGGATGACGAGGATCTTCCTGACGATCTGAAGAATGACATGGATATGGTCGTAGGTTCCGACTACGAGGATGAACGACCAAGTATCACCATTCCGACCGTTACTGAGAACCTCTTCCGCCAACTCATCAAGGACTTTCCCAGTGCCGTTTTCCTCATCGTTTCCCCAACCTCAACCTTTGCGGTCTCGACACAGATTCGCGCCATTACTGCCCTCGCAAACCTTGCTTGGACCATCACATCGTCTCTCCCGAAAACAAATAAACTCTTCAAGACCTGGCAGACCGTTTCCTCTTCCGTCTGGGAGCGAATCATCACCCCAATTCTGGCCTCGAACACTGCCGACGTGGAACTGGCCGATCAAATCTCCTCTCTATCTTGGGGAATCGTCAAAACAGGTGTCACCCTCTCCGTCTCTGAGAACCAGCACCGATGTTTCATGGCACTCTATCAGGCTGCCGCCGGATCCGTGGCCGCTGCTACTCCTGCTAAAGACTCCAAAGAAGAAGAGACACCAACTCAACTCATGGTGAAAGCCATCGGTGTCCTTGGTGGCCTCGCCATCGGTTCCAACCGCATCGATGTAAACAAGGAGATTGGTGTCTTCCTCATCACACTCATTTCAAACCTCCCCAACTCCCCAACGGAGCCAACTCTTGAGGCCCTTAACGTCCTCATGGATATTTACGCCGACGAAGACTTTGACTACGATCAGCCTGTATTCTACGGATGTGGCTTCTTGAAACATCTTGAGGCCGGCTTGCCAAAGGTCAGACAGATGGTCAAGAAGATCAACAGAGCTCACACTCCAGAGTTGAGAGATCGTGCGGATGAAGCTTTGGAGAATCTCACGAGGTTTATCCAGTACAAGACGAAGATGCAGAACAAGAAGAAGGATTAGGTGGATCATGCATGGTTGGGGTTGAAAGGGAGGAATTAAGTATAGAGGAAGTTATATCCAGATATCATAGATGGGGGCTACTTTAAAAGTATTTGCGGGTATTTTGTAATTATTTACGTGGGCGTTTAGTGGATATTTTATTTTTTATTTCGGTACTATGTTACCCTTCACGATTCGTACAGTCTCTCAGTAAAAGAGGGTGCAGTATTATGTTGAACAAATGTGTGGTCAAGGGCGTGATCCAGAAGTTGAGAGTCTCCGTTTCGTTCCAAGCTCAAGAAGCTTCAAAGATCCAGATCTCGTTGGCCGGGGCATCTCATCCTTCAAAGGAGGACCTATGTATGTACGCGCCAACGGTTCATTAAAAGCCTCAGAATCCAGAACGCCCGTTTCTCACGACAAGGTTTTATCACGAGCAGAAAAAACAAGCCGTTCTTTGTTTAAAACCGCGCAAATAAACTTTTGATCACCACGCAAGTGGGAGGAAAATCCGGAGAGCTCTGATCAAGCACATTTCGGTATGTAGAAACGTGGGGAAAAATAACCGGGGTAAATTACCGCAGATCTTCCGGCGGTTGCCACACAAGCCCACCCTTGCAAGGTGGTGCCGTTCACATGCCTCCGGGTATCCCTACAGTAATTGCTACCCAGCTGCAGTAGGTTCGGAGGCCTCGTAGGTTCAATCGTAGTACGAATACGCAGTTCATGCAGTGTCCGCACGCTATGAGTCGTCATGAACGAACTGACCTTCCATGTGGTGCTCTCGTGATACTTGCCGAAGCGAGACTCGGATGAACGTTCAACCTTCCTTTCGGTCATGTCGTCATGCCTCTGAGACGAGCCCGATCGATGTCTCGGTTGCTGGTTCATATGTAGTACGCTCGGTTCGGATAATCGAGAGCTTAGCGTTGAGCCGAAGCTTCTTGTCCCCGTGGGGATGGCTTGGTGCTCAGCTGGATCGGTGGTGGGGCATCAGTGAACCGAGTCTAGTCGGAGGCCGAAACCTGTTCTGTGCTGAAGGTCCCGAAGCTACTAGATGGAGCTCATCGTGGAAGCATATCGGGGAGCTGAACGAGATCGAGTCCAGTCCGGAGTTTGCTTGGTGATTCGGTTGGGAGTGAAGTCCGGGGTAGGTAGACCTGCCTGCTGATGATGCGAGCTTGATGGGCGAGTGGCCTGTTCAACACTGGTATTAGCATTGTTAAATTTGAAGAAAGTTCTTTTACAGGCTCAGTCTCAAAAGGGAATTGGGAGGGTTGTTGAACTGATGATGACTTGTTTTCGGATGGTTGGATGGTTGTTATTGACTTTGTGGGGCGCTACGGCCAGTTCCTAGTCTGAGCTTTTCCTCCCCGCCTTACATACAAACATACATACCGGGGTGAACATTGATGCTTGGCAACGGGCGGGAAGCTTTCATCATTTTCATGCGGCGTCTACATAAGTATGCAGAATGACCGGGCCCAGCTAATTTGAATGTAAGTAACTATGGAGTTTAGCTCTCGTCTCCTCAAGCTTGTGAAAACGAGTGGGGAACTGTTGTTGGAGCTCATGTCTTTGACAGCTGCCACGGAGAATTAGAGACCTGCAGCTGGAGCTGAGCACAGCTTTCTTTGAGACTTGTTAATTAGGCGAACGCACTGGCACGAGCCACGGATTTCACCGTGGAAATGAAGAAGCGTCCCTTGCCGTTTTACTGTTAGGTACTCTCGAACAACAGTGACTTTCCCGAGTCCCTTTCTGCATCTGCAACCTCTTTCGACATGCCTCCGAGATCTCTTTCACAACTCAAACATGGCGGCTTTCCACTTAACTATGCTCACATGGATCTCGACTGCAATAAATATCGCCACAACAAGATCTTCGAAAGACAACTGGGTAAACTCTATCCGTCCTTGTACGAGTAGGAAATATACCGGCTTGCTGCACCATTCCAAGGCGCCATACATATCAACCCACCATGAAAGTTTGTGGATTCGCCAACCCCCGAGTCGATACTGGATGAGTTTGGCGACACTTCGGAGGCGACTCAGCTACATAACCTAGTCGGGACTCACCGAGATACACTTCTTGCATACAGGCGGGTGTTTAGCATACATAAGTCAATTCCGAGTGACAAGAGTCGAGGATATTTCAGGCCTCGCTCATAACGTTACCACATAGTTACATACGCTTCGACATCCTGAGACTGGGCTGTTCAAGATAACTGCAACTGTACTGACATCTGATAGTGGAGTACAGCATGCGGGAACGGCCAGATCCAAATTAAGGTTCACATCAATTGCGTCAATTTTTCGTACCTCAATTATCGGGTTGTGCGAACTGCTCAGCAATACGTATACGCGGGGACCAATCCAGACCTCACCTATTATGCCTGTGCCTAGGCCGATCTTCCTTGCATGAAGAATTCACACAAAATTGCTTGCATTTCAGTCCACACTCCAACACCTCTTCATCGTACGAAAAAGTCGTCGCCAGAATAGACACCGCGCAGAGAACTCATTACGGACGATCAACATCATTCCACGGAACACGAGGGATTAACATCACGGTCGTGGGAATACAGTTTTCGGTAGGGCCGGAAGCTTGGAAGCACCAAACCGACAGGGATACACCTGCAAAAACCCTACCTGAGCTCAGCGACACGGAGAGAGACAGAGACCTGCGGCTTTTCGACCGGCAGTGCTTGAATCAATCTAGCGAGCCTATGACATAGTCGTCCGCTCTTGGGTGTCCACCGTCCTCGAGTCTCGACCATCATGGAGTCGAACCGCATTCTCCACTCCTCCACTTATAAGGCCCTGTTCCTTCCCATCGCAAATGCTCTCCAAGCGTCACTTGGATTCAATCTCTTCTCAGACGATTCCAAAATGCAACTGATTCGTACCGGTGGCACCGGGGTATTGCTAACCCTGCTGCCCGTTCTGGCTCTTGCATTCCTCATCCCTTTCGTCAGGGCCCAGTCTTCTGGTTCTACTTCACTCAAAAACATCTCGAAATGCAAAGGATACAAGGCCTCGAACATCAAAAACAGTCAATGGGGCTTGACGGCTGATTTGACTCTTGTCGGAAAAGGTTGTGGTGTTTATGGAGAGGATCTGAAGAAGTTGGCTCTTACTGTCGAGTACCAAACTGGTGAGTGGCCTTGAAATCCTCATTCCTTGTCGTCTCTTCCCTGCTTCTGCTGGGCCGTGGTGCTGGCCATGATTAGACCTACCGGAGCATTTCGAGGTGGTGGCGGCCGGGCAGCGCCGCTAGCACTTGACAGCTCTTGGGCTTCGCGGGGGGCCGTTATTGTGTGACCCGAGCTACCCCACAGGGAAGACGTCATCTTTAATCTCGCCAAATCTGGCCCAAGCTTTTCAGCCGCGGCAACTCTCCTGGTCAATTCACTAACGATCTGGAACGATAGATGACCGTGTGCGCGTTCTCATCCAGGATGCTGCCAAACAACGATACCAAGTACCGGAGTCAGTATTGGCACAACCTCCTCGTGGAGATCGTCCACCAAAGCGACCAAGTTTGAAATTCGAGGCTACCGATGGACCAAATGGATTTGGATTCAAAATCACTCGTGCTGGCTCCAAGGAGGCCATCTTCTCAACTGAGGGCAATCCTCTCATTTTCGAAAAGCAGTTCCTCTATCTTCGCAACAACCTACCTAGGGACCCATTCGTGTACGGCCTCGGAGAGCACACCGACACCTTCAGGCTCCCAACCAAGAACTACACCCGCACCATCTGGAACCGCGATTCCTATGGCGTTCCAGAGAATTCAAACCTCTATGGCGCTCACCCAGTATACTTCGAGCACAGGCATTCGGGTACCCATGGTGTTTTCTTGAGAAACTCCAACGGCATGGACATTGTCCTCGATGAGGTTTCCCATAGAGGGAGAAAATCCAACTTCCTTGAGTACCGGGTTCTCGGTGGAGTTTTCGACTTCACCTTTATTGCTGGCCCAACTCCACAGGACGTTTCTAGGCAATATGCTGAAGTCGTCGGAAAGCCAGCGGAGGTTCCGTACTGGGGGCTCGGTTTTCATCAGTGCAGATATGGCTATCGCGATTGGATTGACGTTGCTGGTGTTGTTGAGAACTACAAAAAGGCTGGTATTCCGCTTGAGTAAGTTGCCTTTTGGATAGCTTATATTGCCATTCTGACGAAATTCCAGGACCATGTGGACCGATATCGACTATATGGACCGTCGTCGTGTCTTTTCTGTCGATCCTCAGCGATTCCCAATGCACCGCATGCGCCAGTTGGTCGACAAGCTTCACAAAGACCACCAGCACTATATTGTTATGGTTGACCCAGCTGTCGCTGCTGCTGACTACGGCGCCTACAACCGCGGTGTTGAGAAAGGTGTCTTCATGAAGGAGCAAGATGGAAGCCTCCACTTGGGTGTTGTCTGGCCTGGTGTTACCGTCTACCCAGACTGGTTCAACCCAGCCACCCAGTCGTATTGGACCGAGGAGTTTCAACGCTTCTTCAACAAGGACACGGGTGTTGACATCGATGGTGTATGGATTGACATGAACGAGCCTGCCAACTTCTGTGACTACCCTTGTGAGGATCCAGAGCAGGCTGCTATTGATCAGGATATGCCACCGACACCTCCACCGGTCAGACCAGATCCTGTTCCAGCTCTTGAGGGATTCCCAAATAGCAAGGTAACAAAGAGAGAGGCAGTACCAGGTAAGCACAATATGTCCCAAAGTTCCGGCGAGTTGGCCTAATATGAGGAATAGTAGAAGAAACTGCCGTCGCCAAAATGTCAGCATCGACCATGTTTGCTAGGGATATCAAGAGCAGATTTAAGTCCATCAGCAGGGTCCTCGGAAGAAATGCAGTTGCTGAGAAGAAGGTCACCAACTTTGACAAGTCCCAATATGAGGATTTGATCAACCCCAAGTACAAAATCAAGAACGATGCACCAAGCGGAATCCTCAGTGATAAGACTGCACATACCGATATCCAACACGCCAACGGCTTGTGGGAGTACGATGTTCATAACTTGTATGGTAGCATGATGTCTACCTTCACTCGCTCCGCTATGCTTGCCCGCCGTCCAGGTCGTCGACCATTCATCATCACCAGATCAACCTTTGCCGGAGCTGGCGCTCAAGTTGGAAAGTGGCTTGGTGACAACTTGTCTCTTTGGGAGCATTATCGTATGTCGATTGCCTCTATGCTGGGCTTCTCTTCTATCTACCAGGTCCCTTTGGTTGGCTCCGATGTCTGTGGTTTCGGTGGGAACACCACTGAAACCCTTTGCGCACGCTGGACTACTCTTGGTGCTTTCCAACCATTCTACAGGAATCACAACGGTGATACCAGCATCAGCCAGGAGCTCTATCTCTGGGAAAAGTCATCCGATGCTGCTAGATGGGCCATCAACATTAGATACCAGCTTCTCGATTATCTTTACACCGCCTTTTGGTCCCAGCACCGCACCGGTGTCCCTAGTGTCGCAATCCCAATGTGGTACAACTACCCCAAGGACGAAAATACCTGGCCCATCGACCTTCAGTACTTTTTCGGAGAGTCGATCCTCGTCTCCCCAGTCACTGCCGAGAACAAGACCTCGGTTGAGATCTACCTCCCCAAGGATACCTTCTACACCTTCCCCGAACTCAAGAAGGTCGAAGGCCGTGGTAAGAAGGTCACTCTTCGCGACATTCCATTTGATCGTATCCCTCTCCACATCAAGGGCGGATCCATCATCCCTCTTCGGGAGCAATCCGCAATGACCACCTACGAGCTTCGCAAGAAGGACTTTGAGCTCATCGTTGCACCTGATGCTCACGGAAACGCTGAGGGTCAGCTCTGGATTGATGACGGCGACAAGCTTGGCGGTTGGGCTGAAAAGTCCGGCAGCGGCTCGCTCATCAAGTTTGAGGTCAAGCGGGGCAAGTTGACGGCTAAGGGTGTGGAGGGTAAGGGGTTGCACGGTGTCAAGATTGTGAGAGTGAAGGTTGCGGGGGATAGGGTTGGGACAAAGGAGATTAGAGGGGGTTGGGACGGTGTTGGAACTCTGACTGTTAACCTCTAAAGGGGTTCTTCGATTTTCTCTCTAATGCCTAATGTTGTATGAATGAGGGTTGTAGTATGGAGTTCTGCTTTTAGTTCATGTTGCTCTGGCGTTTAAAGGACCTGCGTAGTACTTAATCACAAAAGCTTCGTTTTCCTTTGCTTGGTTGCTTCCTTCTATCACTTGAATCTTGGTTTGGTTTGTTCGTGCAAAGTCCTCCATTCGCGAGGAAATCTCCACTTGGGTGGGAAAACTTTTGTCGGAAGAAGAAAGCTCATCAGATCTCTGGATGAAAATGTACGTACTGAGCCGAGCCCCGCTCTTGCAAATCTAACTGATCATTCCCAGGGAATCAACCCCGCAGGACTAGGTCAGGTAGCTAACTCCAACTAAGTCCAATTCCGGCTTCACCGGCCAGGTAATACGTAACTGAGGGCTTGGTTGGCATCCTATCGTTTGCAATGGCTTCATTGAGCTGATGAGAAAACGAACCATGAGATGATCTCCAGGCATAGTGTTTGATAATTATTTTCAACGTTTGGATCTGCGAGCTATTGGCTCTCAGTCTTCGAACTCGAGTATAGAGGCTCCGTCGTTGTTCTCGCCGGTGCTACTGATGCCGCAGGTCCATCATTCACTCATCGTCACTGTGCTTGATTCACGAGGTGTAAAGGTAGCGCAAGCGGTTGTTGCAGCGTTATACTGGCGATATCCTCTCCGATTCCCTAATCTGGGGATATTTTATTACCACTAATAGCAACTGCAAGTAGACCAATCAGTTTCAAATCGCAAAAAGCACATCCTGCCCAAAACGACTGGGTGAGTCGGAAGTGTGTCTCATGCAAACGGTCTCACCTATCAGAACCAGGGAAATACTCGCCTAACCTAAGCATTGCCAGACTGGCTCGCCTTACCTGTGGTTGAATTCATGAAGCATCTCGGGTCGATTAAGGGGTAGATCGTACAATGTCACTGCATCTCATGTCAGTTGACCCGTTCGGAGAAAATAGCGCCTGGACCAGTCAGGGTTAGTCCGATGCATCGATGACAGTGTGCTTGAAGCACTGCCGAAACCCTACATAGCTGAGCTTTATGTCAGTGGAAGACATCATAATGGAAGCTTCCATTTCAATTTGGAAGGTCCAATATCCCGAAAGGCCGCCGCGTGCTACCTACCTCATAGGGGTTAAGCACACGGGACAGCTGGATGCCTGTTAGCCATGGACACATGAGGCGTATTCGCGGTAACTTGCATAGGCGAAATTGAGGTTGGGGCTGCATGAGCCCACATGCAAGTCAGCATCTTTTGCATATTAGGTTGGGCGAGGTGGATAGGCAGGTACCAATGGCCACCGTTCATTTCTCGGGGTGTTTAGTAGGATGTAACTAAGAAGTACTTGAATATAGGAGCCCGGAGAGCACTGTTCGTCAAGTTGTTCTAAGATTCGCCGTCGGCGTCTACAGGCCGGTAATTCCTATTCAACCGTCACAGGTATGCATATATGACCTTTGCATCCCAGTACGTACGTATTTCTGGGACAATAGTCAATCCAAACCCCACAATACGTCTCAAGATCAAGGTTGAGGTTACTGTTATGTAACAGTCAGCCATGCGTACTGATGCCTATTCTTGTGTGTAATTCTTTGCTGCAGAGTCTAAAGTCGATGTTACAGACGCTCATTATAAGCCAAAGCGGGTCTTACGACAAGCAGATACCGGCCGATAGCCCCGAGCTCAAACATCAAAAAGTAGGAACGCTCAGCCAGACGTCAGGCTGCCGCTTTCATAGCCTCATGGACGTATGTGATCTTTCCTCGGACTACCATAAAATTTCCCGACTTGGAACTGTGCATTTCCCAAACCGCATGCAAGCACTATGCTCGCTTTCAATGCATACATGAACTTGGAGCAGATCTGCCTTGAGTAGCGTACGTGGTTCGAAATATTCGGGAAGCATATTGTCTGTCTAGTAAGGTTCCCAGTTACACAGGAAACCCAAACGCGCATCATGACACTGATGCTTTTGCATTTGATACTGAATAGACTTAGCAAGGAGTGCTTCTGACATCAAAACGCATTGCATCGCGCATGCAGTACAGAGGACGTCAATTCAAGGTCAGAAACTAGAACTTCGAAGGAGCCAGAACTAACTATATCAGTTTCCGGTATAGGAGATTATAACCAGAGGGGTTTGCATGAAAACTCGAATTCAGTCACATCTGATACCAAGAGCTTAAGAGGGTGCAGCTCAGTGCCAACTGTGCATTGGACAACTTCACCCACGCGTGATATCTAGGGGCCCAGTGCATTGGAATGGAACCAGTATCGGGAGCATACTTCTTGCCTGCAAACAAGCGAAAGCATATACTTATGCGATCGAATCAGATAGAGTTTGGTCGAAATCGTGGCAGAGGAGAGCTCGATGCATGCATATCCAATTTACTTGGTAACGATTGATAGTATCAGTACAATCCATAGTTAAGTAGATCATACTTAACCTCACAAACAGCTTAAGAGACTACAATTACTTCATGCGTTACAGTGTTAACATATCGGGGTATGGTGGAATTGGCCGAAGTTGGGCGAACAGATGGAGCCTCTCCTATTGGCTACCAGCGCACCATTCCGTGAATATCCCTTTTGGGATTTCCATGCATGCAGCATTACTTCACGCTGTCGGGAGCATTCGACAACCGTCTTCCAACTTCAACACCATACTCGCCGACTCAGTGAGACGTAAGTAAAGGTCCACATCGGAGAATAATATATGCAGTAAAACGCCCAATGTGATTCCAAATCTAGCAATCCGATCCGGAGCACATGTACATGCACATTGGTTCACCCCGCAGCGGATGCTGTCGCCTAGGCAGATTTGTTAAAGACAGGCTGATAAAAAGTCTGTTGAGTTTTCTGCGAGTCAGCTAACAGTTCAGCGTTTTCTGAGGGATCGGGAGTGCTGACATACAATCTTGACATCAACTACGGCAACCGCTTACTGTACCCCGGATGTGGTACTATAGATATCACGTGGAGAACGAACTCTACACTGAGCAGATGGGCGTTCCTCTGAACTTACTTTGAAAATGAGCAAAGTAATCATTGCATCTCAACAGATTTCACTACTGCGATCCTTCAATTATAGTTCTAGTGGCCCAATTGAATGGCTTGGAATGTTGAGGATCAAGTATATGGCCTAACTTCAAGTACGTCATGATCAGGCGCCAGCAAGCAGAGATATGTTGAACTTTGAAGGCCTCCATGCGCATATGCCAATCTTACCGACCGGCCGATACCCGAATGGAAAGAATCCATGGAACACGGAAAGAAGGTACATACTTTCTAAACTTTGCATGTCAAGTTGTATTGATGTATGCTTAAGTAGGCAATGGATGCTATGCATGTGCCCGTATACTTAACATACTTTCCACCTCCGAAACTGACATATACTAAGACCTTGGCAGCCCAGGTGCAAGGCCACCTTCGGCGCGGAACCTAAAGTGGCGATAGGTTGGACGGGCGCACGACGAGCCTCACCAGCACGATAAATAAGGTAAATAGCAAGCAGGTATATAGAAAGTTATATCTCTGGTAACTTGCGATCAGCTACAATATGCAGTGTTAGTCATTGCTTCAGATACCGCTCAGAATGCCTTGAGACGGTTTCAAGGAAGAGCAGCACAGCCACGAGGATGCCATTCATCTCTTTGGCATTTCCTTGGCGTAGGTCGCTTGTCACTCAGTGAAAGTGAGGTCGGCCGCCGAGGATAGAGGCTTCGGCTCACTCGTGGTCATGGCGCAGTAGACTAAAGAGTCAAATCATAGGCTTTTTAAGCTAACCATTGGAAGTATGCACGGCACTACATACAGGAATTAACCCCTCAGGCTCTTGTGCACTTCCTCACGTTTTTGCAGACGTATTGAACACAATTACGCCTAGGGAAGCCACAAGGAACATCATGTACAGTGATGAGGGCCCAATACATCCCCGATTCACTGGTGTGAGCAAGTGATTCAGCTTCCCTTGAGCCAATCATGGAGCAAAGAATCAAGATGCTGACTATGAACTGCCACCGGACAGCCACTGTGATGAAGAATGCTGAATGCACTGTAATCTCCGCACAGATACAAGACCACCTCGGCAAGCCGACGGATTGCCGGTAGGTCACCTCTAGGTCTAGATCTGTCTACTGTGGAGGAGGACATATGTAGTGAAGGTGACAATCTTATAGTCAGGGCAGTGCAGTTGACCGGCTTCGGGCACCATTGAGGATGTCAATGTACATTACTAGTTTTTGATCATCTCCCAAGGTCCGTACGAATCCAAGCTACTTGTAGAATGGTTGGTGCTTTCGGTAAGTAGTGCCAGGCAGGCAAGGACGTGTGTTGCTACGCAACGTTGCAAGTGCCGAATTGTTTCAACCATTGGCGCAAGCGATTGTCCGATGTGAATTAAGACACTACCAAGTACACTGTACTTACACTAGTCAAAGGTTTAGAGCCTGTGTAATGTACAAAAGGCACATGCAGAATGTGAATTCCAGACACCAGTTGCTCTAGCAAATAAACTACTGTGCTCATGCTAGCATTTAATACTTACAGGGTTTGATCGTACGATGCATCGATGGACTGTGTCCTGATTACTGGTCTACACGTCTACAGACTTCGTGAATGATCACAAAACTCGCAATCTCATGAGATGCTGCAGATATGCGTCGCTGAATAGCAGCGTGTATACGTCTCCACTGTCCGAAACCCCCAAACACATAATAAGTCAGTGCATTGACATGTACTCGTACTGGAGGCAACGTCATGGATATAGTAGCTAATCAACCACTCGGTTGGAAATCAGTCAAACCTAATCGCAGCCTTGCGAAAGTGCATGATCTCTCTGTACTGACTGAATTGGAAGTCATGTGCTCCTACATTGGTCAATGTGATGCGAGGGTCTCTTATCCCCGTCCTCAACGAACCTATGAAGTAGAGCTGTCAAGGGCTTTCTCATCACGCCCAGACGTTCATCTCAATTCTCGTCCTTGAGTTACCCATTGCGCCATGCGATGTTATCTCCGAATGGGTAGCGTGTTTCCAACGCCGATCTTTGAGTCCAAAACACATACGCCCTACGAGGTCCATGACTGAAGATGCGATTTTGAATCAATATGAGACAAGTATGGGGTAAACTTACCAGAGATGCCCATTTCCAAACCAAGTCTACGTAACGCCAGTCGTAACTCCTGATACAAGTATGCCGCTCGCCGTTTTATCCTCGAAATTGCGGGCCATAGTGCATCTTAGCGCAACAACAGCGTAAAGTATGGCCTAAGCTAGGAATATCGCATCTCTGTTACTTCTTGAAGATCTACAGCACCTGATTAAAATACCGCTTCAAGTAATGGGCCCTGAGGCTATGTATGGGCTGGAGCGTTTTGCGGTAGCCGATGCCTGGTACGATTCGTCCGGACACCTCAGCCTTTCCGGTCACAAATCCCTCAGGCTAGCAAGTCACAGGCCAGTCACGAAGTTGAAGCAGTCCTGCTCCCACCGTAGCGCCTCATAATGAACTTTACCCCGCACATTGAGTGACGTTAGGTGCCCCACTTCACTACGAACAAGCAAATTCACCATGGCGGGGTCACAGGCGCTCTGAACCTCGAGTCACCGAATGGCATCAAGAGCCTGCTGCCACTTTTGTAGCGTTACACGAAAATGAATAGGCACTAGTCGATAACTGGCAATTTCTCCAAGGATCTTGAACATATGAGTGTGCCTATTTTATAAAGCCGTTATCAACAACATAGAGCCTATAGCGCCTAACACAATAGTACTTGGATTTCCTTTGCCATACGGAGGCAATGAGTAATTCAATCCGAAATACAGCAAGCTGGTGAGTGCTGCGACCGGTTACAGGCGGAACCCGGTGATCGTTAGTACTCAATTGCTGCCTGGAGGAAGCAAGTCCGGCAATTTCGCGCTAACCACACTAGTACAATTACATGTCGTCCCAGGGGCCGGGGTTGCAACGGTTGGCCCAAAGGCTGACGATTTCTTTCCCCAACATAGGTTAGATATTCCGTACTGTATGTTTTATTCAGGCCTCTCTTGCACTGAAGCAGAAATATATTGTGCATGACTCTATACTGCAGGTTTACAGTTCCGAATCCAAAGTATGAGCAGTGGCTTCCTACCCAATGAATCCATAAACGATTGGCTATTTGTAACCGACTTCCCAACAATAAGCCCTACGATGCATACACTATGACTCGCATCTCAGTAACAAGGAGCAATTGGCAGATTTGGCCTAGATGGACTCATGTGCCGGAATGATGTGTGAGCACTTTGAGAACACACTGCATGCAGCAAAATGGGCGGACGTTTACCTATCAATTGGTTTTGCTCTGCCGCACCCGGTGCACCCAAGCTGAACTTGGATCTTTAATATGCCGTAGCACACACCGGATTTGGACGGTGGAGGGCCTTCTGAAGTCAGCGATATCTTGGCGGCTGCCTGTCATCAGATGCCCAACGTTGTACTATGTACTATGTATCGTGCGATCCCTAGTGATGGGTTTGTTTCACTACAACACATGTGCCTCACATATGCCTACTGGGGCTACCGAAAAGGTGCAAAAAGAAGAGTTTGAAGGACTTGATAGTTCAGTGTTGTTGCAACAGCATATGGCAGCGAGCTGTAATTTAGTCAGCACAGCCTTCCTCCAGTGTAATTTCGTGCCCACCATGGATCACCATCACCATCACATCAAGTTGCTTCAAGACATTTGTTTCTCGCTTGACGAGCCGTTGCTACCCCGCTATGTTTCGAAATGTCGTTTCGTTTCAACACTTACCATCGATGCATCACACTTGCGCTTGGGCACTGTGGCTCCGCACCTACACTGCCTGTCAACCAAACTCAACCCAGCTAAAGGGAAAGATCCCAAAAGATGACATCCTTGAGAGGTAACACGGTACCTGATGGTGTCTAATCAAATTTTAAAGGCGTAACCCCAGACCAGAAAGCGGAATGTCATATATCTCCGCCCGAAAATTACCGGCCCAAATCTTCGGAGCCGAAGATGTGAAGCTCAGCTACAACCAAGCACTCTATGTACCCATGCTCATTTACTAGGATTGATTGATTGCGGTGAAGACCTAGGACAGACGGAACTGCTGTATCACTTGAGCACGTACGTAAGTGGAGACAAATGTTGATCAGTGGTTCGTCGGATCTCGAGATACTTGATACTCATAATGACATATCGATATATATAGCGTTGTTACATGGAGCGACGCCCTCATGGTGGATGGCGAACTTGACTGGTTGTCATTCGCTCGTACATACGAGTGCTCGGAATAGTTTCGGATGCGAGGTCGCAATTTCGTAGGGCTGCAGGCCATGACGTCTTCTTCTGGCGACTCGTTTCCGCCGTCTTCGCATCTGGCGGCAATGCCTGTGTGCGGCAAGGTTGCAACTTGCAACCGATGTGGTTGGACATCAATTACGCTGAAATCGAGGTGGACGATCAACAGGGAATGGACAGGATTAAACAATGGGTCAGCTGGTGCTGGACTAGAGTGTTGACAAATGATGGAATATATGGATCTTGGGATATGATAATATGGGTTGAGGATTGGTTTATTGTTGATTGGGATATGCGGAGTTTGGCTCGTGGAGATAATGTACAGTGATAAGGGATTAGCGTGATTAGTCAGTTGGATAAACTAAAGAAATGGGGCCCACGATTCTGGGATAACCCCTTTAACTGTAAAAAAAAAAGTGGAATACGTAAACGCTCACACACCATACATAGCATGGACGTCCTGCTTTAAGCCCCAGAAACGACTTGATGTTTTGTTTTTGGTAGATCACACGGAATCAGATGATACTTCCTAGATGAGCTGCTCACAAGAAATATGTCTAGTTTAAACGTTGAGGTGCACCTGAGTTTGTACTCTGTAGATATAGTACGTCGAGATGGCGAGCGCATGCGCAACATAATCCTAGCTGGTAGTGTGTAGAGCTCATGGGTCCCAGTTAGATGAACTATAAAATGTTATGATCTAAACAGTAGTAGCGGATGCTTGACTGAGGGTGGAGTGGCATCGATATTACAAGTCAACAACCTTCCTCACAACGAATGACAGACATACACATAAGACACAGAACGGCCAGGTCGTCAATGAGATGATAGTAAGTAGTATTAAGGTGAAAAGGTAAGAAAGATATTATATAAGTATAAGTGCTCAGTAATGTTGATGCTAAACAATCCAGTTCACCACCATGCAACATGCAAATCGCTACTAAGAACGAAACCAAAAAACTCTATTCAATATCCAAGCCGTCTATAATTGAGAGTCACAACAAAGAAAAGACAAAGGAAGAAGCAAGATAAAGGAAAGGGAGATGATATGAAAACTGATAACTGTATGACAAAGAGAAAAAACGAAGAATGGGAATGCAATACGGGAAAATGACTGAGAGACGTGGTAAAATTGGGATCGAAGCGCACTGGCATGGCCATGGTGTTGCCATCCATTCGACATCAACCCGAGCATCGAATACAACTCGAAGAAGGCTCATATGAATAACCGTGAGACCGTCGAAAAATTGTAGAAAAAGGGATACAAGAGATGTAGAGGACGATACGATGAATCCAGTAGGAAGATTGGAAACTTTCGATCGAATAACCGCAGCTGCCAAACTCTAGCGGCGGTGGCGGCTGCAAGCCGGGCTCATTGACGGTAAGTTGGAGCTCTAAAAGCGGAACGTACTGCCATGCGAGTTATTGATGAATGGGAAATTGAGATGAGGTGGCCGATTAAGAGTGAGGGCAGCAGGCACTAAAGGCGTGATTGCAGTATGTGCAATGAGTGTAAATAGCGGCGGCCCATGGACCAGAGCCACATGAGCAGCAATGGTATGTGCTGGAATCTCCAGCGCCGTTAGGGTATGCCGGTGTTTGCCTTGTCATTCCCAAGTGAGAGCAGGAGCAATAAGCAGTGTAGTTGTCGCATCCCGTGCACAAATGGTTGAATTGACCACTGTTGCTGTCGCGGACGGGTATAACGCTCCGGTTGCATCCAGAACATGTGCATACACACTGTGAGGAAGCTTGTCGACAGATATCGCAAGATGCGCTAGGAATGGCAGACATTTGGGACGAGTTGGTGGTATAAAACAGTCGATTAGACGTTGGGGGAATTGAGAGAGCCGAGAACGTAAAGTGGGACCGTGGCCTTGTAATCGACGACTCGGAGGAAAGCGATTACGTCGAGTTCAAGTGAGCGCACAAGCAAGAGCGTCTTGAAGGTGCTGATATATCAAAGATATACTGAGGAACAAACTCGTTGGCTGTCTGTGTGGTGTTTGCAAAATCCGAAACCAATATCAAAGGCTGTTGTAGGTGAGGCTGCCAGTATAAGGCCTTCGCTTTGAGATGATGCCCGAGATGCGCTTGTCTGAGTTGGAGAGCAGAACAGTGACGGAAACGCAGTGTGTGTCGCTTGACTCGGTGTATATATAAGAAGAAAGCCGGTGAAGGTGGAGATAGAGTCGAAAATAGCCTCGGTCGCTTTGGTAGTGTTGCTGAGTTCTGATATCCGAACTGTTGTCTGAGTGAATGGGTAGAGGAAGGAGGGATCCGGAGAGGTAATATAACCTCTTCAGTCTCATCTTGACTCTTCACGAACAGTCAATGAATCTGTCTATGATTCAAGGCTTGGTCGATAGTGGGCGCAACACGCTTCAGAGCATACTGACCATAGAGGAACCAGAGAGCTTGTCTGCGCAGCAGCGGATACAGAACCGAAAAGATTGATGGAGACGTTGTGATCTCAATTTTTGGAATAAAGCAAATCGGGCACAAAGAAAAGAAAATAAACACAAAAGAATAATTCTGACAGCCAAAGAGCGGCAAGGGAAGGATAGTGGGTAAGGAAACACGCAAAAGGGCAGAATCATACTTGAGCCCAGTGCTCGCTGTGAACTAGGGAAGGCTCAGGCCCACCGACCAATCAGATGAATTGGGCGACTTCTTGTCACACAAAAGGAAGGGAATCTCTTGTCATCCATCTCCAGCGTGGCTCTGTATCAAAACTTCTCCCTGGCAAGGGATTGATTAATTCGAATTTACAGGCAAGCCCGAGAATCGAGACCAGGCTGACGCCGTACTCACTACGCCAGACGAGTATCGTGCAAACCCTAGTGTGGGGTATGGCGTATCGTGTTCTGAATTCCCAAATGCCCAGACCCTCTGGTCGCCTGTAGTAAGTAGCAAACTGTTAGACTTGGGGATTGAGCACGACTATTTGGCACTGCCCTGTTCTCATATCCTCTTTCCTCACGAACAGACTCGACCGAAGCCAAACGTATGATGCCTTTGTGATTTTGCGGGTACCTACCTAGTTACTTACCGTACCAACTTCCATTTTGAAGCCAGCCTTAGTAGTGTTGCGAGAAGAACCGGGCAGCACGAACAGCGACCTTCTCATAGAGATCCCTGACGAAAGCAAGAAGTCGCAACTTTCCATACATTGCTTCAACACGTTCTGTTCCCTCGACCGAACCGTTAGATCTTGCTTCACTGGCACTTTGAAGCCCACGAAACCAATGCGATGTTGAAGGTCGACCAGAGTAAGGTGGGCTTCGCAGAGCGGAGAGGAGCGGAGATTGAGGCGGTGCGGCGACCTGCTATGCTCCAAGCCAGTCTTTCTTGCAGTGAGAACTGGTAGTAAAGGTCGCAACGTTGTACCATATCAAGAAGGTCGTCAGACACGAGACCGTAGCGGTTTGAAGATCAGCTCAAATGGACCTCGAGAGGTGATATGTAAGCCAATGATGCCTTGAGTCCAAGGTTGTTCGTAAACCGCTTGCAGTTTCAGCAAATCAAGAGGAAAAAGTGCATATTTCGGAGGTAGAGGGGAAGTTGTGAGCTTCAAGCGAAGGTGGCTTGTCCTGCAGAGGCAGGGGCTGGCCTGCACAGTGGTGAACTCGCCCAACGGATCATCTTGATAATCCGATTAGATACTGACAAAATCTGGATTATCTCGATTATCTGCCTGTTAGCGATGCGGCCGTAAGCCGTTTCAGGCAGTTGTATGTAGCACAGCGACTCTTCCTTGGCATTCCCAACATCTGTATCTAGCGTTACACCAACCAGATGGGCACAGTGGGCCAGTGGCCTTGACCACGCGGACTTGCAGACATGACACTGTGCTGGTCTTTTGGCACTATTCCAATACAATCCATTTCATCTGTTTCTCAATAGGGGATTATCACGAGTCTGCTTGCTTGATCGTGGTTCCCTCGGCTGATCTTTGCGCTCGCCTAGGTGGCTTGCAGGGTTCCAAGCCTCTCTCGTTCCTGACAGCATACTTGAATGCGCTTAAACCCTTTACTCGAATTCTCACTTTCACCCTCTGTCAACCTCTCGCCCCTCTTTCAATCTCCTATCGACACGATCAAACTTGCAACGTAGACAGATCCTGTCTGACTCGCTTCCTACGCGCCTCCCGACATTGCTGGCTCGGGGAAACACCATGCAGGACCCGATATTCCCGTGTCCGAAAGGGCTCTCCAACCTTCTAAAACCCATCGCAACAAAGTTCAGTTTACCAACCTTTCCGATTCACGCTCACGAAATCGTCATTGCCTTTGTCGTATACCATCTCATCCTCACACGTCTATCACCATGGGCTTCTGCAAGGCTGTTCCCAAAGACATACCCCCACCTCTCCACCAAAACAAAGCTCAACTGGGATGTCCATGTCGTCTCGCTAATACAGGCGCTGTTCATTTCTACCTTTGCTCTTTGGGTCATGTTCTTCGACGACGAGAGGGCTGATATGCACCATGTTTTTGGGTACACTGGATCGCATGGCGCCCTCCAGGGATTCGCTGCTGGTTACTTCGTATGGGATTTGTTCCTGTCGTTCCTACACTACGACATCTTTGGACCTGGATTTGCAGCTCACGCTGTCTGTGCATTGACTGTCTTCATGCTTGGATTTGTTAGTCTCCATACCACGCAGAACATTTCGAAGTATCTCTAACATTCCTATAGAGGCCATTTGTCAACTATTATGCGCCAGTGTTTCTTCTCTTCGAGCTCTCGAATCCTTTCCTCAACTTCCACTGGTAGGTCTTACAACGGTCAAACGTGGTATGGGTGCTAATAGCGCAGGTTCTTCGACAAACTCAAGATGACTGGCGGTCGCGCCCAGCTAGTGAACGGATTGCTTCTTATCACCATGTTCTTTTCGTGCAGAGTCGTTTGGGGTACTATCAACACTTTCCGCGTCTTTGGTGACGTCTGGGAAGCCTACAACAATATCCCAGAGGAGTTCGCCGTGCAAGGTCAATCGGTGCCAATCTGGCTTGCTGCTACCTATCTCGGTAGCAACTCAATCCTCAACTTCCTCAACTACTATTGGTTTACCAGGATGATCCAAACATTGCGCTCTCGCTTTGACAAGCCATCTAAAAAGGTAGATACCGTTGTGGTTGAAGGGACTGAGGTTGACATGACCGAGACCGCAAAGGAGCTAAAGGAACTCGAGAAAGAGATGTTGGAGGTTGTTGATGGTCTTGTAGATGGCAAGGTGAAGTCAAAGGATGAATAGTTTCTGTTTGTCAGTTGTTTTCGCGTTCTTGACCGATTTCAGGCGTCTGGGATTTACCTGCAGTCCTGGTTGTTCGTTACTGCTTCTGTTTTTTGCTATTACGGGTTCATTTGGTTAGGGCGTTTGATGAGTTATGTCTTTCATGGGCAGCCAAGTCGTTTGCTCTGTGTTTTTTTTCTTCAAATTTCCTCTTGTTAGCCGGGTGCTTTGTTTGCTAGCATACTTCTATCAGACTTTTAATTCTTGTTGGATGTGGTTCGGTGTAGACGTTGGATGGTTGCGAGCGAGGTGCATGTGGGGCTTGGATTCGGATGTCGTTGCACTAAGTAGATGTTACATTCCTCATTCAGTCAACTAACCGCAGTACTTGCTTACAGCTTACCGCAACTTTTGCGCGATACCAGTGTTTATGGAGGGATATCAATAATGGTGGATGTTTGTAGATTGTGAATACCACTTTCGTTTTACTAAGTAGTCGGCCTCAGCTACTAAGTACAAGTACATGCCGATTTGCTTGTGCATGTAACATAATCTGAAGTAGCTAATCGTTGACATTTGTCTTTGCGTACCAACATGCACCGACTGTTCAAGATAAGAAGTAGCTTTTCCTTGACGGTATCATAATTCCAAAAGGGCTTTGGGATCTGGGTATGTTGCTGAGCGAAGAAGTGCGAAAAGGTCCTTGATGCAGGGTACGAACTAAGAATGTTTCTACATACATATGATACAGTACACGTGGGAATTCGTCTTAAGATGGTGTGCATATATCTGTCCGCTTTATTCCTCGTTTGGCAGCTCTACGAGGGTCCCCAGGAATTCTTTCTCGGTCATAGCACCGAGTTGAACTAAAATACTCGCCAATCCCAAAGCAGGCTAGTAACCAGTGACTAAGTTTCCTAGCATCCACTGACCCTTGGCCATCTTGTCCGGAACGCTTCCCGACTGTCACCTCTTCACATCTTCAGTCTTCTCGCACCACTCCTCTCTCTCCACCTTCCTGCTGTTTGTCTCGCCTATCGCCACATCGCAAACTATCTCCATCTGCTCCACGCGCTTTCTTCCTCCGATTTGCTATGCCACCGAAACCGGCGACCGCAGGCAATACCAAAGTAGCGCAAGTCGACCCAAACAAAGCTGGGAAGTTCAACGTCAAGCTCGGAACTTCGTTTCAAACTGGTCAGGGACTGACCACTATACGCTGTAAGTGTTCTGTACTCTTCTGCTATAACCTATGATCTGCATTGCTCACGGCCGAGTCGCAGATAACAAAAAGCCCGACTCAGTCCTCGACAATTGTACCGACAGCGAGACGCCTCCAGTCATCAAACGAACAGGTCGAGATGGCGAAAACGTAGAGCTTACTCTGCAAGGCACGGATGGAGAGAAGATATACTATACTGGCCAACAAACCGATGCACAATCCTTCGAGGTTCTATTCGTATTCGATCCCTCGACACAAGAGTTCACTGTTGAACAACTGGACTCCAACTTCATCATGAACATGGACGGACATCCAGCGATAGGTGTAGATGGCTCAGACGACAGCTCAGATGAGAACTTCTCCGACCCCGAACCTGACAACCCATACGATTTCAGACGCTTCGTCATCAAGACCCCCAAAAAGCCGAAAGCGCCGAAGGAGGAGCGAAAGAAGGAAGAGGAGGAGCGAGGCTTCTCACTGGACTCGAGACCAGTAAAGGTAACGCCAAAGCCATCACCGATGAAGAAGGCTACGGAACCGAAGGAGGCTGCAACAAAGAAAATAACAAAGCCGCGGAAGGCACCAGTCAAGAAAACCGCAGCCCCGAAAAAGAGCGCCATCACAATGCCTTCGCAAGTTCAGGCGAGAGATTCACCGGGCCCTATGTCGCTGGACTACTCTTCAAAACCCGCAACGCCAAAGCCAAAGCCAACTGTAGCAAAGGTCACAAATGGTGGGCCAGTGTCTTTGAAGGCTGCATCAAACTTGAATGCAGAGAGCTCGGAGTCCGACGCAGACAATGAATCGTCAGAGGATGAAGGCGGCTTCGTGGATGCCCTTATTGTTGAGAATATGGATGATGGGTCTGGCCGCGGCGGTGGCCTCTTTGGGAACAGAAATGGCTTGTCAGTGGGTAATGGCCCGATTAGTCTATCAGCAGCCTCTCAATCTCCTATGGCTTTGGGTGGTAGACGAGATGAATCAGAATCGGAAGAGAGTGAAGAGGATGACGGCCGGGGTGTTACCAGTCATCCTATCTATCGTCCCGTTATACGACAACAACAGGAGGAGGAGGAGAGTGATGCAGACGAAGATGAGGACGATCGTTTCAGAATGCCTGTCCCATCTCCTGGTGCTCCCGAGAACCAAGACGATGACAATGAGGAGGACTTCGATCTTGAACAGGAAATGTTGGACGCTTTCTCGGAAGTTGATGATGCATCTCAAGGAGGCCCCATCAGCTTAAGCGCCATGACTGGGAACAAGCTGGACGAGAGCAGTAGTGAGGAGGAGTAAAAGAGCTTGTAGGCTTCAATTTCGGTTAGCTTGTTTTGGGATTAAGGCGTTTGGGCTTTCTTTTAACGTTTATGTATTATGAGTTTGCTATTTTAATAATAGGTGTAGAGAAGGCCTCTAGGGCGAATGTAATTACGGAAGGTGTCTAGATATGTAGTTCTTGCGCATTAAGGAGCAGTGATAGGGAAAACTGTGAATTGGGTAGAAGCATAAGTAATATCCGCACAATATTCGCATACAACGCCTGCTGTGCAAAACATGTTAAAGGGTATGTTCGAACAGTCAAAAAACCCATCACTCATCCTCATCTCTGATCACGAGCGCGTCCTCCTCAATGGTTGCGAGGCCCTCTTGCTGATCGCTGGTAGCTCCGGACATGGCTGCTGTAGACGCAGCTTCCATCCTATCACTTCCACTCGAATTATTCCCCACGCTACCAGTCTCCTTTCCATCCTTCTTTCCTTTCTTCTTCTGCCGTCTTGCCCTGTTCTTTGCAGTCTTCGCCTCGTCCCTCTTCCTCAATTCCTCAGCCTTCTTTTCAAAATCCTCGGTCTCCTTATCCTTCTTAGCCTCCTCCTCCATCATCTTGATTCTCTCATACTCCCGTCTCCTGGCAGCCTTGTAAACGTGAAACTCTCCAGAACCGGCACCAGCAGACGAGCCCTGGACGTTTGCAACAATCTCAACAGGCGGCGGCAATGATTTTCCTTTTGGTGCATCGACATTAATTATCCTCTCTGGCTTCTTAAACAGTGAGTCTAATTGCGTTGCTTGCTCTTCCACTGCCGTCATTCGTTTCTTCTTTTGAGGCCTTCGCGAACGTGGGTCCATCGAAGTTGGAATCGATTCGGGGATTGGCTCCGACATGGTGGCTTTCGTGAATGAGAGAATCCGGCTGTTTGTGGAGTCGTTAAATTGTAGTTGGCGTGATGCGGACGTGTTTCGAAGGCTTTGTTATTATAGTGGTGGGATTGCGATTCGTGGAAAATAGGTTGGTTGGTGGTATTCTGTAGAGACCCTCGATGAATGAAAGGATGCTGGCGAGAAGAAGGGCAGAAGATCGCGAAGGTGTGTTAGTTATGTCAAAGGCGACAGTGGTCCGTGCGCAAACATTTCGTCTAAACTAAACAGGCATGTGCTTTTTAGCGTTTCTGTCAAAATATCTCTAGAGTTAAGAGCTCATCTCTGAACCTTTTGCCTTTGCCTCAACCGATTCTTCACCCCACTTTCACTTCACCCCACTCACTTCCGGGAGATATCAGTTACACGTTTCTCTTGCGATCTTTTATACTTTTATACCCTGTATTGACCTCCCCAGACGACGTTTGCTTCACCTCTTATCCGCCCTAGCTACGACGTCACCATACTTTTGATCTCCGAGAGATCGGACACCGATACGCCTGCAAACACTAACAGACATACCTCTCCAAATGTCAACGAGCGATGGGGATAACGCGAAGAACGACACAACAATGTCCGGAGTGAAAGATGCTACTGATGGGCCAGTGACGGTATCCTCAACAAACGATTACTCGAGTTAATACCGTCTAACTCTTTGGCAGCTTTATGTCGATGATACGGTTGCATTGAGGGACAAGCCGGAGATTGTGGGCATGATTACTGTAAGACCTCTTTGTCTTTGCGGTTGAATAACAAACCTCCGATGGATACTGACTGCTTCACAGAGAACATGGCACTCGGTATTTACGCCTCGGTCCGCATGCCCGATAGCTTTCACTGACGCTAGATTTGAAGTCCGACGAGCCCTACGATCCGGAAGAGATTCGATTTGTGAGAAGAGGTCAGAATGTTTCGAAGGCCGTCTTCAGAGAGTTTGAGCAGACAGCGCAGGTATGTAATGCCCCGGCAGTCTGGATCGGAAGTAGCTGTGTTCATACTGCTAATGCTGGACGGTGCTAGATGCCTCGAGGATATGTCGTTGCAGTTTTCGTGGACACCGCCACACCGCCGCTTTTCCTCCCAGAATCGGATTTGATCTTGCTTAATAGGGATTTCTTGTTCGGTGATTATGTCAAGCGTTCCGCTACGGACTATGAGGCTGGGACCGTTATTGGAATATCAACCAGCTTGGATGTTCGGCACTGCTTCACTTCGGATGTCGGAGAAGAAACTCTAGAGTCGGTCGACGATGATTGTTCACCAGGTACAGATTCATCTTCCCCACTTAGGAGACGGCTTCGGCGCATCAGGACTTATTCTAATGGATCTGGATTACTAGTTTCCCGAAGGGACCTTGTCAAAGGAATACCCGAGGACGACGTCAGAATGGATATGGAATGGGAAGAGGGTGATTGCTTGATCTATGATAATGGCTGGGTGGGGATTGTAGATCAAGTCATAACCGATCCGCTCATTCGTCTCTCCAACGACTCGGTCGTTATCCCTGAGGACCCTGGTGCTATCGAGGTGCCCATGTTGAAAGTCGACAACTTTTCTGAAGATAACAGCGACAGGGTTTGGAAAGGTCACGGTGTCGACGCACAGCAGAAGAGTGTTGAGAACGCAGCATGGAGATGGAGAAATGTTCTACTAAACTTCTCTGGAAACACACAGTCAAGGTCGGCGGCCATGTCCCCCCCCGCTCTACCCTGGGTATCCGTACCAGCCCCTTCGAATGTTGGGGTGGGTCAGTATGTCATGACAAGCAAGGCAAACCTTAGGCAGGGAACCTGGATCTATGGCAGCTATAACCCGGAGGTTGCTCCAGTGGGTATTGTCGTTGAAACGCAGCTTGTTGAAATGGCTGTGCATTGGATTTGTCCGAACCTGTATGACTTTGGTCGGCAGACAGAGATGCCCCCCATGACCTTGGGAGGCGAAGAGCTGAATCTTTGCAAGAAGTTCAAAAAGAGCAACAACGGTATCAGTCGTCCTCTTGGTGGAGGCATGCCCCAGGTTGGAGACCGAATTCGCTTCAAGGATTTGGAAGCTGCTCAGGCGAAGTTCAATACCGAAGAGCGCCTGAAGAGTGGAAAGGGATACCTGAAGAAGATACCACGTACAGTCTGTATGGGTTATGATGTCAATGTTTTTCAGGTTGAAAGGACGGAATCACATGTGGAAGTTCAGTGGCAAGACGGATCAGTCACGACCGAGAAGACGACGCAGCTTGTGCCCCTCTGGAATATGGACGAACACGAATCTTTTCCCGGAGAGATTGTCTTCTCCAAAATACAAGAGGATGCACCTCCACAACCACCACCAGCAGCCGAACAGCATCAGCAAAGAAGGCCACAGCAACCAATCATGTCCACTCTCCCAGCTCTGGCGCAACCTTTACCAACTGGTAGTAGTGAGGGTGATGAGAAGCTACTACGGCCAAAGACCGTTGGTATTATTCAGTCCGTGAATGGAAAGAGCAGGACGGCAAAAGTTCGTTGGTTTGAGAATCCTCAGTTGGAGATTCTTGGGTCGATCTTACTACCGGGTGGGTCTCTTGGGAAGTTGAAAGAAGGACCCGGTGCTGTGGAAGAAATGAGCTTGTACGAAATTGTCCGCCACCAGTCTCTTGGTTTCTGCAGAGGGGATCTGGTTTTAATCGCTCGGAACCAAACTGCTGTCGGTCCTGATACCCCCTCGACTCCTCAGCCGCAGGTTCCAGTCATTGACAACTCACCGCCTAATGCCCGCGAAATCGAACAAGTCGAAGCTCTCCGTCATTTCATCCGCCGGCTTCGGGACGCCGATGCCAATCATCCCATGTTCAGCCCGGATGCGCCTGGTGCTACTAGAGAACAAAGATTGCTCGCAGAACTTGTTTCTAGTGTCGGAAACGCGGAGCCAACAGATCAGCAGATTTTGGGCACTATACGTCAAATTTTCACCACAAATCGAGCTCCAAGGACGCCCAACGAGCCCCCAAGTCCCGTTGACTGGTTTGGCGAGGTAGTGGACGTCAATATTGATGGAACGCTCACAGTTAGGCTTGGGTTTCTAGAAGATACTACCGATATCACTGTTACCGCAGAGAGACTCACCGTTGTCTATAACGAGGATCTAGATGCTGGCGATGATGGGTTTGACGATGGTATGGACATGATGGATGGATTAGATTCTGATGACTACGACTCCGAAGACGAAACTGACTCGGAGATTGAGCCGATTGAAGTGTCTGCCATTTATGAGGGAGGACAACGGATTGATGATGATGATGGAGATGAGGCATGGTCGACGGAGGATGAAATGGATCTTGATATTGACGAAGATGACGAACCTGTGGAGACGTCAGACAAGCAGCCCGTTGAGATTGTTTCGCAGGATCCAACCACTCAACAGACACAACAAAATCAGTCAAAACAACTTGCGACCGGAGTAGATTTCGGCGCCAGTGATGCTTTGCCGAGATTTGAGGTGCTCGAAGGCGACGCTCCAAATGATCACGCATACAAGGCTACGCCCCCAGTTGCATTTGAGGGGGATATGTTAAGGAGAATTAATAAGGAGCACAAGATCCTTCGGACCTCTTTGCCTGATGGCATCTTTGTGCGCACTTGGGAAAACAGGCTTGATCTCTTGAGAGTCCTCATCATCGGTCCGATGAACACTCCTTATGAACTTGCTCCTTTCGTGTTCGATTTTCACCTTACCTCCGGATATCCCCACAAGGCGCCAAATGCCTTCTTCCATTCTTGGACAAAGGGAATTGGTCGATGCAACCCAAATCTGTAAGTAATCAAAAGCAATATCTAACTAAGAGGGAAACTGATTTGGATTCTAGGTATGAAAATGGAAAGATTTGTCTCAGTCTCCTGGGAACGTGGCATTCCGAACAGAAGGGCGAATCATGGTCTACTAGTTCTACCATTCTTCAGCTCCTTGTTAGTTTGATGGGCCTGGTCCTGGTTAAAGACCCTTTCTACAGTAATGCCCCTCATAACTCCATATTGGCACTTACTGACAAGACTTTAGATGAGGCTGGCTATGACAGTTATGTCGGTGCGAGGGACGTGGCGGTCAGTGCTGGTCTCTACATCGAGAGAGCCTATATGCTATCTCGTGGCTTTGTGCGTCATGTCCTTGAGAATCCTGTTGCTGGATTTGAGAAGGAGATTCAATCAATTTATATTCCAGGAGTGGAAAATGGGCTCGGTTTGCTCAAGCAGGTGGTATCGGGAGTGGAGAAGGTGATAAAGGAGAGTACGGAAGCTGCTAATGAGGGCCGCAATGCGCTGGAGATATCACCAGAGGGAGGTGTGGTGAGGGTAACCGCCGGTGCCTTGATGTTGTTGAAGAAGGATTTGGTGGTGTTGGAGAAGTTCTTGGAGCCTTCGAGTGGCTCTTCATCCTCTGCATAGAATTCTTAGGCATTGTACTGGGTTCTACTTTCGTGTATTAGCTCTTTTGACGTTTATTGTATTGCGGTATATATTTTCATTGTCACTTTCTTGTTTAGGCTCTCGTAATACCAGTTGGGCTATGGTAAGGCTTTACGTTACGCCCTCATTGCAGCAGTTTGATGTGAAGTCCTGTTTACTATCCTGTTGACCCCCCAAACGACCCTCGGATTGTTACATGACAACCACCAGGAGTAAGGGACCAAAAGGCTTGGCAATACACGTGAATAGCGGGGAATTCGCCGCTAAAGCCACTTCTATTTCGACGGAAAAGGTGAACCAAAAACACCAACCCACACACAATCCCGCCTTGACGTCTCCATCTTTCCCAACGGCCACCCCCTACACAACACTTAATTGGAGATTTACGATAAATAAAACGTCATAATGCAGGCGCCAGTTTTAGTGTTGAGTGAGTCTTGCCCTGTCCGCCTCCTTTGCTCTTATTTCGCCCCTTCTTGAGTGCTGGCTTGCGTACCTCCTAAGTGGAGTCCATACGTTAGTATGTTACTGACCAACAACCATAGACACAAACGCGGGTCAGAGACAAACCGGAAGACAAGCCCAAGTGTCGAATATCGTTGCAGCAAAGACGTTCGTAATCCCCGCCATCACTCCCGCAGCAGCAAGTTCGTTTGGGTGTTTAGGATAGGAAGGATAGGGCCAATGGGGCAAAGTGGGATAGGGGGAATGTGTTCGACTAACACTTAGTCCTACAGTGTTGCGGATATCATTCGATCATGTTTGGGACCAAAGGCCATGTTGAAGATGCTGTTGGATCCTATGGGGGGTATCGTCCTGACCAACGACGGTCATGCTATCCTTCGTGAGATCGAGGTTGCACATCCCGCCGCTAAGAGTATGATTGAGTTGTCCAGGGCTCAGGATGAGGAGGTTGGAGATGGAACTACATCTGTCATCATATTAGGTACGTGTCCCTCCCTGATAGCTACGCCATTGCGGCACTCTACCGTCCGGGTTGTCATACTCCGAGGGGGTAGCAGGGATAGTGGTAACTGAGGCTGACTTGGGATGTTACTCCAGCTGGTGAGGTTCTCGCACACTCCCTTCAGCATCTCGAGCGCAACATTCATCCCGTCCTTATCATCTCCGCCTACAAGCGCGCCCTCGCCGATGCTCTCCAGATTGTCGAAGAAGTCTCCGTCCCTATCGATACGGACGACGACGAAGCTATGTACAAACTCATTCAAAGCTCTATCGGAACCAAGTTCGTCAACCGATGGTCGGAGTTGATGTGCTCGCTCGCTCTCAAGGCTGTCCGAACCGTTGCAAAGGAAGTTGGAAGCGGAAAGAAGGAGGTCGACATCAAGAGATATGCCCGTATTGAGAAGATCCCAGGAGGAGAGATTGAGGACTCAAGGGTATTGGACGGTGTCATGCTCAACAAGGATATCACACACCCAAAGATGAGACGCAGAATCGAAAACCCAAGAATCATCCTTCTGGATTGCCCCTTGGAGTACAAGAAGGGTGAGTCTCAGACCAACATTGAGATCACCAAGGAGGAGGACTGGAAGAAGATCTTGGAGATGGAGGAGGCACAGATCAAGGCCCTTTGCGAAACCATCATTGCCTTCAATCCAGACGTTGTCATCACAGAGAAGGGTGTTTCCGACTTGGCCCAGCACTATTTCGTCAAGGCCAACATCACAGCTCTCCGCAGAGTCAGAAAATCAGACAACAACCGTATCGCCAGAGCCACCGGTGCCACAATCGTCAACCGGATAGAGGATTTGGTTGAGAGCGATGTCGGAACTGGATGTGGTCTTTTCGAGATTGAGAAGATTGGTGATGAGTACTTCACTTTCTTGACTGAGTGCAAGAACCCCAAGGCTTGCACTTTGCTCCTCAGAGGTCCATCGAAGGATATTCTCAACGAGATTGAGCGTAACCTCCAGGACGCTATGTCCGTCGCCAGAAACGTTTTCTTCCACCCACGATTGGCCCCAGGAGGAGGTGCTACTGAGATGGCCGTGTCGGTCAGGCTCTCCGAGATGGCCAAGCAGGTTGAGGGTGTCCAGCAGTGGCCGTACAAGGCCGTTGCCGAGGCAATGGAGGTTATTCCAAGAACTCTCGTCAACAACTGCGGTGGTAGCGCTATCAAGACCATCACCACACTGAGAGTAAGCATCTTCTACTTTCCAGCATAAGCCTCATACTAACTGCTTAATTTAGGCCAAGCACGCACAGGGTCACCACACATTCGGTGTTGATGGTGAGACCGGAAAGGTTGTGGACATGAAGGACTACGGAGTTTGGGAGCCAGAGGCCGTCAAGCTCCAGTCGATAAAAACAGCTATCGAGGCTGCTTGCTTGTTGTTGCGTGTTGATGAGATCTGCGCTGCCAAGGGTGGTGCCAAGGGTGGTGCTCAACAGGCACCTGAGCAGTCCGAGATGGCCGAGGCTGGACCAGAGCAGTAGATGGTGGGCTGCTAGTGGTGTAGTAGGGTGTTGGATCTGTTGGTTGATTATGGGTACTTATTAGACATCTTCTTTTCAAAATGCTACCCTGCTTCCCGATCTGAGATCAACTCTTGTGGCGGTCTGACTCTGCCTCTCTTGCTTTCCTGTTTCCGCTTTATATATCGTAGTAATCTGCCTGGGTAGCATATGGATGGATGTAATGATTGTCTGATCTCCCTTTTTCACAGACTGGCGCATTTATCATGCATCCTTGTTCAGTGGTATGGTATGTTTGGGTCTTTGGTGATGCTGGTGATACCTAATTCGTGAATGTGCCTAATACAACACGTGGAGCTGCATATCGGGGGCGTACGAGTGGAGCCATATGGTATCCAGTTCATTTGCCATGACCTCTTGAGAACAATTAGGGGAGCTTTCGGCGTTCGATAGATTGATTGCTGTACCACGTTTATGTACCAACTTGAAGTGCGTTGTGTTAAGTACGAGTACCATGCAAATCATGTGTCACATCATCTGTCAATGGTTACATAACAGATAATCTACCATATGCGACCAATCGATAGCTAAATTCCACAGTATCCGAGTCCCCAACGGAATAAATACACATGGCTCGAGCTGTACATGGTTATTGACAATGGAAGATAGAGGTCAAGCTGGCCGGTATGATGAGTTAACGAGCAGTCACCATCTAATTCTCCATAGGTTCGTTCTTTACACTGGGCCACTGTATCCTGGCCAAGCTTTAGGAGTAGGAAGTCCAGTCAGATTCCTTTCGGTGGTCCTACCAACTTCAAATGGCAATGCAGCTTTCCCGATACACGGCTACGGTAACTTTGTCCAATAACTAGCTTCCGAGATTCGGTGTAGACCGGAGCTCTTCTCATTGCCTTCGACTTTTCTCTTCCATCCTCTTGCTTTTCGTTGTCGAAGGAAAGGGGCCTAGGCAGTGCTGCTGTCGGTCTAAGTATTTTATCGCGTACGAGTGAACAATGTAGGCTTCCGGGTAAGGGACGGCATGGTAACCTAAGATTTCTTCGATAGCAATTAATATGCATCAGGCTGGGTAGATACTTACACGGGCATCTTGAGGGCCTGTATGTAGATGGGTAGAATGCCTCGACTACACAGGTAAGGTTGAACATTTGCATTGAAGCCGCAGGTGATGGTAGTTCTAAATCAAGAACAGGTACTGTATATATCTCCGGCCATAATTTCGTGAACTATGGTTCCTGAGGCTTCCCGCATCTATACGGCTCGCAATGCGTGTGACAATGCAAAGACAGATGCAATGAACCGTGTTACTATCGAGTCCAACAGCAGCCAAGCGTCCTAAAAGAGGAAAAAAGTTTCTCGATAACCCACACCCGTGTCGAGACCCGTCGAAATGAGTCGGATGCTAGCCGACTGTAGTTGTGTTCGGAACATACGAACATACGTCCCGACACCGAGTATACATCAGAAAAGTACATAGGACTCTGTATTGAGTACTGTCATCGAATCGTGGAACTGAGCTGAGTCGATTCACTTGTTTATGATGAGACTCCCTGAGACTTGCATACATCGTAGATTAGAAACAACGGAATCGGTCGGGTAGCTCAGTTCCCGCTGCTGTGTACAAAGTAGTTTGTGTTGAGTATTTGCGCGGGAATGCATTGCGAATCGATCCAACGCAGGGGCCGGTAGGCTGTGAACAACTCTCCCTTTGTACCTGAGAGCCTCAACTGGACCCAAGGTAGCACTATATCTATAGCCATAAAAGCCCAAGTATATCCCCTAGTCTCACTGCATCAGCACGGTCTCAAGCTCTCGTTCAATATCAAGACCTTACCTTCTTCACCATTCCTTCTGCATCATGGTGCCCCTCAAGTCCCTTTCAATCTTCTCTCTGAGCCTTCTTTCTCAGTTCGTCAATGGTGTTGCCATTGCCACCACCGATACGAAGTCGCCAGCTCTCGCAGCATCATGCCCCGACAGTGACGGAAAGATTATTGTCGATGCCAACTCCAAGGTCCGCTTCTACGTCCAATGCGCCACGGACCGACCTGGAGGCGATATTCCGGGACCCACACCATGGGTCAACAGCATCGAAGAATGCATTGCCGCCTGTGCCTCCACTCCCGACTGTGTTGCGGCCGCGTACGGTGTCGGTACACCTGGACCCTGCTTCCTCAAGTCCAACCTGGGATTCCCGAATGCCAACGGTGGTATCGTCACCGTGTTTAGAGATGGTGGCATGTCTGGGTTGAGCTGCCCGTCAGGCGCCAACAAGAAGCTCGTCATCAACGCCGATACCTTCCACACTGTCAAATGTTTCTGGCCTCGTAATCCCGAGCCAGATGGATTTGGAGTGACGGTCCTCTCACCGAGTTTCGAGGAGTGTCTCAAGTCTTGTGATGCAAGACGTGACATTGGATGCAATTTCGCAACCTTTTACCCTGGTCAAGATGTCGTGCGAGGGCAGAGTGTGCCAGCTCCAGGTGGAAAGTGTGTCTTTTCGAAGAAGCTTTCGGTTGCTATCTTGCCAGATCTGAACGCCTGGTGGGGTGTTAGAGACTCGATGTGCCCAACTAGGGATGGGAAGACCGTTCTTTCTGAAGGTATTAGCATTGATGCTCCAGGGAGGAAGTATGAGATCAAGTGCAATAGTGATTGGCTGGAAAATGACCTCGAGGAGGAGCCCAGGCAGACGGATACTTTATCTGCTTGCTTGAACGAGTGTGACAGAAGGCAACCGCATTGCCGTGGGGTCGTTTGGAGTATTTCGCAAGGCACCTGCTTCTTCAAGGGAGGGAAGCCCGGCGTTATCGTTCCGAGTAGACCTGGTCTCATCAGGGCCAAAGTTATTGCGAAGTAGACCTCAAAGTTGTCTTATCCTCGTAGACATTCTTTTAAATACAATCCATATCCGTTCTAATAGCCTTAGTTAGTAATGCTAATACTCAGTACCATTCAAAAGATAATCCAACGTCATGATATCAAGCAAGAACTCCAAACCGTTTTCTCCTGATCCTCTGCATGCATTGTGATGTTCAATGCTGAATGGTCCCAATTGCAAACCCCCTTCTTGCTCAATGTCGTCATCGTCCACCAGGTATATGCCCGAGATCTCGCCGATGCTGATCTCTATTGTGCCCAACATTTCTGCATTCACATAGCCCGCATCATCGCCAGAGTCTGTGCTTTGAAGAGGATTGAACTGGAGCTTCTTCCCGCTGTAGTTTCCTGTTGCTCGATCTTTGACACAGTATGCGTCTATGATGACGCTTTTGAAAATTTCAAAGAGTTTGGGAGTCGAGATGACCCAGGTGTACAGATCTTCTCGTCCGTCACAGAAGATTGAGAAGCCGTAACCGTTGGTCAGGTTGTAGTCGAGAGGTTTGATGGCCTGGACCTTGATTCGGAATCGCTTGCTTGCGTTTCGCAGTGGACTTTCGATGTAACAAGATGCGAAGGAGGTTGGATCTGGGTTCGGAGACGGGTCAGAGTATTCCAGATACTTTGTGTCGTGATCGTCAATGATGCTGAACTCGAAGTTGCCCAGCCGAACCATGGTGTTTGTTGCGAGGTGATAACGTGTCGATGAACTGAGGAACGAGAGAAGAGTAGATTGTGGCATTGCAAAACAAAAAGAAGAGGGTGATGGGAGCGAGTGTTCGAATGAGGAAGGAGTTATCTGGACGGAGTGAGAAGGAGCAAGGTCTTGGCAATACCGCTCAGAACTCTCCACAATCGAAAAACTCCGCACAGCTCACGGCTTTGATGACCATGCACAAACACCACATGGCGGAATACTGTTAATGGAAAGGTAAGAGACTCTACGCCGGTATGGAGTAGTAGGCCGATTTCGGGAAATGCTAC
Organism: Ascobolus immersus RN42; assembly: GCA_003788565.2. NCBI lineage: Eukaryota > Fungi > Ascomycota > Pezizomycetes > Pezizales > Ascobolaceae > Ascobolus > Ascobolus immersus. The sequence goes on from ML119682.1 coordinate 188,706, forward strand.
TAGTAATTCGCTCGTAGCTCAAGGCAAAACAAACCCGATGATCAGTCTCCAGCTCAGAAGTAGCTTTTGAAATCCCGCAGCATGCCTCATTAGGCATCTAATCGTCATTGCTCAAATCCACGGTCTGGATCTTCTTGCGGCCTCCACTATTGCCCTCTAAATCAATCGTCACTATCTCACGTTTCCTCTTTTGTGGCTGCATTGCCTGCTTTTGGCATCGAGTTTCTCTGAGGGCTTGGTTCTCTCCATCCTCAATGACGATAATTTCGGGCCTTGCTTTGGCTTTTGCTTTTTGTTTCACAGGCAATGAATTGACCGGTACTACTCCGTGGCCAATGGCCTGAAGAGCCGCTACATCCCATCATTTCGATTAGTTGCTAATATCCAGCCTCCGAGATACCGAAATACCTTTACTTCTGTACTTGAACTTGATTCGTTGTAGAACTCTGCCGTACTCTGCTGTTTGTGTCGGGCGAATTCCTTTATCTACCGTCTCACCCAAACTAGAGAGTGATTACCACGAGTAGCGTTGATTTGAGAATGGTGACTTACCTGATAGAATGGGAAGCAAAAGAAGCTTTGAGATCCTTCTCGTGCACCACGTTCAACTTCGTCAATGACCATGCCCCAATATCATACTTGTGTGGGTCGTCATCATACGGGTGTGTCGCAAGAACCTCAATAACTTCAATAACAATAGTCCCTAACTCGTCTTTGTCTGCAGGGTGAATCAGCTGTCTCCTTATCTTCTGTTGTTTTGATCGCACTGAACTTCAATCGTTTGCCGTCGAATCGTCCAGTTTCTGTGTTTTTTTGGCTGAAATTATCTATCTTCAATGTGAGATCCTGATTGAGACTCCATCCTAAAGGGTCGTCAACTCCATCGAATATTGCAAAGAATTCTTGCTTTTCTGGATCAACAGTCGTAACTCCAGAGGCCTGAATGGCGGAGATTCTGATGCTGAAAGACTGATCCTCATCCTCTGGCGGTGTCTGAATGTAACTTGTGCAGGAGATAGGACCTCTTCGATCCAGTGGGCCTGCTTCCAGATCTGGGTACTCTGGGAGCGGTTCACCGCGGCGGTTATGAACAATGAATGAGAAGAGTCCGTTTTGAACCATATTGCGTATGGCTGACGTGGTTCAAGAGAAGTACAGGGTAGTGGGCAACCGTAATGCATAAGTATGGAGAAGGCTCCGCTACTTTCCTTGAGACTTGGCGTGTGAAAATTATCTCTACTCTTTTTCCCTGTGACCAGCTTGCCTCCGAGATTCACAGCCGTGGAATATGGACGACCACACACAAATGTAACTGAACAGTAATGAAAAGCTCTCGTCAATCCACAAGAGAATCACATCAGTGGATATTAGCCAGTAAGAGTATGGTTTTGGAACTTGAAGAAAAGGTACAATCTCTTTCTAGGTACCTACTTAAATACTGACAAGATTGAAAGATCCTTCACATTCTCTGTCTGCTCAGTATGCTCCAAAAGATTGTCAGTGCGTTTATTTTAGCAAGGACAGAGCAACCTACACTTCTTTGAGACAAAGTGGTCTTCTTTGATTCAAGCCATCAGAAACCCCAGAAGTACAATCCTGCCGGTTTACTAAAGAGGTGCTTCCTGATTGACTGGTCGCTCTCCGAGGATGGGATGACGTTTACGGCTGCCCTTCTCGTTGGTGCTGTCGGATCTCTCTCGCTTAATTCCGGCGGCGAAGCTCTTCTTCTGCACTTGTGGCTCCGAATCGGTCTTGTCGATGTCAAGTTCAGTATCCGAATCGTCAATGGAAATCGGATCGCCTTTCGTTCCTTTCGAACCTTCTGGCATGATGGGTGGTATAACCCAAAGGGTGCGTAGGGCAGCTAAATTTGTTAGTCTCCGACGTGCAAAAGAGAACGCAAGTCATTACCTTCGCTTCTGTACTTGAACTGCACTGTACGACAAGTTGGTCCGTAATCAGACGCCCTATCCTGCACCGTAATACCTTCGATAGTTATGTCACCTTGTCTGAAAGAGGTCAGTTAGTTTCCAGCCTGCTCATAAACGGATTTCGTCAGCATCCTTACCTCACAGAATGAGAGGCAGCAGTCGCCTTGACATCGGATTCATGAACCTTCGAGACATTCAAACAGCCCTCCTCCGGATCTCCCTTCCGATCTTTGAGGTCGTAGTAAGTCCTGATTACACCCCACATATCCACAACAATCGTCCCGAACTGATCTTTGTCGACCGTCCCAGGAGCCACTTCCTTTGCATCATCGGTGGTGGAGACGGCGCCGAATGACAACTCTCGCCCTTGAAATGTTCCGTCTTCGAGATGAACGTCAAAGGTGTCGATATAGGTAGTAAGATCTCCCTTGAGAATGTTGCTTTCGGAGAGTCGGGTCCCAAGCTGATTCTCAACACCGTCAAAGGTTGCAAAGAAGTCGTATCCCTTTGTGTTGAGTGTGGTGAGATCTACTGGAAGAACCGGTTCGATTTGGATCTCGAAGGTTTGAGGTTCATCTGGCGGAGGTGTCTGAACATAAACAGAGACGAATGAATGGTGGTCTTTCGACGTCGGTTCTGGATCGGGGTATTCCTTGAGGGGATCGCCGTTGTGGTCGATTATTGTAAAATCAAATGGCCCCATTCGAACCATTTTGTTGCCTGCTGTTTCTCACTAAGGCGAAAAAGGCCTTCTTCCTCTTGCGAGAGACTGTTGATGTTTGTTGGAGGTTGTGCGAAGGTGGTTTGGGGAGGGATGGGGTAGTCCCCAATGAAAAATCTTGGCAACCCTGCGGCTTCTAGCTCTTTCACGAAGAAAGCAATACACGAGCTTTCTCTAGAAGATGCAAGAAACTCGAAATTTTAGCTCTACAGCGGCACGCTGCGTCGATAATACTTGGACGGGCATGCAGTCACTTGACTGTCAACTATCGACGAAGGACAGTGCTGTTCGAGCCAAACAGGTAGGAACTAAGGACAATGTCATATGCTTTCTGTTGCCCCAGGCAACCCCTCTTTACTATCGAGAGAGGTCTGGAATCCCAAGCAACTGAACTGAAGCTTGAAGGAAGTAAGTAAGTACTTAACTTGTCAGAGCAAGCTAAAATGAGTTAAGTGGAGACTGGGGATGAGGCTAAAAATGAGTGATGGAAGTAAAATATCATGGAGTACCTCGAAATAACACAAGGCGAATAGTTAACCCCACTGTTGCGGAAGAAGGCAAAAGAAGGCGGCAAGGAAGCAACAAAGGATCTTGAGATATTCAACCCAATCAAAAGCGACGTCGACTGCAGATCTCCGCCTTTGAAAGAAACGCTTTGGGGATATTGCATAGGACTGCTTGTTCCTTCCGGATTGGGCCCTTCTAGAAAGACCCCACTGTCAATGGCCCAAAGCACAATTTCCCCGCTTTCTCGTCACCTTCTCAATTTGGGATTTCCATCAAACACCATCAATCTCGTCTTCTGCTTCTCATCATCACCATGGGTGCAGCAGCCTCCGTGGTAGCTCTCTCCGGTGTGGCGACAGCCGCCATCCACGGCGCTGTTACTCTCGTCAAGCATTTCTTCAAACCGCCAAACGCTAACAATCCGACTATTCAGAACATTCACGAGGAGAATCGCCGCAAGGAGGAGGCCGAGCGACATCGAAATGAAGCAGAACAGCGTGTTCGACAAGCCAAAGAAGCCGAAGAGCGTGCCCGCAAAGCTAAAGAAGACTTACAACGTCAAAGAGAAGATGCCGAACAAAAAGCTCGTGAGCGGGAGGAGCAACATCGTCGAGAAACGGAGGAGCGTGAGAGACGAGAAGCTGAAGAGAGGGAGAAATTCAGGTTGGAGTTGGAACAGCAAAAAGAGCAGGCCGAGAGGGCCGCAAGGGAGAGGGCGGAAGCTCATCATCGAGAGAACGAGGAACGTGAGAGACGGGAGGCTGAAGAGAGGGAGAGAGTCAAATTGGAGATGGAACAACAAAAACAGCAAGCTGAGCAGGCCGCTAGGGAGAGGGAGGAAGCTCATCGCCTAGAAATGGAAGAACGCGAGAGGGAGAATGAACGTCTCCGTGCCATTGCAGAAGAGGAACGCCGCCTGGAGGAGGAAAGGCTGAAGGCTGAAGCCGAGCGACTTCGTCAGCAGGCCGAAGCAGAACGCCAGAAGGCAATTGCTGCGGAGGAACTGGCAAGGGAGAGTGCCGCCGAAGCAAAGCGCCTTTACGAATCTGCCACCAATGGGATTCGCCCTATCGTTTTCCCTACCGACGAAGAAGTTCGACTGGCGAAAGAGAAAATGCAGTATAATCCCGAACTCTGCCATTTCGCTATCTGCGGTCCAAGTGGCAGTGGCAAGTCATCACTCATCAACGCCTTCAGAGGGCTCACCAAGACCGACGCCGGATATGCTGAAGTTGGTGAGAACGAATGCACCAGCGAGGTGAGCCGCTATCCAGATCAAAGATCAGAAGTTCCGTTTTGTCGATTTGTTTGGTACGACATCCCTGGAGCTGGTACTCTCAGAGTTCCAGACTGGAAGTACTTTAACGACCACGGCCTCTACTGCTTCGACTTCATCATCCTCGTTTACGACGGTCGATTTACGGCTATCGATGGCGCAATCATCAAGAATTGCAAGCGGTTTGGCGTTCCCGTCTTTGTTGTCCGCAGCAAGTCCGACCAGCATATCCTGAATATCCTGACGAGCGATGGCTTGGACGTTGAGGATTTCGACCTGACAGACGAAGAATTTCTCGATGATTATCGGGTGGCAAAGGAGAGATATGTTGTCAGTACTCGTGATGACTTCCGGAAAAATCTGGCTCTCCTCGCTCAAGAGTCGGAATCCGGATCGAAAGGCAACGGGACTGCTGCAAAACTCATCTCAGTCGATGAGCCGGTTTACATCATATCATCTCGCAACCTCATCAAAATGTTTGGGAACCCGAAGAAGCGTCGCAGCAAGAAGCAGAGCCCTGATGGGGAGACTCTCATTGATGAGGCCATTCTTATTGAAGTTCTTTTACAAGCAGCCGTGGTGAGGCGTTATGGTGGAGGAGAAATGGGTTCGGGCGGATCTGAAGGAGAGTCTGTTTTGAAGGAGCTGTCGAATAAGTGGAATTTGGGTCTGGAGAAGTTTCATATCAGAACGAAGACTGCAGAAACTCATGACGCATAAATACGGAAGACGGGCTTTGAAGAAGAGGATTCGGCTTCGAGTGGTTTAATTGGTGTGAAGTATCAGCACAATACCCTTTACTTTAGCTACTTTACTTATTTTATTCACTTTGCATCTGTGTTGGAGTTTGCTGGAAGAGATAAGCAGTAGGATCCAAAGACGATTTACTTCCTGTCAGAAATTTGGAAGATCAAGAAGTAGTTTAACGAAAGACAGAGCATATTAAGTACTTGTCTTGATTAGTTCCTGAGAAGATACTGCTTCGTGCTGGTGTCTTAATCATCTCCATAAGAAGTAACAAGTACGTACATGAGGTACCGGTACGAAATATACAACGCCGGCACTAGTGCTAAGCATCATGGATCAAAAAACTAGGCAGAAACTTAGGCGGAACATCGTCCAGTTGGTTACTGGATATCGACCTCCTTCCTCTCATTTTCGCGACTCCTCAACAACATTTGTCGACATATCTTCCTCTGGCACAGTCACCGCCATTTCGCTACACATTTTTTACACTGAATATTGGGAGTACAAGTAGGTTTCACAGAACCGACACGCTTGGATAAGTCATCTCGGAATTACAGCATGTCGTAGCTGAAAAGCTACAATCAGAAGTCATCGGGGGCACTGTTTATGTTCTAGAATCGAGCATCGTCTTCATCAGCGCCCTCATTCATACCTTTCAGCTGAATCCGAGCAATCACCGAGTTAAGATGACCGGACTGTACAACCAAGCATACGTTTGGGCGAACTGGACACACCGCCTTGTATGTGCAATATGTTTGCATGCAGACCACCCAAGGTAAGACATCCTTCGTCAGCCCGACCAGCCGCATGAAGCACGTCGAGTTTTCTAACGGGCCCATATATAAGCCACAAGTCTTCCCATAGGCTCGGTATCGACAAACGCATCCTACGAGTCAGAAATGAAATTCACCACCCTCGCCGCCCTCCTTCCTTTCCTACCATCTGCCATCTCTGCTGCAGCAGTACCATCACAAGAAACCACACCCAAGCTCCACAAGCGCCTCTATACTTCCACATGGGCCATACAAAAGAGCGTCAACCGATTCATTTTACAAGGAGGCAATGACCGTCGAACGCCCTGCGGCTTCATCACTAGATCGACACCCCCCGAGGACCTCACAACGGACACGCAACCCCGATTCCTCACCTGGGATGGTTATCCTGGCCGGGAAACGGGCGATCGCCGACCACAAATCGAGATTTGCACAGAAACATTTCGCTGCCTCGACGTAACATCAGTACCTGCAAAATATGAGTCTACTGGCGTGGAATGTCCCCCAACTGAGGAGGAGTTTATCCAGAAGTTGATGGACGGGATAGCGAGCAGTCGGCTTGATATTACCGTAGAGGATGTGCACAAGAGGTTACATGAGATTGATCCGGAGGCTTTCCCATTCAAGACGCTGGAAGAGAAGAAAGCAGCGGAAGCGAAAGGTTCGGAACAGCCAAAGCCGAAGGAGGCACCAGCTGCAGAGACTGGTGTTGAGGCACCCGGATGGACTCAAGATGGCGTCGTGAAGGACTGTAAGAAATGGACTCTGGCAAGAGAAAACAATTCTTGCTACGCCATTGCAGAGCATAACAATCTCGAGCTTGCAAAGTTCTACGAGTGGAACCAAGCTGTGAACAAAAAGGGCCCTGGAGGAGAATGTTCAGAGTTGTGGGTCGGATACGCTTACTGTGTTGGTGTTTAAGGAGGGATTCTAGGTTCTGATTGCAGGTAGAATAGTTGAATGAAGCCCAAACGAGGTAGTACCACCGGGCCGGACAAGATTTGAACCGTCTGCGTGCCCTTGACCTCACTGGCCCAACCAACAACAACCGAGTTTGTAGGCGAGCTCAGCAAGGCGGCCCGGACCGTCCGACTTCAACAGCTTCGCGCCTCAACCGAGATCGTCAGTAAGCACCAGCTCGAAATAGCCATACACCTTCCCCTTTAATCCTAGCACCCCCTTTTAGTCGAGCCGCTACGGCTCACAACCAACGCTGATTGGTCAAATGAACGTCATGATTAGGTTGGGCGAGCTCTTGGAGGCTTGGGGGTTCCCTGTAAGGTCAGTTTCTCGAAACTGATTGCGCGTTGTGCTGATTGCGATAAGTTGCAGCCGCAGCTGAGAAACAGATTAAAGCACGTCTGACATCCCACTTCACCTTCCTAGACACAACGACCACGTTTAGACGCCCATCATTCATTCATACGGTCATTACCGAAGCACGACATGAAGTTAACGGCGTCACTATTGACCCTTTCGGTCCTCCCTCTCATCAACTCGGTCACAGTGCCTACTTCAGATATCACCTCAGGACCATCGAATGCCGAATCCGATCGACTCCTCTCGAGACGCACCGCCATACCTCCCCCTGAGCTTCTCGGGCATCTCCGAGCAGGCCCTTCAAATGCTGCATCCGACCACTCCTTCTCCAAACGCACCGCCATTCTACCACCAGAGTATCTGACCAGCATCCGAACCGGTCCATCCAACGCTGCCACCGATGAATCCACCCACAATCTTCGCAAACGCGGCTACTACTCCAACTGGACCTTCCGAGTCTCCCGCAACCGCTTTAGCTCCAACGTAGGCCACGATGGCATGTCCTGCCTACCAACCGAAAATACAACCAAGACCTCGGAGCGTTCCCTCCGATTTCCACGAGACGGCATGAATGGCCTCACTGAGAATCTCCCAATCTGTATCTACACTTGGGAATGTCACGGAACCGGAGTAGCCATGCGTCGACGCCATTCCGAAGTCTGCAAGAGGGAAGATACCCCTGAGCAGGTTGCAAACTACCCAAAAGCAATCCTGGAGGGCAAGATACAGGATCAGAGGTGGTTCAACATTGGAAAGGCTGTCGCTACAAGGTACAACAACTGTCCGGATACTGAGGAGGAGCTGGTGGAGAGGATGTTGAAGGTGTCGAAGGAGCTGGGATGGAAGCCGGAGTTGACGATTGAGGAGGCTTATCGTGGGTTGCATGCGATGAATCCGGAGATGTATCCGTATGCTAGTTATGAGGAGAAACTGAAGGGTGGGAAGACACCGGTGTTTGATGAGCTTGACTCGGATGACACGGATCTTTTTGGACGGCCTTTCCCGGAGTGGGTGGACGGAAAGCCGGTTGAGAAGCCCACTCAGCCGACTGGAGAGACGGCTGGGGAGACAGATACTGGGACGGATAAGGGAGTTCCTGTGGTTGATGATAGTGAGCAGGACGTGGAGGATGGAGAGAACAGCGAGGGTATCCCCGACTTGCCAGTAGACCCTAAGGAGAAGCCAAAAGGGAAGACGCCTGCACCTGGGCCCACCCAGGAGGGTGTGAATGAGCGGTGTAAGAAGTGGTATCTGGCGTCTGAAGCAGACAGTTGCTGGAGTATCGCAAAGAAGAACAGAATCAGTGTGAGGATGCTGTATAGGTGGAATCCCGCTGTCAATACGGATGGGGAGTGCACCTGGTTATGGATAGGGTATGCTTATTGTGTTAAAGCATGAAGAGGAATGGGAATAGGACAACTGAAGCAGATTCATTAGCACATGATCAAGTAGTACGGAGCTGTCCTATCGGCCTGCTTTCAATGTATCCAATATAAGTAACAACTGCTACTTTCTTCTTGTCACGAAAACCTCGATCCATCTCTCTGAAGGGATGGTGGTAGTTTCGTTCATACGCCTAATCGGCTTATATGTCGCTATCGTGTATGCCTCAAACTCCAGTACATATAGCTGACCTCGTTGAGGGGAGTTATAGAGTCTTTTCCACAGCCTTATCTCACTATCATCAATCTCCACTCCCGGTGCTACTACGCTCTTCCAGGCGCACCAACTCTCCTCATCTGTTGGCCTAAAGTGCAAACTTCGTCTTCGCGCGTGTAAGAATACCCTTTTTCTTCTGAATTGGTGGGGAGGCACACGGTAAGGGTTGTACTGGAACATGTTTCCGTCTTTGACACCTAGTGCTATGATCTGCGCTCGATCTTGGAATGTGCTTGGGGAATATGTCCAAGAAAGGCAAACAATGTCTTTATATGGATACTGAGTCGGATATGTGTATGACTGGGGAGAGCAGGTGTATGAGATTCTGCCCAGTTTTGATATTATTGCAATCCGCAATGGTGGCGAAGGCTTCCAATTGTCCGGGTTTATTTTTGCTTCCGGTTCGCCATTGCTTGAGCTTGGTTTCGATATGTTCAGGGGAACCTCCGGTTTGGTAATGGTATTGCCAGCCGAATCCTCCTGCCATTGCTTTAGCCAGACTTGATAACCTCGGGGTCCGTTGATGGCATCTCGAAAGTATCGGTTTGAATGCGAGAGGTTCAGAAGTGTGAAAAGAGTTGAATATAAGAAGATTTCCAGATGTAGCTCAAATGGAAGGGTTAGGAGGCCGGGTGTCATGATGATGGTCGGTTGTTGTTTCTAGATCGATAGCTGATTCTGGGGCAGGTGTTGGTGCTCTTAATGCCACAGTTGCAGGAAGCTTGATAGATACAAGCAGTGATCGTCATTATTCCCTTTCTCCGTGGTGAGTCTGGATGCGACACTGGCATGCATAGGCAAGCACATGCTACTACTTCTTGGCACGACGACATCAAGACTCGATAACGCTCTTCAGAAGACAGCGCGAAGAAAAGTCATAGCAACAGAAAGTATAATTTAGAGAGTCCTATTAGTAAGCTGCTCACAAATTGAAGGATAGAATCACTGCTAATCCATGTGCAGCTTTGCATGGAAGTTCACGGACTCATAACACGGCACAACATCCACCAAATTACAAGTACCTACTTATTCATCAAAGCAAAGAAGTCTCCATGATCCAATATTTTTGTTGTTTCTTCCTATTAAAAAACTTCAGGTTAGCTCGAACACTCGGTAGTTCACCAATGCAAAGAAAACAAATACAGCATGCATATGCAAGCCTGTGGTTACCAAATTGGATGAGGTCCGACATGCTCCAGGATCCTGAATAAGGACGTACATACCATGCTGCAATTGAGATAGGTCACATAGAACCTCCCACTGTCAAGCCGAGCTAGCATGAGCTAATCAGTTGCTAGTATCTGACTTCGAGCCTTCGATCCAACTTCCGATATGGGCCAATTCGTGGGACGCTTGGTCAGTACCGACTAGCAATGCAGGCTCTGCTTTGGATATGTTTTGGCTTGCTAAAACCGCAGAAGTATTCTGTAATTCACTGGTTAGACTGGGCTCTATAGTTTGCAAGATGAGAATGTCACTATGATGCATACGCATATGGTCGTAGTAGAAGCACACAAGGGATATGGAGATATGGAATGGACATACCAATGGAGCATTACCAGTAACACCAGATTGAAGCGCCTGTGGGATAAGCGGGATGGTGGAGCAAGCTAAGCCGAGCGCAACTTCCAATGCCTTGAGGCATTGGAGAATATCCTTAGTCTGCTTGTCGTTCATGTTGAGGGCTTCGAATGGCGTAAAGTAGACTCGAGTAGCGAGGTAGATGTCCTCTATGCGCTTCAGAAAGGTGGTTTCGTCTTGCATCCTTATAGTGCTAGGCTAGAGAGGTCGCAAGGTGTAACAGTAATGAATTTTAAAGTTGCGATAGTGAAAGGTTGGTGGATCGAAGGTAACAGGGCAGACTGCTTTTGAAGACGGAAAGTTGAAGAATACAATAGTGCGGTTGAAATAAACCTAAAATTGTACACTGGCCTCGATTTATGGATGGCGGTATAAGCTGGGATATATCTCTTTTATAGTTCAAAGCCACTTCGCAGTGTTGATACTTTCCATATGCTCTACACAGAACATTGTGCAAGTCTCCCGAGCCCAAGCTCGCAGCTTTACTTTGTAGGCATCCAAGGTAACAGCGCTGCTTGAGCTAGAGCGGCAATGGCCAGTCAACTGGTTATATTGCAACTCTGTACATTTGTGCCTGTGTTACCATACTGCTGCTTCAAAGCACGAAGTGATCCGCCAGGCACTGCTGTTCCGCCAGGCATCAATGTTCAGCCTTTGGTACGCTTGTCCCTGGCCATCGATTGACTTCGATTGCGACTGTCTTTAAGTCGCTTTCGTAGGGTCGTTCTTGGCAAGTTCTCTTCGATGAGGGTAGCAAGCTTTCGATCTGTCACAACTCCTTGGTGAAACCTCATCCGCTCGGTCGGTGCGGATTGCACACGGATAACAGGATCCGAATTGGTATATCCATCGATACACGTGGGCCGGTATGCACTACTGTCAGCACTGGCTCATTACACGATGTGTATGCATGCACAATGAACGGCAATCGAAGCGGTACATACTTCTTGAATTATCTTACAGGCCGTAGCCATTCTGGAATGTTGATTATTTCAGAGGCCAACGGTCTGCTCTGCAAGAATTATCTTCTTGGATCTGTCTACAAACGGCGAAGGGGAAAAACAAGAAACAATGTCAAGGCATGAGAGAAATAAGCTACCAGCTGGCCTTGTATCCTGCTGATCAGCAGCATTCTCTTCTCATGCTTTCGCTATGGAATACATCTCAATCTACAGTCACGTAGTAGTAATATCTAGAAGGGTTTCGGGGCGTCTGGCATGCATGTGTATGAACTGCTGATATACCTAAGGACTAATACAGTCCACAGTATCATCTTCCTCTACTTGCTTAGAAACGTACTTTCCTCACCGCAAGTCGTACTTTCGCAAGTCCTCGACCTTCCGCACCAACGAAACCCGCTCAACAATTCGCTCCTTGGCCCTGGTTATCAATTCTTCTTTGACCTCTTCCAACCTTCTCCCGATGTTCCATCAGCAGATCAGCAACGACAAAGTGGCCAGAATTTGAAGCAAGCTGAATTGATTTGGAGAATGCAGGCTCCTCATGTTTTATCTGTAAAATCGGTTCAGGTACCCCACGGGCATCTCTCTTTATCGATTCTGGATTTCGGAATTAGCGATGGTGATATCTCCTATGAGGTACGAGGTGTCATCTACAACTTACCGTCAGAGAAATCCCTGTCGAGACTGGCTGTAGAGCTGATGTCAACAAAGTAATACCCAGTGGCAGCAGCATCAAGCAATAACTGGACTATGTCCAATCGTCCCATTTGTGCTGACATCTCCAAGATCGTAAAAATACCATAGGTCTTGATATCCTTGTTGCTGTAAGCTGTTTCAGGGTTGTAGCCAATAGCCGCATTTACTGAAGCACCGCTTTTGAGAAGTAATACCACAATAGCAAAAAACCCGAGCTCAACAGCGCGCGAGAGAGCAGAGTGCCCTTCCCGGTAGTCAAAGTCACCACTTAAGTTTACTTTGGCTCCTCCTTTGGAAATGTAGTACCTAACAAGGTCCAAATCGCTCATCTCGACCGCTATCTGTAAAGGTGTCCACCTCGGCTTGAACGAAAGCTCATCGTAGGAAATCGCCTCAGCGTTGACATTTGCTCCCATGGCTACCAGGTAACGTATCACCTCGGAGTTGTCTCGGGTTAAGGTAGCCAATTGCAAAATTGTAGCACTTCCGGGCCTTTTCAGCCACCTTTTCAGCCACTGGCTATCGAGATAGTCCTCAAAATATGTTCTGGCGACGCTTCCGTTAACGTCAGCGCCGCAGTCCACCAGTACTTTAATCAGTTGAATGTTTCGAGAAACGGACGCCACTTCGGCGAGAACGATGGTACAGACGTCCTCCGTACAGAACGTATCTCCCACAGCTTGTACACTGTGTCCCCCTTCAGACAAAGAAGGATCTGCCAACTGGCGCAACTTCTCGATGTTTGCGAAAAGCGCTCCCCATTCTTCCAAAGTTGGAACCTTGGATAGGAGGAATGTGGCAATTGTTCCTCTCATTTGGACTAGAGGGCTAATCCTATAACCCCCATCCCATAAAAGATCCATAATGCGGATATTTTTATGCCTTGCGATACGTCTTAGCACATCCTTATGGAGGGCATTGGGATCAGCGCCTCTATCAATGAAGGTTCTGACCATATCAGCGTTATCAGCAAAGATTGCGCACTCTAAGGCTTCATTGAGAAATGTTCTGAAATGCTCTGGCGAAGCATTGTGGAACCCTTCATGAGCGGCGAGACCACAGTCATCGCACTCCCAGTCTCCGAGGGGGGAGCTAGCTCTGCTCAGATCGCGAGACGTTATACTGAAGGCAAGAAGGATATCGATAGCCGCAAAGTTCTTCATCGCAATTGCCTTCGGGAGTGCGTGCTCAATAGTTTCTGGTGGGGCGAGAACCTGCTCCGGGCCAGGAATATTGTCAAAATCTCCGCCGGGACTTGATTGCGCCAGTCCGATACAAGAAAATGGCAGCAGTGCCCCTTCGGCAATCAAGAGCTTCAGGAGATCAACATTAACAGCGTCCGAAATGGCAGCAGCCAAAAGCCGACCGTCCTCCCAAGCGTGCACACCTAAGGAAAGCCCATGGGAAAGGAGGAGTCTGAGTATATCTACGTTCAAAGGGTGAACTGATATCAAAGCCGCAACAAGGATATGGTAATCCATGCCCCTGCCATTTGCAAGCGCCCCTTTGGCGAGCAGAAACTGCACGATAGCAACATCCGACAACTCAACTGCCAGCTGTAAAGGGGTACATGTTTCAATCCCAGGTTCGTATTCGAATATAATTTCATCGCTCTCGGAGGAATGATGCCAAAACTTCCCCAAGCCAGCGCGAGCGGCTTCTGCATTTGGATCCGCCCCAGCTTCCAGTGCTAGTCGTACCAAATCCAGCCGCTTTCTCTCGTCAACTGTCTGTAAGCCTATTGCAGCTAGGAGCGGTGATACAGTCATGCTTTGAATTGTTGGATTGATGTCGATACGACTTCCTTTCGATATCAAGTAGCGAGCGGCTTCAAGATCGCCAATCATAAAAGGAGCTTGGAGGCAGCATCTGCCATACTTTTTGCTAGGGTGGCCGTTGATATCTGCTCCGTTTTCAACTAGAAGCTGGATCATTGCAAATGACTGAGCTGCTTGCAATGTCGTGGCTCCGTGAATAGCAGCTGCTGGCGCATTCACGTCCGCACCACAACGGAGAAGCTCTTGAACAAGAACGACATTGTCGGCTCTTACGCAGGCTTGCAATGCCGTTCTACCAGAACTGGGAGAAGGTGGAGCGTTCACATCAGCGCCGCGCCTCAGAAGATCTATTACTAAATCAAAATCATTTAGCTCCGCTGCAGATTGCAAGGGCGTTCTTCCGATAAATTTTGATCTGACTCGAAAGCCATGCGTATTGTTGATCCAGGGTGGATTAACATCTGCCCCCGCTTCAAGCAAAATATACACCAGGTCTTTGAAAATAGAGGTGTCTTCTGCTTCCTTTCCAAGCATTGTAACAAGAGCAGCCTGTAAAGCGGAATCGGTACATCGATGTGCCTTAATGTTCACATCCGCCTTTGCGTCCAGAAGGCGCTGGGTGAACTCGCAGCTCCCAAGCCTAACTGCGGTGAAAAGAGGTCCAGACAAGCCTTCGATATTACGGGCATTTACATCGGCGCCGGCTTTGATAAGAAGATCAAATGCCTCCACTCTTCTGAAAAGCATCGCATACTCTAAAACGGTGACAAAGGTGCGAGAGGCCCCGTAGAGTATTCGCATATCGGCACTGACGAGTGTGTTTGATAATAGTGCATCAATGATATCGACGTCATTGCGCCGTATTGCACTTCGAAAAACAGTCTCCGCAAACGCTATAGCAGTCGGCAATCGAGATCGCAAGAGAGATATAAGAGCATGGTCGTTATGAATTCCGGCCCGAATGACTGGGAGCAGTTCATCGATGAGACTGTTGCTCGCAAGATTGTTCGAGAACAAGAAAACGATATGCTTCAGAATATGTTCGAAACCCGAGCGATCCGCACTGTAGATCTGCAGTGTAGCTTTCATCGCATCCTTTTCCGTCTCATGGATGTAATAGGCGCGAACCTGCCTGTGCAGATTGTCCAGCTGCGGGGCGAGGAGGCTTAATAGATTCTTCATAACAGTCGGTGTTGGGATGTGAAGCAGAAACCGTTCCATTGCATCTTTCCTTGCCTCTATCAAAGCGCTGAATCTTAGGAAAGGCACGGAGCTGATGCGGGTGGGAGTGGTATTGACTAGTGTATTTGTTTCGTTTTCGGGTTCCGGTGTGATGAGTCTGAAGGCTGTCGGCAACGGACTGGGTGCTTTAGACGGATTAGCAAACCAACAGAGCAAGGAGAAGGGAGGAACGTACAACGTGCAGTACGCACCGTTCTGACTGGGCAGTATCGGTTCACCTCTTTTCTGACCCTTTTCGATTCAAGCTCTTCTCCATGCAACAGAACATGGCTATCCTTTCCCTCACGTTTCCGCTTCCGAACGTGCTCTCCAACTTTCATCCACACCTCTGCGGGAATGGACTTTCCCTCTTCCCAAATCTTCAGTTGCCTTTTGTATTGTGCAATTCTAGCTCGTGTCAGTTCACCAGTTCGTCCAGGGCATAGATAGAGAGCAACCTACGTTGCATCGAAGCCATGCATCTGGATCATGAGAGCGCGCGTTCTCTTAAGTGTCGAATCCGCCTTCCGATAGGCAAATAGTATGTCATTCTTAAGCCTTTCCCATTCCTCCTTTTCGATCTCACTTCGTCGTGGCGGTTTGCTTGTCGCTGTCTCGGTATCGTGACCATCGATTGCACTCAAGGTGTTGATGCAGTTTTGATCCTTCTCCATGGTATGCTGATGCTGATGCTGGTATGTTCGTTCTTGATCCTCGATCCGTGACTGGGGAGGGCGTCTCTATCTATGTATACTGAACGTAAACAACCAGAAGGCTGTAAGAGACGAGGCTGAGACGGCTGCCGACCGCTGCCCAGCGTAGGCATGCATGTGCTGGATAAGTCATTCTGTAAAAGGGGCCTCTTTTGGAGTCTCGAAGGGATAGCGAAGTACTTCAATAACAGGGATGATGAGAAAGGTACGTTGTAATCGTGTTAAGTTGGAGTCAATCGTTGAGAAGTGAAGGGATGACAAGCTTGAACCACGGAGTTCAACAGCGGACGGTTTGCATTCGGACAAGACTTGATCACGTGCTGATTGTGCCTTCAGGAAGTGAGAATGCGCATGCGCGATAATATAATCCTTTCAAATTCTGCAATTGAAACTAAGTACTTAATTCAAGCATCGCGAGTTACATAAGAAAGAGTGGAAAGCATATTTTCTTGTGCTAGTATATCGAGCACTTCAGTAACATATAAAGTACTTACGAACGGCCTGTTTAAATTGCAAAGTCAGCAGTGAACCACGAGCGTTGGTCTCGCCTTGGCAGTGAACAATCGCAGGTTTGGGGAACTTACCTTCAGAAGCGTCGTCAGAGTACATCCAGACTCCCATATAAGAGAGGTCGTGTTCGTTGCTGAGAGTAACACTTGGTGGAGATTCATTGACGAAATCGAAAGTGGGAACCTCCCCTGTCGTTGACTGAGAAGCGGTGGTGCCTGTGGTGAACGAGGGAGCAGTCGAGCCTAATCCGGCATGAAGCGAAGATGGGAAATGATTGGCGCTTCCGTTTTCAGCATACTCCCCTACTCTGGTAACTCTCGAATCAACCTATGGAAAGCAACAACAACCATTAGTCTCACCAAGCATCAATATCTCAGAATGGCTCACTGGCAGGAATTCATGAGATGGAAACGGGAATGATGATGAACATACCGAAGGTAGTAGATCCTGGAAAGCTATGGTTGGTTCCTTGTCAGGAAGGACAACAGACTCCAGACTGTGAAGGCATTGGAGGATAAAACGAGTTTGGAAGTCGTTCATGTTGACAGTGTCCGAGCTAAAATGGTTGGATGTAGCATGAAATATCTCAGAGATGGACTGGAGAATTTCAGTATTGTCGTGGTTCTGACCTCCGTCCATAGTCGCAGTAATAGTCGTAGGAGTAACAGGAGGGTCTTGAGTAGTCATGGGCATGAAAAGTTTAAAAGTGAGCAGGATCTAGGAAGGCCGGCGTAAACGCGAGTTTGCGGTGATGCTTGTATTGTTATATACGATGGGGGTATGGAGGGGTTTATATCTGAGTTCCTACGATGAAAGATCCCAATTGATACATGGCTCTGGGGAATAGACTACACTCGCATTTGGGAGTTGAGATTATATGATATTGATGCGTATTTATTGACCAAGAAGCGGCATGGTCAGTTGACGCAATTATCCAAGAATTTCTCGCCGCTACACAAATATCCAAAAGTTTTTCGGGCCGCTACACTGAAAGCCCTAGTGTGGTACAGGTACAGGCATATGCATGCGGGAGGGAGTTGGCCGGTGGACAGGGGGCTGCAGCCAACGGTGATCGGTGTTTGTGCGAAAAACTTCTGGCTTCGACCAATAGACTAGGAGCATAAGCACTGACGGTAAGGCGATTCTTCCTGCAATTGGAATTAGCGTCAGTATGCGAAGGACCGACATCCATCAGATCTGAGGAGGACCTTTAGGAGCACGAGTTTGGGATTGCGGCGCCGGTTCCATTGCGCCCACATTATACCAGATGGCGGTACCGGGCGTCATGTTACTGACGGAATACGACTCTGTGGAGTGTGTACCGGATTACAAGTACTTCAATGCACTTGATTTTGGCTTGGCCTTGAGGCAGATGGACCCTGAAGACGGTTGACAACTCATGACTGAACACGACGAAAGGCTCGATTCCACCAAGGGCCGGCCATAAAATCACTGCAACTGGGGGGAAGAACAGAACGATTACCCAAGAACCACAGAGCAACGGCAACGATCAGAACCAGGTACAGGTAAACCAACCCAATAATAATTGACAACCTCAAGAATAACTAACACTACAAACGCATACGAAAGAAAACGCAACAATGGTATCCAGCCGGCTAAGAAACAGGATGAATGACTAAACAAAATAAGGAGTAGTAAGTAATAAACTAGCAGGAAGCGCGAAGCAGTAGAAGAGAGAAAAGCGAAAAGAGAAACCACCGAGCAAATCCGCAACCTGATAAACTAAAGTTTCATACAAGAAAGATATAACAATAACAACAATTATAACCCGCTATAAGTAAGTAAGAAGTGAGTAAGTAAGCCCAAGAGGGAACAATCCCAAATACCAGCAACGTGAAAGAATAACCTCCAACAATATCAAAGGAGAACAAGGAAACTAAAAGCAATATAGCAAAGGGTAAGTAGGTAGGGGGATAAAGAATATGAGAAAATGAAGAAAGAAGAAGAAATAAACCACCACCAGAGAGAAGTTTCAACACCTCAACTCCTCACTGTCGTCCTAACAAAACCACAGCCACATTCGCAGCTCCAAACCGACCAACCCGGACCAGTGTTCCTAATCCATGGGCATATCCACCAACTCGGCCTCACCACCCAACTCCTCGCCATGCTCACCAACGTCATTAACGGGGCTTAGTGGTCTGGATCTACTTCCGGAGGAATTCTTATTCCCAGCGGAGTGGTCAGCCTTCCCCACCTTGTCCTCATTGAGGCCACTTCCAGCTCTCCTCTGCATCTCGACACGTTCCGCATGACGTCGAGCGGCGTTCGAGTCCATCGCGACCTTAACACTCTGGGATCGTTTGAGAGTTGTAAAGTTGGCGGATGGGGCAAGGGTGATATTTCCGAGGTTGAGGGGGCCGACGTTGCCGAGGGAGGAGCGACCAGATTTGGGGGTACCGGAGGCTCCCGAGGAGGGGGAATCGAAACTTGTCGGTCCTAGCGAGAGGTGTCGTTTTCCTGGGGTGCCTTGGACTCCTGCTGCGCGAAGCTTGGGGGGCTGGAGAGAGTTGGAGTTGGACTGCTGTTGTTGTTTATTACGGGATTGTGCGGAAAATGGGCTTTTGCCCGGCCTCGACATTAGTAGGGCTCGGGATTGGTCGATTACGCCTTGGACGAGACGACGTTCGAGAGCTTCGGCTCGAGATTCGAGTTGGAGGATCTCGTCGCGGCGGATGGAGAGGGCGGCTTCGATGCTAGCGAGGTCGGCGGCTGCTTTCATCTTTTTGGCGGTGAGGTTGGAGAGGTCTTCGACGAGGAGTTTGCGAGTTGCTTCGAGAGAATCGTTTTGTGACTTGAGAAGTCGGGATGATTGGAGTAGTGCCTTTTCTTCACCTCGAGCCCTCTCAGCTGCAATCTCCGCCACCTTCTGAGCCTTGAGTTTCTCCTCGGTTGAATCTCGAATATGCTCTGTTTGCAAGGCAATGAATTCCGAGATATCGCGGGAGGTGTTGATGACTTGCTTGTGAATTGTGTCCAGTAAGTCAAGCTGCGGGAAGCGCTTAGCTGCCTGTGTTTGGTGAAGGATAACATGATCAAGCTTGTCCTGAACAGCAGAGTCATCGTACTGCATATTCCCTCCTTGACTCCTCTTTCCTCCAACAGTATCCGCCTCTTGGAGTAGAATCTTGAGTTCATTCAAAGCATTAATCAGCTTTGGCTGACTGCCCTTCAATTCCGAGTTCATTCCACCAACAAGACCCATCACCTCTCCCAGCACCTTTTGCGTCTGCCTATGCTCGTCGATGATGGTGACCTTGTTTGACTCGACCGCCAACCGAACCTTGGCAACATCCTCTTTGATTGAATCTCTGGCGTCCATGGCATTAATAAAAACGGCATTCTTGAGATCGCTGGTAGAGGTAATGTTGGCGGCAATAATCTCCTCCTTGGCCATCTTCACTGACGAGTTGACGGCTGCTGATGATTGAACAACGATATCGGACGTTGCTTCTCTGAGAACCGCCGAGACATCACCACCGGAACCACCACCCGACTGTCGAGTAGCGTCAATAATCCTGGTGCTGAGCTTATTAAGCGCAATATCGCGGGTTTCCTTGAGATCGGATGTTGCCATATCCAGTTGACATTGCACTATCCTAGCAATCTTTTGGTCATTCGAATCCATACCAGCCTCGACAGCTCTGATGGTATCATCCTTGAGGTCGACAATGAGCCTGCTGATTTCACCGATGGTTCCCTCCTTTGACTTTGTGACATCTGCTCGAATGCTTTCCACCAATTCCCTGCTGCTAGCCGATGTGCTCTTGAGACTTTCTGTTGTTTCCCTAATTGTAGAGACGGCCTGTTTCTTAAAACTGTCCACGATTTCTCCAATTTTGGCGTTGTGTACGTCAATCGATGATTTGACTGTGTTGAGTGTCTCCTGACTTGTACCTTTGACAAGATCTCGAATCGAGCTGAGATTGTTCTCCTTGAGCAAGCTAACCGCCTGAGAGGTGTCCCTCCTGACCATGTCGACCGACTTCTCAAGCCTGTCGAGAGCTTGAGGAGACCCAGCCATTGTTCCAGAGCCGGAGTCCCTCTTGACCAACTGACCTTCAAAAAGTTCCTGAACTCCCTTAGTCAGTTGAGGAAGAATGTCGGTGATCATGCCTCGCATATCGTTGATGTGGTCTCGGACAATCCTCCAGTCGGCAGAGTCGAGCTGATCGTCCCCTCGTCTACCTTCGCCCATTCCCTGCTTCCATCTGTTGGTGACTTCATTTTCGAATGTTACAATTCTGTCATTCATGCTCTGAGTGCCCATCCGAATAACCTCCAGCACCTTTCGGAACTCTTTGCCGTCCTCATAATTGATGGCGCCCTGCTCCTTGATTTTGTCCAGGTAACGTGCTATGTCAACCAGGCCGTTTGCGTTGAGACTGTTGGCTTTCCTAAAGTCGGTTCGTAAGGTCTCGATAAGTTCTCGCAACTCGTTAAGTCGTTCGTTTGTTTGACCGTTGACGACCCGAGGAGGGGCACGCTCTCCAGGTGCTGGCGATGAAGTTGTAGAGGGTGGTCCCAGTGATGGAGCGGGTGTTGGAAGTGGACTTCGTGATGATTGTATATGGACATTGGCCAATCTTTCAATCTCCCTTATCAAATGCTCGATTTTGGCGTTTGTTGCTTTTCCATAGTTGACCATTTCCCCTCGTAGTGTTGTCAGAGCCTCCCTCACAACCTCGGTGCCATTCCGTCCTCCTTCAACACCTTCTTCCATCCGCCTCAATATTTCGATGAGTTCATCGCTCGGTGCAAAACCACCACCGCCACCATTGCCATTCCCACGAACATTCAGTTCTCCGGTTTTGGTGAAGCCAGACACCACACCCATGAAGCGGTGGACATCCTCGTTCATTGTCGACATGTCATCCTTGACCTCTTCCAACATTCCCATGATTTTGACTTCACCAGCCCTGCTAGGTAAATCCTTAGTCACCACGCGCTTGAGCTCTTGAATGTTCCCTAGCAGCCTGTCTTCCCCACCCTTTGTCGCCATATCTCTCATGATGCGCTCCAGAATAGCCATTTCAGGTCCCAAGCTAAAGTCAGAACCGTTGTGCGCGCCACCATTCACTCCAGGTGTATGTATAAGGGCATTGTTGTCTTTTCCGGGGGCGGGGGTGGGAGCAAATCGAGGCGGCATGACGGAAGGCGGTCGGCCAGGATCCATGCTGCTCAGGCCTGCGACGAGCTCCTTGATCGCTTTTCGAATATCTTCATCTCTCGTTTTCGTAGCTTCCTTAAGACTGATGAGATCTGTAGCATTATCCTTTGATCGTCTGGAGAGATTGTTCATCTCCCGGGTGAGCTGGGTCGCAATGGCGGTAAGATTGTTGAGCGATTCCGCGATACGGTCAAAGTCGCTTCCGCTGAGTCCATGGTGGGATCCTGGGTGGCTGTCAAAGGATTTGAGCGGTCGGATATCGAATTTTGGTGGAGGGGTTTCGGTAACTTTTGGTGCCAATTTGATGGGAGGTCCGTCTTTGAGAGTGTCCTTTGTCACGGACATGAGATCCTTTGAAGTCTTTTTTGTCGGGGAGAGCGAGCCGCCAAAGAGGTTTGTGCGATCACGGACGGTTCCAGCACCAGTGAGGCTGTTGACCCGACCATGTTTGGCGGTTGATGGTTTGTCCGCCATTCTGATGAGGTCGGGACTGTAAGATTCGAGATTGCGAGTTGGTGATGTCGATGGCGGAGATGCCGGGTTAAGTGGAAGAGGTGGAGGGTTTCTGAACGGATCGCTGCTGTCCCACCTACTTATCCGCCCAGCCATCAGCTATGATTGTCTTGACAGGGGTACGGGTTGTTTTTTTGGTGGGGCGGGGACTTACGCAGGAGACCCGACCGGATTCAGGTTGCTAAACGACTGTTTGTGTTTGTGTTGTTTAGGCGGAGAGCCGGTGGACATTTTTGCAAGCAAAGCCGCCTTGAATGCCCGCCAGGAAGAGTGAAGAAACTGGTAATATGTCTTGAAAAGAAGGAGAGTAGCACGGGTAGTTGAAGATGATGAAAAAGAGCCAAAGAGAAACAAGAAGAACAGCCAAACAGTCTGCGCCAAATGATAGGCCACCAGAAAAAAACAGGTACAAAGAGACGCCAACGCAGGCAAATTCTTGGTGGAAGTTGAGATGAGCCCAATGCCAGTGGGGGAAAGAGACGGGTTTGTGGAGAGACAGGTCGGCGCTTTCCTTTGTGTGTCTTCCCGGACCTTTTCGCGGGCCGCAAGTGGATAGAGCGTGCAGGGATCGTCACTTCGTTTCGTTTGGTTGGGCTGAGAGTCCTGCTCTTTGCTGGCTGCCTTGGAAGGAGCCAAAACAGACTTCCCAAAAGGGGGAGGTGAGCATGAGCCTCATTGTGGCTTGTGGTGCGGAGATTGCGGTGATCTGATAACGATTGTCCTGTCTCTCTACATACCAGCGGGATGAGCACCGAACACACGCAAGAGGCTTACGAATATTCTTCCTTCTCAAACCGTCTACTCGTTACAAATATCCTAGTTGGCATGGTAAAGTCTTGCTGCCAACAAAATTCTTCAACATCTAGTGTCGTGAGCTTGCAAGCATCGCGAAACAGGGCCAGACTCGATGGCCGATGGTGGGGTAAAATGACGACGGGGCGTCCCACTCAGCGCATTGAAAGAGGCAAAGCACTGTTTCGCATCAGACGGGAAGCCTGTTGGTCTTGAGAGGCTCAGTACCGACAGAAGCCCGCGATGTCTTCATGATTCGTTTTTTCTGTAAAAGGGCTCCATCCGCCTTCCAGTCAAAAGCATCAGCCGTCCGCAAACCAACATCTTTGTTCCCATCTATCGGCCAATCCCATTTCGTCCCTATAACATTCCATTTCTATTGGCCAGTCGCCATCTTGGTCTATGGTCTGAATCCAGAGGGTGTGCTTGGACCATACTTTACTTTACAGCTGCAGGCACGGAAGGGACTGTCAACAGACTGCAGGTACGGCCCTATATAGTGGGGTTCTCCTCTATTTTTTTGTTTGAGAGAGTCTCTGTGGGATTGTTTGAGGATCACCAATCTAGGCCGAGAAGTTACCCAGGAGAAGAGCTCCATCCCTGCAGCTAAAAAGGCCGTGTGCGGCGTTGGTCCAGGGCGCTTGTAAAGTGTTAGCGAGTAGTAGCCTCCCTAAACTTAGATAAAGTTGCGAGCCGATCCCGCACAAGCCCACGCCCTCAAGCTTTTTCTCCCAAGCCTTCAAGCCTTCCCTCCCTAAACTAAACACAACCACCAGAGAGAAAGTCAGGAACCGCCTATAACACCATCGAGAATTGCCACTTTTCCCCACCATCGCCACTGATACCACTACAACCCACAAGTCGAATCGTTCCATCACAAGACCTTCTTCCTTCTTTCGTTTCAGTACCTTGCTGGACTCTCCACCAAACTTCCTTCCCCGCAGACAAAACCGTCCCTACAAGTCGACTACCTTTCATACGCTGTCCTTCTCAAATCAATCATCTCTGAACATCTCTTTCGTTACACCCTATCGGCCCTTCGTCACCGGAATACTCAAATACAGCAACTCGTATCGACCGGTCCGTCCCCTGGCAGCCCTGACATGACCATGTGAGGGGAATTGTCACTGACACGAGCCATAGATTACACAGTCCGCCCAACCTTAAGCGCACTTTCAGAACACAAGATCCAAGATGGGAAAACCAAGGGTAGGAACGACACTGGACATAATCAAGTCTTTTGCTGACGAGATTGCTTGAGTAGCTTATCATCCTAGTCCGTCATGGTCAGTCTGAAGGCAACAGTGAGTACTCTGAACCCCTGCTTGCTCTGGCAAGAGCACTAACCATTCCAATAGAGAACCGCGCAATCCACCAAACAGTGCCCGATCACCGTGTCAAACTCACTGACGTCGGCATGCAACAGGTAACCGTAATTCCCTCCCTTCCTCCTCACTACCAACACCCTCCAGGCCAAAGATGCCGGCTCAAAACTCCTCGACATGCTCTCACCCACCGACACCGTCCAATTCTACACCTCACCCTACGTCCGCACTCGTTCCACAACAGAAGGCATGCTCTCGTCCCTCAGCACACACCCCAACTTCGATAAGATCAAGGTGTATGAAGAACCTCGACTGCGCGAACAAGACTTTGGCAACTTTCAACCCTGCAGCGCAGAGATGACTCGAATGTGGCATGAGCGAGCTGCCTATGGTCACTTTTTCTACCGGATACCGAATGGCGAGAGTGCTGCGGATGCGTATGACCGAATCGCGGGGTTCAATGAGACGCTGTTTCGACAGTTTGAGGATCCGGACTTTCCGAGTGTGTTGGTGCTGGTTACTCATGGACTCATGACCAGGATCTTCCTGATGAAATGGTATGTCCCTCTTCTTTCCACTCTCTGGTCTCCTTCCGGTGGGCCTATGCTAACCATACTAAAGGTACCACTACTCTGTCGAATACTTTGAGGACCTCCGCAACATCAACCACTGCGAATTCGTAGTAATGAAGCGCGACCAAAATAACAAATTCGTGTTACAAAACAAGCTCCGCACATGGTCCGCATACCAGGCTGAGCAACGAAAGCTTCGAGCTCTGGCTGCCTCAGAAGCCAATGACGCCAACGAAGCAACCGACGCCGTCGATGTCAACGGACTGAAGGACGACAAGAAAGCCGCCGCTCTCGTCTCTGCAACAGCAGACCAAAGCTACGGCCCTCCACCACAAGCAGGAATACGTTATGGCGGTTGTCCCTATGGATGTAACCACGGTAGAATGGTGCCAAACGCAACAGCAGGGACACACTCGGCAGCAAAGTTACAGAGAGAGAATAGCAGAAAGCACAGTCTGATCATTGGACGGGATTGCGGTGGAACTCTAAGCGGGAACGGCAGTGATGCTGATGCAGAGGATGCGGACAAGAGTGGGAACGAGACGGAGACGACCAAGAGGGAGAGGAGGGAGAGAGTAGAGCTGCAGGCGGCCGAGGCAAAGAGGGACTGTGAAGGGCTGAGTGATGATGATGATCCAGCGGTGAGGTTAGGACTGGGGGTTAATGGGAATGGCGTGGCTGTTGGCAAGTTGTAGAGGAGGCCGAGGAATAGGATGAAGGCGGCTTTACGCTGCTGTGCAGGGCAAGTTTCGTATTGTATATCGTTTTGTTTTGTTGGTGTTGGTGGTTGCATGTTGCTATCTAATGTTTACGGTGAATGGGTCATGTTCCTTCGGTTTTCTTGTTCTTCTCTCTTTCTCTCGCATTCATGTCATTTATTTGCAGCCACAGTTACTTATCATTGTTCCGTAGCGGGTCTTTACTATTAATTTGTTCATTCTGTCTGCTTACGTTCCCTAGGCCTGTGCTTGTTTCTTTTTGTCCAATCGCCCGTCTTCATCTGTCACCTCAGCTCACCAACGCCGTCTCCATCCATCAGCCTTCAATCACCAACGTCGTCTCCGCCCAGTTCTCCGAATGGTGCTTCGAAGTCCCCGTCCACACTATTCGGAACGGCTCACATTCGAAATTACTCAGATCGATTCTTTACCTCTCAAGACGAATCCCAAGACAGCAACGAAAAGAATTGTATTCCCTGCACCATTTTTTAGTGCTGGATGGATGTCGACTGCCATAAACGACATCAACATACCACCCTAGGAACCACCGTGCTGCATCTTCTTCATCGCCATCCAGCAGCAGTCCGGAGCATTTCTGCCTCGCACGCACGTAGGATGGAAACCGCCGACTCCAAAGACACAGCCCAGTATTAATCTAACGTCCCCCGAAACAAAAAGCACAAGCAGTTTTATTCCCTGCTTATATCTACGCCCCACGCCCTCTCCACAGCTTACAAGCACAAGGCTTCCCAACTCCCCTGCTGCCAACCAATCCCTACACAGACGGCGTATCATCATTTGGAATCAGACCGCTTCATGCTGGACTTGAGAGTCAACAAGCCAGAGGGTTAGCAGGGACACCGCCCGGAGGCAGTGTACCTGGCAACAAGAGTTACGGTTTATACCTCTTGGTGTATCTTACCCGGTGTATAATAGGGACATCATACAAACTCCTCTGGCTTGGTAGGGCGCGCGATCAGAGCAAGGGAGGAGGGGTGTAGAGGGAGAGTAGGAGGAGGGGACGCAAGGGGGGTTTCTCGAGAAAGTAAAGGAGTTAAAGCAACTTTAACTGACTCGAGTGGATGCTTTATTAGCATCGACGGTACTCAGCTCGGTCTCTGCCCACTGCATGCAGAAGCATCCAATGAACAAAGCCATATCCTACCATAGTGCTCCCAGCTCACGTCAAGACCGTCCTCTACTGTTTCGTCGCCTTTCAGCCACTACTTCAGCGGATGATTACCGTCGTGAACTGGGAGAGTTTTATGAATTCGTAACCAAAAGGTCAGTACTCCATATTCTTCTTGAGAGTAGCAAGTAAGTTTGCCGTAACTGTTCTCGATTTCTGTTACGAAAAAGATCTCAGTCACGGCCTAACTAGCAAGCCAAACTCAATATCGGGCCTTTATCCATTTCGATTAAGAGAAGGATGAAAGCCACGGGAAAGAGGCCCTATTCAGACAATCAACGTTGTAACACGTTAATCATCTAAACAATGAGCCTCCAAGGTTTTGTGAATTTGTACAAGCCAAACTCGAAGCCGACACTTCATCCATTTCGATTAAGAGATGGACGAAAGCGACGGGAAAGAGGCCCAGCCCAGACAATCAACACTACGTCGGTCATCTAAACAATGGGTCTCCAAAGTTGTTTTGTGAATTCGTAACCCGAAGGTCAGTACTTCACATTCTTGAGTCACGGGCCTAAATGAAGCTCACCGTGATTCTACTTCATCCGTTTCTGTTAAGAGCAGGGTGAAGTACAGGGACAGTATGGCACTAAAATGTAGTCACGGGCCTAAAATGAAGCTCACTGTGATTTTACTTCATCCATTTTCGTTAAGAGCAGGATGAAGTACAGGGACTGTATGGCACTCAATCCGTTAAGAGCAGGATGAAGTACAGGGACTGTATGGCACTAAATGTACGGAAAAACGTATAACATGATCGAAAACTTAAACGATCATGTCTGGTCCTTTCCGCTCAATTCCAGAACGACACCTCTCACGAAGTATCAACCAGTCTCGATTAATATACATCCGTATCACCTGGGCTAGGTCTATCAGGAGGCAAAGCCCGAGGTGATTTGGAGGTTCGAATAATAAGAAAAAGGGAAGAGGGGGTATAAAGCAAGCAAAATGACGACGACACCAAGAACATGGCAACAGCAGGTATCAGTCCCACTTCAAATGCCAGGTCTGCAAGAAATAACAGAGGAAAAGAATACCCAAGGCAACCTGGACCCTCCATGGACGAGTAATGTGGTTTCCCACCGTCAGAGCCACTATCCAAGTACCGGCCAAATCACTTTGGATTTTCACCTCCATGACAGGCCGTATACTCACAGCAGACAGCGGCCTAACTGTACAACTCGGACTCTCGAAGAGCCAGATTTCAAAAGCCTGACGAACTCACTGACTCCAAACAGCCGAGCTCGATGCTCTTCTTTACCCAGACATATTGCTACTCCGGGCCAATCCAAGGTCGAACTCGGCCGTCTAGGCAGTGTATACTCGTCCGGAGAGTCGGGTCCATCAGCCAGCTCGAGAAAATCCCAGTCTTGCCAGTCTCGAGACATCCGTCATCACTAGGGCATCATCTCTCCGTTTCGTCGTCGTCGTCCGAGATTCGAATCTTCCAACCAGCTCGAGAAGACTCGGATGTGCAGGCTCGAGCATCCGTCATCACTAGGGAATCATCAACCTCGAACGTCGTCCTGCAATCGCCATCGTAGCCCACAATAACCCCCTGATGCGTCTCTAGCCAGTCCAGTCGCTATATCGATAACCTCATCCCCGCCGTCGCACAATACCCCGGCCACAAAAGACAAATCACTCCACCACCTACGGCGGAGACGAGGAAATCGAACCTTCAGTTCAGGTGTGGCGAAGCTACCAGTGGACTGGCCAGGGAGGCCCGTGGCCGAGCATTCGGCGTGATAGATATTATGAGGAAAGTGTGAAGAGAAGAGGAAGTGCGGTCGAGGTTTTGGAACCTCGAAGAGGTGGGGCGACTTGGGCTGCACTCGGAGTCCAGTTTCATTGCGGCAAAGAGTTTCGACAATGTATTAAGCAGGCGCCACGATGGCTACATTTCGATACTCTTGGGCAGAGGCTGTTCCGCAGCAGACAGGACCAGTCGTCGATATCGATTAACGTCAACCCGAGTGTTAGCGGTAAGCCGTCCGGATCCACCGGAGCAGAAGCAGTCGGGATATCGTAGAACGCCAACACAGTGTCGTGATCGAACCTCAAGAGGTGGGCAGACTGGACCCGGATGACAGGACCAGCCGGAATATCGATCAACGCCAACACGAGTACCGGAAGGCTATCGAACCTCGAAAAAGGTGGGCGACTGAACCGATTCCGGAGGGAACCAGTTAGGGACGGCGCAGGCGTGTTCTGGTTCCGCGAAACCGAGAGGTTATTGCTGAGTAGAAGCCGCCCGAGAGGGCTTCTTGGTCCGTGTTTATTCTCTGAGAGGAATCTGATGAGAAGTTAGCAGGGGGATGGGCGGAGGCTCTTATATACCTGAAAACGAGCTCGTTTTTCGGGCGAGGTGTCCTTTGTCTCTTCGTCTGCAGAGTTCCGGAGGCGTGCGGGCATTGCGATGTTGCGGTGGTTTTACTGCAGTACTGGCCTATGTTGTTCGGCTGCGGAGGCATGCGAGGTTGCGCTGGATTTGCTGTTCTTTGAAGTCCCTTCGTGTGCGGAAGTGGCGGTGGATTCCTTATTATTCGCCTTTGGAGTTCGGAGATTTGTGGTGTTGCGGTGGTTTCGTGCATCTCCACCTCGTCCGGTGCCGCAACGCAGACGTGGCCTGAATTACTTCCGAATTCGGCTAGTGCAGAACGCCCTCCCCGGTTATGACACTGCAGACCATCATCGTTCCGCAGAACACGACTACATACGCAGAATCAGAGTAACATAGCTGAAGAAACACAAGCATAGCTGAAGAAACACAAGGTCACTTGCTTCATCAACCTCATCGTTCTCCCTGTGGTGTAGTTGGTATCACAACAGACTGTAATGTAATCCGCAATCTGCAGGTCAGCAGTTCGACTCTGCTCGGGGAGAGTGGTACCTCAAGGTGCTTTCATTTTGTCGCTCCGAGCAACGATCCGCCAGAAATAAGCCACTCGCCTTTCAAAGTATTTTACTTTTGTTAACACAAAGTGTCACTGTCTCGTGCTCGACGGTCTTTTATTCCACAAGGTATCAAATCCATTACTATATACAAGCTCTCCCATTTACACCCACATCTCCACCAACCTAATATGGCTTAAACCTCTCCTTCTCCCTCTTCTTTTCCTTCCTCTCCCTCTTCTCCCTCTTTCTCCTCTCCTCATCATCCTCCTCCATATTCTCCCCCCTCTGCCAGCCCGTCTCACCCTTCCATACCCTAACCTGACCATCCTCTCCAGCCGTAAACACGACCCCCTCCCCAATCCACGCCGCCCGACAAATCTCCCCTCCATGGCCACCCTCAAGCTTAATACTCTCCCTCCCAATCTCCCAGCTCCCCTTCTTCCCCCCCGTATGCGCCAGATCCCAAATCTCCACGTACCCACCACTCTCTTCAAAGTTGCCCGTCACGATATTAGCCCCACCTGAGGATCGCGGGAGCACGTCGACCACGTAGCTGCAGTTTGTGTGTGTCCGGACATCGCCCATACGGATCTCCTCCTTCTTCTTTGGTGGTGCGTCCACATCTTCGCTGTCGAGATCCGAGCTAAGGGTGTACAGCGCAAGGTTCTCGTCGTGGCTTATGGCGACAATGTCGCGAGTGGGGCCCTTGTCTTTGCGCGATTGGTAGCCGCCTGTGATCCAGTTTGCGATGCGGACAGGCGACTGGTGGTTAAAGACCTGCAGCAGCGCCTCATCATCTGGTTCTGCAGCGGTGGGAAGGGTCGGTGATGAGAGGTTGTAGGTGTTGATCAGTGAGTCTGTGGAGGCGGAGAGGAGGAGGGTGGGGCTGTCGGGGTGGAAGGAGAGGTGGGTGATGTCGTCGTTGTGGGATTCGGAGAGGGAGAGGATTGGGGCGTCGGGTTTTCGTACGTCCCAGATGGAGATGCGCGCGGTCTGGTTGTTGACCAGCTCCGAGCCTGTGGCGATTACGTTGGCGGAGGAGGAAGTTGCGAGGGAGAGGAGGGGCTCGGTGCCGAAGGGGCCGGTGAGGGTGGTGACGTTGGAGCCGGCGGGGCCGGCGCGGAGGTCCCAGATGTGTGTGGAGCCGTCGGTGCCGCAGGTGGTGATGATGCCGTCGGAGTAGGGGGTTAGGGCCGAGATGGTGGTGTGGGGGGTGGGGAAGGTGGTGATTGGTTGGATGGTGGAGGGGGAGAAGAGGGCGAGTTGGTTGGAGGAGGTGGAGGCGGCGAAGGGGGAGGAGAATGGGTCCGAGAGGGAAGTGGGGCAGAGGTGGTAGAGGTAGACGTCGGGAGGGGAGATGACGGGGTATCGTGGGAGAGAATTGAGGGAGCGCATTGTGGTGATTTGGTGGGGTATTGGTGGGTGAATTGGAGGGGAGAAATGAGGTGAGGGACCCTTTGAGAGCGGGAAACTTTTTCGAAAGCACGTGCTGATAAGGGAAGCGATAGGGCTTAGCTCTTAGTGATACGGATAGGCTCGGAGGAATAATGTTCCGGGAAGCAGGCTAGATTAAAGTCACGGGATGGACGTGGGAGACTAATTGAATTTTCGTGCATTACGCGTCCCCCGCATCTCATCACACGCGTCTTCCCAAGGCCACCACCAATTTCACATTCCAGACTGAAAGGGAAAACCTCACAAATCATCTGTCCCCGACCATTCATTCTCAATACCACTTGATCCTCTTTGTTTGGCCGAGAAACAAACTCACATCACCACCACCAGCACACACCATGCCTCCCCCTCGATTCCAGTCAAAGCCAAAGAAGAAGAAGGTACCCGAACCCGTCACAGCCGAAGAGTGGTTTGACAAAGGCGTCGAGGATGAAGAGAATGGCGAGCGCTGGCGAAGCGGCGACAAGGTCAAATCCGGCCGATGGTTCCACAAGGCTCTCGAAGCCTACGAAACCTCCCTCCGCCTCAGTCCCCTCCGCCCAAACTTTGACGCCGCCTACAACGCTGCTCACATCCAATACGTCCTTGCCAGTAGTGCCGCCTATCACGAGGATGGTCTGACTAGGGACGAGCATCTACGACTGTTGAAGAGGGCTGTTGAATGCCATATTAGGGCTATGGCTCTGGAGGACAAGATGTCGGAGGCGGAGAAGAAAAAGTGCAATTGGCAGGATTTGTTTTTCAATGCGGGGCAGTGTATGACGGAGTATGCCGAGAAGCTGCAGGGCTCATCGAATAGGATACGGAGTAGTGACAGGGACGAGATTGTCGGGGCCTTGGGAGAGGCTGTGACGCTTTACCAGAGGGTTTGGGAGATTCAAGAGAGAAGGGTTCAGGAACAGGGCTCGCTGGAGAGTTTACAAGGAAACGGCGAAGACGACAACAGCCCGATTGGTAAGTTTTTGTGTGCTCTATCTATTGCTTGACAGTCCAAATACTAATCATCATCACCATTAGCTGGTCCTTCTCAACCGCAACAATCCCCCGGATCCGAAAACGGCAGCGACTCTGCCACCTCAGAATGGGCCTACGAAGACGAACCCGTCACCCTCGAATCCCTCGTCGACACCGCCATCGCTACCCTCGAAGCCCTCATCATCCGCGTCCAAGTCATCCCCCAATCCGATACTCCCCTCGAAGACCTCACCTCCATCCGTGAACTCTCCACCAACCTCCTCAACACTCGCATCATCCCGCTCGCAACCCGCGCCCCCCACCTCTCCTCCAAAGTCCTCCTCGTCCGGGCCCGCTACGCCACCGCTCAAGCGGAAGCCGCCTTTCGCCTCTCCACCATCTCCCTCGCCGAATACGAGCAAGAAATTCTCGCCCACTTTTCCGACACCCCTTTGCCAGACCGTCCGTCCTCATCAGGCCTCGATTTCAAGGATATCGAGACTCTATGTGAAAAGGCAGATGCCCACATTGCCTTTGCCGGCATCGTCGTCGAAAGCAATGAAGTCGACCACCAGCTCGCCTGGAAACACTACAACCTCGCCTCGCTATCCCTCACGGCCGCCGCCGGCGTCAACAAGTACGATCCTCAAGTGCAACTCGGCCGCGGCGATGTCGAGCTGCTACGCTCAAAGGTCAACATTCCCGCTGCGCAAAAGTCTGTCGACCTACTGCGGAGTAACGCACGGGTGTATTATCGCAACACAAAGAACCTTGCCTCCCCAGAGTCGGAGCCGGGATTGGTGCTGGAGGCGAGTGTCAAGGAGGCCATGCTGGCGTATGAGAGTGGTGATGGTAGTTTGATCAAGGCGGTGGGGAATGGAGGGAGGGTAAAGGTTGTGGTGGCCGAGGCGGTGAGTGAGGGGCTGTTTGGGATGGAGTGGTTGCAGCGGTTTGGGATTGGAGGGTGAGGGTGAGAGTGAGGTTGGTTAGGGTTTGTTGAGGTCAACGGGATTTTTGTGGTATGGAGATGGGTGGGAGGTTGTTTACTTATTTGTATATACCTTGCTTTTGCTTTTCCGTTTTGTGCTTGCTTTGTTTCTTTTGTCTATGGGTTAGACTGGGATATTATTCACGGATGGCTGGTTTGCCTGTCTGGGATCTGTGTTTTATTGTTACAAGTAGTTTTATAGGCTCGTTTAAGAATAGTTTTCGAAATGATATCTTTTTGATCAGTATGGAGCTGCAGGCAAGCCAGTTCCTCACGACAGCGGAGATTTCCGAGCCCCGGTCGAGATGCAGCTGCAGTGGATATGCCCGCAAAGAAGTAGCTTCAGACCAGCATCCCAACATGCCACATCGCCTTCCTTATTAGAACCCTTCAAACCTCCCGCCTCTATCTCAAAGTAACTCACCCTCCCACAATGAAGTTCACCACCGTCACCCTCCTAGGTCCACATTCCACCTCTCCACCTCCCTCTTCTAACACCCCCCAGCACTCACCCTCACCACCGCCTCTGCCGCCGTTCTCCCAATCAACAAACGAGCCATCGGAGAAGTACGACGCTGCCATACCGGCTGTACAGAGCAACCCCTGATCCACCTCCCCTCCGTCTCTTCAGAGAACGAGGAGGAGGATCAGGAAGATCCCTTTGCGGACTTTAAAAAGTCCCTGGCACTAGCCCGCGAGCAAGAGAGGAAATGCTGCACTACCTTTCCAGAGACGTATCCTGTTGAGAATAGGCTGATGGGCGAAGGAGCGGCTGTTCCTGTGCCGGTGCAGGAGGTGGATGAGGAAGGGGAGGTTGTGGATGAGGAGCAGAGGGGCGCTGCTGAGGAGATTTTCTCGGCGACGAGGGGAAAGGTTGGTGGTGCTGGGGAGGAAAATGGACAGGATGGAGGGAGTGGAGGGAGAAGTAGTGGGGTTGAGTAGAGAGACTTGAGGTTGGGAGGTGAGTAAGTACTTGATCACGAAATTACCAATCTATTATTCTACAATATCGTACATGCTATACCAAGTACTTACTTGGCTACTTTCCCTTCCTCCATCTCCAACCTATTCTACAATATTGTACATCTCAGACTCGAAGCTCTTCTCCTCTTTGGCCATCGCTCCGATGTTGCCTTCTTCCGTCGACCAAACAATCTCCTCTTCTTCTTCTGCTGCTGCTGTATCGGAGCACTGGCATTACCGTTGACAGGATGAGTGGGACCTACCGGCTTTGCTTTTCTGAACCACCCAAAGAAACCTCTCTTCTTCTGCTGCTGTGGCAACCTACTAATACCACTTCTGATATCTTGAGCCGGTTCTGAAGTTGCCTTTTTCCGCCTACCAAATATGCCGAATCTCCTCTTGCTCCGTTGAATACCCACTGGGACACTGGCGTCACCACCTCCAACACCACGACTCGGCTCCACCTTCACCTTCTTCCTTCCAAACCAACCTCTCTTCTCCTTCTTCACAACCGGCGGCGGCGCAGGATCAACCCCACTAATCTCGCGATCCGGCTCAGACACGGCATAATTCCTCCCAACTTGAACCTCAGGCTCATCATGTTGTCCTGAAGGCCCACCCTGTGACTCTCTCCACTCCAACATCAACACATCTTCAACCCCAGTCGAGTTCTCGGGCTCCTCCTGGTTAATGGGCGCCTTACACTTCCCCTTCCTCGCCAGCGCAACTTCCTTCTCATACTCCACCAACTCCTCCTCCTTCCTTCTCTTCTCAGCCCTCGCACTTCTCGCCTTCTCCTTCCTTGTCACCCTATCCATCTTCCTCTTAGTCCTCCTCCTCTCCCTCTTCATCCAAGCTTTTTCCTTTTCCTTCTCCTTCCTCACCCTCACCTCCCGCCTCTCCGCCTCAGTCTTCTTTCTCGATCTCCACCACCCCCCTTTTTCTTTTTTTCTCACCTCCCCCACCACCTCCTCCTTCACCACCCG
>ML119682.1:224220-348548 GCA_003788565.2 Ascobolus immersus RN42
TGTAGGGGGTTGGGGGGGGTTTGCCGGTTTGCATGGTTGGTAGTCGGGTGGGGAGGAAGATTGGTTTTGGGAAGGAGCCTGTGGTGGGGCTGGAGGGGGAAAGAGAGCGGGTGTCTGGGGGGTTCGGACGCATGCGGAAGGAGACTCGGAGACAAGTGGGATTTTAAATTTCCGGATCCGGAAGGAGTTTGTTGCGAGAAGTGAGGTCCGTCCTCGATGTATCTTTTTAGTAGTGGTTCATCAGAATTTATAGTGGCTCTATTGACAAGGTCCTTCTAGGTGTTCATCGTGTCGTTCTTGCGTTGCCAAAAGCTGTTTAATACCATTTACCAACCTGTCATCCAAGTCATGCTGAACTGGCATCACCAACCTGAAAGTATACACATGACTAGTCACAAACATGCAAATGCTTTTAAACTACATTTAGCCAGTCTATCTGTATGTTTGTTAACGATGGAGTGTTTGTTTATGCTCACCTGCTGCACCGCTCTTTCATAAAAATATGGTGCTAACGCATTTCGGAAGTAAATCCTCGAGCTCCTGCTGCTAGACACATGATCATGCACTCTCACCAATCGGACCTTGGAAGAGTCCCAAGTGGCCAGGAAGCAATTGGAGCATTTCAGCTTTACTTTGGACTGGCTATTGTAGACAAAAACGGCTCTCCTAGATTCGAAGCCTCATGAAGGCAAAAGAGAGCGACAAAAGCGCAGCCCATTGCGAGGGTCGAACTCGCGACATTGTGGTATCATAGGGTTCCAGATCTGTTACTTGACAACTCGTGGATTCCTTAAAAGCCACACGCTCTAACCACTGAGCTAAACGGGCAATTCATATGACTCGAACAGGTTTATCTACTATGTCTGTGCTTGTTCCAGTCTTTTTTTTCTGGCCATATTCGAGCACCTATTTCGACAGGCGCCTCTCCATGCATGTCAAATACATCCCCCCCAGCACCTTGTCCTTCCTATCAGGAAACATCATCTGGTTCGAAAGTGATTGAAGAATCTGCCGACAGCGCCCGGACTATCCTTCCTCTTCCTGTTTCTCCTCGACCTTCTTACCGGTTCCGAGACGTCACTCTCATCATCAGGCTCCGTCTCCCTCTTCTTCTTCTTGTCCTTCCTCCCACTTCCATTTCCATCCCTTGACCTCCCAGGCGCACCACTAGCAGTAATCTCATCCTCAGCCTGCTGATCAACACGCGTGTCATTCCCCACCACCTTAACCCCCGCCTCCGGCCAGCGAAACTCCGGCCCGTCCCTCCACTTCCCAGAATACAAGTACTCGCCTCTAAACAGCGGATGCAAATGCAACACAAACACACTTCTCTCCGGATTCCGTTTTAGGACCGCAACGCCTCTGATGAACGAGCGGGCAGGGCCAAAGTACGACTGATATATGAACATGCGGGAGATGTCATAGATGTCTGGATCGATCGTGATGTGTCGCTTCTCTTTGAGCTTGCCTGAATTTGCGTGTGGGTAGTAGTTGGCGATGAGCGTGTTGGGTGTTGTCGAGCCTCGCGGGCCGACTTCGTAGTTTAGGAAGAAGTGGGAAGTGCTGGGTCGCAGCCGGATTAGTGCATAGGATTGGTCGTCTTTGGTAAGGAACTCTTCTGGTGGGATACTGGACTTGGGACGTTTGGTGGGGGCGTTCTCGTGGATGGGTGCGTTTACTTCGTACATGTCCATGGTGGCGGATACTGGAAGTGTGCTGGAAGCGAAAGGAATGTTGTACTGTCGTTCCTTGCAAAAAGCGGTTTTTTTGGAGCGAATGTCTTAGTAGTATCGATGTTGCTGATGAAAAACGTCTTTTGCTGAGATAGGTGGTGATGTTGTATCGATGTGCTACTATTGCTGTCCAACCCCCTCGGAGCAAGTAGGTGTCGACCCTGAGCTGAATAAAAGGCTGATATATATAAGGAGATAGTGAACAGTTGTTTGTTTGATTGCGAACGAGAGTTTCGGTACTTAGGTTAGGAACTCGAATGGCTCCTGTGATTGCGGTCATAAGACTGCATTTGTGTTCCGTTTGACTCTGACGTGAATGTATTATTCATGGATTCAAAAGGGACTTGAATTGCAAGACGTGCTAGCAAGTACCTACTAAGTAGGTTAAGTAAGTACCTAGTACTTCTTACCGAGACAACAAAGCACAAACAAAATCAAAACAAGTACACACAATCCAAACACTCAAACTGACCAACTGATTAGGGATAGCAAACGGTGCATTTGAACAAGGCTGGTAGATGAACGAAACTGGTACATGTTACTACCAAGTTTATGCATGATCTTATTTCACGACCGGCTAGGGCCCTCGCCATTGTCCTCAGCCGATCTCTCACGTCCAAGTCCACTACTAAGACTAAATGAACGTCTGGCACTGCTGAGCAAACGCTCCGTAGTTCCCTTGAACTTATCTCTCGTTCTCCTTAGGGAGGGAGTGGGATCCGGACTATCGATTGTAACTGTCGGTCCTGGGGCTACCGTGGGAGCCGCGGGTGTTTGTACCGAGTTAGGAACAGTAGGAGCAGAAGGCGCAGGGGTACTGACGGTACTCGGTTGCTGCGGTTGAGGAACAGTAGGAGCAGGAGAGGCAGGAGCATTGACGACACTCGGCTGCCGTGACTGGGGAGTAGGCGCGTGATTTGGAGTAACAACCCTAGGCTCTTGCGTTCGCACCAGAACCGGAATCGGCGTTCTAGATCCAGTCGTAGAAGTGACCGATAAAGCCCTTCGACTAGCAGCAGCAGCAGCAGTAGTAGCAGCAGCACATCTGGCACACCCCCCCTCGTTCCACCTCAAACTCGAGGCCCTCCCCGGAATTGCCGGCCCAAACCCAGAGCTCGATGATGGGCCATGCAGACTAGCGAGCCTCTCCTTCCCTTTCCCTTTCCCTTTCCCTTTCCCTTTCCCTTTCCCTTTATCTCTCAGTGCAGCCGCAGCTTTCCTCGTCTCCTCCAGCAAGCTATGCACAATTTCCATAGTACGTTCGTCGGCGTCACCTGCTCCGAGCTCCGAGATCTTGCCGCGGAAGTCATACACAGGCCACTGATACTGCCGTCTCATCCTCCAGGATCCCTCGTAGAAGGCTTCGCCCTTGCTCTCGGGTACCAAGTGGCGCGTGAATGCAGTTTGTGAAGGGCTCTGCTTCAAGATGGCGATTCCGTGCACCTTGGAGGAGAAAGAAGAGGGTGTGGCTTCCCGGTAGAGCATGATGCGGGAGATGTCGTAGACGGTGGGGTTGATGTGGATCTTTTGGGTTTCCTCCATCCTGACAACCCGGCTTGAGAATCTGGGGTAGTAGATGGCGACGAGGGTGTTGACTTCGTCGGGGGCTAGCTCAAAGTCTGCAAAGTAGTGGGTTGCACTAGGACCGAGTCGGATGAGGGCATAGGAATAATGGCCCTGGGTTTCGTACACTGGCTTGGGGATTTCAGTGACATCTTCGGCTCCTGTTTCGTAGCTTGGGCGGTGTCGATTGACGATGTAGCGGGTAGCCATGTTGGAAGCTAGGAGGACGAGAATGTGTATGAAAGTATGTACACAGAGTGTAAAGTCGAAGGAGGGGAAGTCAGGCCAGGATCCGGATGTGGAATCCCAGGCAGGTACTGCGCCCGGATATGAAGATAGTTGCAGTATGGTGGAGTGGATATTTGGGTACTAGGAGAACTTGTCAGTTTGTGTTGCTCCAAGTTCTTTTTAATGGGGGGATATGTTGGCCGTGTGTGGGTCAGGCCCATTCGATGCTCCACTGGCATCATTCAGAACTGCAAACCATAGCTTGTTTTATCGGGCTGTCGTGCTGTTCAGTTGCCGGCAAACTAGGACGGTGGGATGACTCTTTGGCATAGGACTTTGCATATGTGCTCGTGGTTCTCGTTGAAACCTTCGAGGGTTTGCATGATGGAATTGCAAGTCGACAAAGAGGATCACTCTACTTTCCTGGTTAGCACCATCTCATCTCGTGAACGGAATCAGCAAGAATAATACAAACGGTTCCAACGCTTAAGCTTTCAAAACACATACTCGACAAGGTCAAACAAATGGCAAAATGACCGCAAGGCACCAACGACGAAGAGATAAGGTCCAAACCAACGACAAACTGTCGAAAACATGCCCAGACGACAGACAAACATGGAAAGGATGCAAAAAGCAGATAAAGCAACTGTCTTGATTAAAGCATAATCATTACTCCTTGCAGCAGCTACCAAACGCAGCCTGGAAACATATATGTACGACAGTTCAAATACACAACTTCCAACACGCGCACGCACGAGAATGGTATAAGCAAGCTCGAGATCTAGAGAGAAAGACATAGAGATAACGGAATCGAAACGACATGATCGCATAATATAGTAGTAGTAGTGAGATATTTTACAACATGAAGAGAAAAAAAAAAGCAGACAACCGCTCAAACACGCTTGCTCCGAAATAGCCGTGACAATACAACTGCAATGTCAAAATAAAATCCAGATTAGATAAAACGGCAAAAGAAAGTGGACTGTCAGTCCTCGTACAAGCCTAGGCGGATAGCATATCCGAACGACCGATGAGTACCAAATGAAATATCACAAATCGCTCAAACTGCAATAGGTACAACTCTGCTAGACAAGTGTGGGAATCAAGGGGGAAAACAAAAAGGGAACGGGATGGTGATACCCGACACCACGACAATCTCAATCACCTCTCTCTTAAGCTTCCCCCTTGGCCACCAACACTGACGGAGGTTGAAGTTCCGCCGCACCAGCAAGGTGCGTCATTAATTCCCATCCCTTCCGCCTGCACGATGACGTTCATATCATGACCCAGAGAAGCTTCTACTCTCTGCTTGACCTCCTTAGGATCAAACCCTTGTTTCACCTGGATGTGAACAACACCCATGCTCTTCCTGCCGCCGTCTTTCTCCATCCAGAACCTGGGGACTGTATATCCATGGACGCCTTGAATGGTGCTAATCTCACTCAGCTTGTCTCGAAGGGAATACTCAATGCTTGGTGGGATTGTGAGAAGGAGACGCTTGGCCGAGGAAGCGACGAGTGGGACAGCAGAAGCAAAGATAAGGACAGCGATAAGGACAGAGGCAAGAGGGTCAAAACCGGTCCAGCCGAAATATTTGACAAGGAGAGTGGATATCACAACCGCAACAGAGCCGAGGGTGTCGGCGAGAATATGGAGGAAGATGCCATGCATATTCTCATTATGGTCGTGCGAGTGACCGTGGTCATCGTGGGAGTGTTCATGGTCGGAGTGATCGTGTTTGTGATCGTCGTGGCTGTGGTCATGATCATGGTCATGGTCATGGTCGTGGCTATGCCCGTTGCTGCAGCTCTTTTTGGGCTTTTCATGCGAGTGCCCATGGGAATGCGAGTGTCCGTGGGAATGCCCGTGATGGACATGAGCATGATCAAAGGCCATAATACCTAAAAATAGTCAGAATTTGCTCAATGTCAAATAGGGGAAGATAACTGACCAACTAGGTTTACAACCAGGCCCAGGGAAGAAACTGTCAACAGCTCCCATAGTCTTTGCATGCCTTGTGGATTCCACAGGCGTTCCATGGCTTCGATAATAATCTCGATACTTATCAACCTGTGTAGTAATATCGTTAGTATACAAACATTCCTTTGCAACGGTCTGCTTACATTAAGAAGATGCCATTTGCGAAACCTGCCAATGTGTCCATTTTTCCTAGACCGTAGGGAAAGGTCTGGCTAGGCGGCCATTTGCTCATGACCGCAGCGCAAAGACCAACGGCCAGTGCGAGACAATCAAAGAGCATGTGGATACTATCACTCAATAGGCCGAGAGAACCAGTCCAGAAACCATACATGGTCTGTACAAGCATGAAGCCAAAGTTGAGACTGATTTGTTAGCAATTGACGGGAGCCCTGCAACAGTCTCGGATAAACTTACCACATGAAATACAAAATCCTTCGACTATCTCTTTCAACTATTATGCTATGCAAGAGAGGAATCGGAGAAACCACGCGGAGAATATACAGGGTGACTGCTGATGGCTGCTTCTGACGAGAATCCGTCTTGTCGTGGGAATGATCATGCCCATGGCTGTGTCCCGACCTTCTCGAGAAGTGAGCTCCGGCAAGCATAACAACAGCGACAGCTCCCTCGACTGCAACGGCGAGATTGGTCTTGATTGGCAGCAAGTCCAAATACCACGCTCCGGCCAGAGCGGAAATAATTCCTGGTACGGCCTTGGCTGGGCTAGATCCGTTGTCATTCCGCACTTTCCAGTTCCCTTTGATCCAAGTGACATTCTCTGTTGTACCAACAAGGACAGATGCAATAAATGGCACAACATAACCGAGGTCCAACGAGAAGATGCCTGTGACGAAGAATGAACCCAATAAAGCCGGTCCAAGAAGTAAAGCAGATGCTGAAAGATAGTCGTCAGATTTTGAAGGCGATTCCGAAGCTACTTTCGAAAATCCAAACAAGGTGGCCAGGAGGACGATGTAGACGAGGGCTTTCTGTGCAGCTTCGTCCTGTGATGAAACATACAAATCGAGCACTGCAGCAGCGAACGTGACTCCTATCAATGGTAACCGTTTCGTGAGTCTTTCCTTCCACTGCTCATTGGCACCGGCTCCAACGGCCGAGGCACACAGCACAACCATCGCAGTTCTCAGGCTCCCGAGTTGAATAGCTGCAAGGTACGGCAGAAACAACTGGATAGCAATCTTTGCGCTTCGCCCGACATTCCATGACTTTTTCTTCTTTGGTTCGAATTTGTCGCTCATCTGCTCCTTCTTCGTTGAACCAGCCGATTTTGCGGCTTCAAAGAGACCATTGATTGCCAGTATTGCACCAGAGATTGTGGCTGCCAGCAACATATTATGAACCGCTGAATTCGACAAACGTGGCTCTGGAACTTGCTCGAGTATTCGGTCGGGGTCGGTGACGAGATTGGACGCGGTCGATAAGGCACGCTGCCTAGAGGACGACAACTCGGCCATCAAGTAGGAAACTGAGAGGAATATCGGATGCACTATAGCCTGTACGTTGGAACTGGAAGAGACACTGGAGAGTCAGTGGGGCACCAGGGATTGTTTGACAGGGAACTGTCTTACCTCCCCATGCCCATATTGGAGATGGAATCCGTGCTCGGGACTGTGGACAGCATTGGCCGTGTTGCACTCAGATAGGAACCTCTCTGGCCTGGCGTGTAAGAGTCCGCTATGGACAAAGAGCGCGCATGGGAATGCGGTTGGGAGTGTGAGTGTGAGTGCGAATGCGAATGCGAGTGTGAGCACGGCGAGGAGTGAGTGTGGTCGTGATTGCCTTGCGGCGATGGCGAATGAGAGTGTGAGTGACCGTGGGAATGAGAGTGAGGATGCGAGTGGCCATCGGTATGCGAATTGGGACCTATGGAGCCAAGCTGGCATTAGACACAGGACTTCTACCCAGAATCTCCACCAAACGACAGTCTCCAACAGCCCCCTGAAGATCCGAACCATGAAACCTACCTGAATGGTCGTGATCGCAGCTATCCTGCCCGCTATGCACATCGTGCCTCGATCCTCCTACATACGCCTGTCCATAGTCCGACATCTTCCTTGTGACCGCAATTGGGGACGGTAACCGGTAGAGTACGGGTTGGTGAAATGCTAACGCCCGTAGACACGCTGAGGAGGCCGCTCGCGACTCTTGACAAGTACTTGAGCAGTAACAAAACGCACCGGCCCTTCAGCGAGAGAAAGCGTAAAAACACAACAGAAACAGCAAAAAGCCGACAGAAGAATAGAAAAAATGATGGACAAAAAGCGACGGAGGGGCAAAGCGAGGAAGGTGTATCGTTTGGAAATCGGGTTAACTCACCATCTATCCAATCTGCCAAGCAAATTGGTCCCTTGAAGGGCAGGAGGTTAGGCTAGTGCATTTCGCTATCCACGCTAGCCTTGATGACATAACGTGTGGCTAATGGCAACGTGGCTGATGCAGGGTAGGTTCACCTTCCCCCTTCCAGCTTCTATGCAAACTTCCTTGCAATGTACTTTTATAAGTAGCTGTGGACAACTGTACTACTAGAAGAATGCACAAACCCGACAGTTAGAGATCATTCGAGTCTTCACAGTAAGTACTAAGTAAGTAAGTAGCCTGCGCTCGTTTCCAACGATTGATTTTGTCTGCTCTTCGGGAAACGGAGGTAAGAAGTCTTCGTCCGGTTTCAATTATCTGGTTTGTCCCTGAAATTGGATTTCATATTTAGACACGGTTCAACTCCTGACATCCGCACAAGGGCCTTTCCGTGACTTGATGGACGTTCCAGTGATCCCTTAGAATAGGAACACTGGCACTTTAATTGTGCGCGTGGTGCTGGCTTCTCGTTGCAGTTCGAACCATAAGTACATAACCTGAGCGGATTCGGAAGGCATAGATAACGCTGGGCGGACAGCTGCTTTGTTCAGGCCCATTAAGTAAGTAGGTGACCATGTAACTGTTGCTCGCATACAAGTATCTGATTTCAATAGGTTCCGAGAGCCAACATTATCGGATCTCTCTCGGCGAGGAACGTTCGGTCTAGCTGCCTTAGAGCTTCCGCGAGCTTTATCTGAGTGGGTTGTGTACCTGCTCCTGCAAGCTTCCAGGCGGCTGCCATGGTTCACAAGATCCATCACGATGAGGTGGATAGTGACAGCGTGAGGATGAAGGGATTGTGCTGGTATCCGTACGGGGACTACGAA
This sequence comes from Ascobolus immersus RN42, assembly GCA_003788565.2. Taxonomy (NCBI): domain Eukaryota; kingdom Fungi; phylum Ascomycota; class Pezizomycetes; order Pezizales; family Ascobolaceae; genus Ascobolus; species Ascobolus immersus. Next base: position 232,928 of record ML119682.1, read on the forward strand.
ACCAGTACCGGCGAGCCAGGTCATAACACGTAAGAGACTCTGAATTGCAGCTTCCTTAACTGTTTGGCGGTACTCCCGCGGTATTTGAAGAGGCTTCAAGGGGGCTCCGCTATCATAAATTCGGAGAACTTGAAGTGGCCATTCTTTGGGAGGCTCTGTACGCTGGCAAGTATGCACAAGTTGTACAAGTGTGTACTACAAGATTTATGCTGGTCAGTCGTGCAGAATGTTTTCCCGTCCAATCTAGTGTCTTCTGTACCATAGACGCCTTTGAATTCGCGTTTATCGCTGCAGACTGCCCTGGTTCGTGTATCCCATGAACATTCTGGAAGGTTGCGGCCCCAGTAATAGAATCCGCCTGCTTTGAAGCATGGGCAGTGCTTCGCTTGCATTAATCATGTTGAAAATACTACTTGGTGTCGAATCCTTTGAAACTTTGACGGCTTTTCAATCAGATGTGCCTACTAAGTACCTACTTAAGTAAGTACTACATCCTCAATGCTTCATTTTGACATGCATATATACGAGTTTGACAACTTGAACCTGAGTACTTAAGTATGTATTGTATCGAAAGTGCCAGAATCGGAAAGCAAAGACGACGTGCGTCAAGTTCGCAGTTTAAGTCTGTGCTCAAACTGCATGTGGATGCTACTTAGTACTTAATGTACTAGTAAGTGGATTAATCACCGTCACTAGAGCTTGTGTATAATGGTATGTACCTTCAGATCAGTCTTTTGCGAGGGTCTAGTACTGCTTTAATTTGTAGGTAATAGGTTCATCCCACTTCAGTTCCGAGGTTGCCGCAGATAAAAGATTCATGCCAAAGAGGTCAGTAATATTGCAAGGCTGGGATCCGAATTAACTCGGTAAGTATTATGAGCGGTAACCGAATTCGAAAGCGTCTACCACATATGTTATAAAGACTACTTTCTGATAGTGGAACTTGAATTTTAATGGTGGAGGGTCAATAGTAGTAAAATGCAGACCGGCGCACACTCGAGACGAACCTCGATCTTCGGAAACCGCCTAATATTATCACCTTACAGATGCATTACCCCCAACCTTCCGCCTAGAATCGTCACTCCGGTTTGGAGTTGCACCATGTGAACCACTCGGAAGTGCAGCACGGTGGACTTGAACATGGGTCTCCTGCGGGATTCTAAACAGAACGGAAGCGCGAGCGTGGAGAGAAGCTTAAGGCTTCAATGCACCTTCCGATCCAACACTTACATGTGCGGGATTCACCACGCATAAGTGCATGGGCACGATCTCCGAGATCATATTACCTCACATCATAACGGATGGGGAACTGAAGGTTGACGTTGGAAGGTACAGGTGACGCCTGCTGGGATACCCCCCTAGCGAACACGTGACGATTGTCGCCTAAATTCTTGGATGACAGCATCGGATCGCCCTGTGTTTCCGGCGGCCGACTGGGATACACCAATCTTCATCCCGTCTTTCGAAACAGGCTCAACCTCCAGCTCCGTCCGTACAGATGTGGATATCCGCGTGGGTCAGAGATTTACACACGAAAATGTTCAATGGCAAACATCAAATCAATCGCACGGTATTAATCTTGCAATTGGTAGAACGAAGTATCTCTAGTCTATACAGTGTCTGTTCATACTTATCAGTGGGTGTCAGCCATATAATTCATTTTCGTTGTCTTACTAAGTAGTACTTTAGACAAGCTCATGAGTTTAATGTTCAGATACCTGACCAGCAACATTTTAACCATATGCTAGAATGGTCCATGTGCGCCATAGGCCATCCAAGTCTCAATGATCTTATCGTACCGCAAAGGGACCCCCGGACAAATTTCGAATCCCGGGCCTGGCGGATAAATCTGAATTTCTCCTGTGGTTATGCGTCAGGCACGAGCTGATCGAAGGGTATTCGCAGGTATGATTTGAGACTGCTAGGCTTAAGCTTCACCGGTCAAACATCCCATTCGCTCATCATCTGGGCCTGCAACCTAGGTCTCGGTCTGATCTCAAACCTGAGGCCTATTCGACATTCTTACAATCTATCCTATGTTGCTATTTGCTGGTGCAGGCCATTAGAAGTTGTATCCGGTATCCAATTTTATGGTTCTAACGCATCTTTGTTGATTAAGAAGTACATAGTACTACTTAATTATACTGCTTGATATGTCGATCACGTGTGCACATTAGGCATACCACTTAGTATGTACTTCCGGGGGTCTTGAGGTACTCCGGTGCGTATGATTCCTACCGAGAAATACTAAGTACGGTGACGTTTGTCGGTGTTTCTCGACGATCGAAAATCACAGCACCGCTTTCAGGAAAGATCCATGGCACTTTCTTGGTACAAAGTGCGCTTCTGAACCGAATATGGACTGCCAAATGCTTCGCTGGGCTAGTCTGCACCTGTTGGGAACCACGTCTCCGTTTCTCACCAATAGCAGAGGCTGATACAAGGTGGATCACTCATGGTTTTGAGTCCGGGGTTGCTTCTCAGGCGAAACTGCCAACGTCTTGCTCAGAGCCGGATCGTGACGCAATTACTTGAGCTCAGGTCAATTCTTACGATCATAGACCGGATCATATCCTGATCGGAATTGCAGCACCTGCTCAGATGTACGTTCTACTTAAGTCGTCTCCCCGTTCATTCGCCAGTAGAGCATCCTGAAATTAATCGATACTTCTCAACTTTGGCTACAAGACTTTCCCAGCTACCTAGTACGGCCCATCAAGTACCCTATTAATACCAGACATTCAATTATCGGAACTGGGATCTGAGCACTCGGAAAGTGAGTAGGAAAGGGTAAAGGCACACCCGACATATCAGTAAGGTCTGAATCTTCGCCTTCAAACTTGACCCTCTTGGGCATGTCTTCTAACTCAATCACAGGAATTTGTGACATTGCTTCCACCAAATCCTCTTTGGTGGTTGAATTATTTATTACTGGCGTCAAAAACGTCTGTGCGTTCGTTACGCATCCACATCAACAACTCGCCTCGCCGCTTTCAGCTGCGAATCATTTATCATCAAATTGTGAGTGCGGCTTATTCAACTTTCCTTTTTCCGCCTACAATGTTTTATATCTTTTGTTACTTCTTTTACTTCCTCACTTCCTATCAAAAAATAATTGTCTCTCCCGAACTCGGCGCACAGGCTACTACACCTCTCGCAGACAGAAAGACTGCGCAAACCATGCAGCGGGGATCGTTCCATGTTCTTTTGGGAAAGACACGATGGGATTTGGCTTGCCCTTCGTATTACGGTGTATCTTTACATCATCCCATCTCACAAACAGCTGTTTGTTGCAAGCTTCGATTCAGTTCGCAATCATAGCGCTGGTTCTCAACCCCCAATGCCCATCAGGAGCTCCTTGCCATGTGGAAGCTTTCCATCTCGAAGTTGCTCAACTCCTTTGTTTTCTTCCCATCGGAAAGCAGTCTCTTTCAATACTACCTGAAATGCTAATGCAAAAAGCTATTCTAGCCGAATCGTTTGCTGTTACATTGCACAGTAAACTATTTTATTGTCTGCTCCAACGAACCCGTCACTTTCTCGACTGGTTATCCGAACCTGTACTCGAGCGATCGGCCTGGTTAGATTCTGAATTGCCTTTAACGACATACCGTATTGTAACCTGGACTGGTGTCCGCTGCTCTGGACGACTCGACCCGCATGCAATTGACCAGCCCGAGAAGTTGAGTGAAACACTGTCGACCTCCCTTGACGTTCCTCCATCGCTTGCATCCAACAACCAGTCGCATCTGCCCCACTTGTCAAGATATTACGATCCGAGGCCTTCGTCTCTAGATCATACCTCACCAGCATATAAGTAAGTCCCAACGTCCGCCTCGATTGTCTCTGTCTAATTGCGAGAAAGTTGGGAGAAGTAGATCCTTCGATAGCCGATAAAACCCTCCTCTGTTTGCTCAGCACATTTCCAAAGACGGAAGCAACAACGCTCGACAGTCACCTGCCACTTGTGTACTCCTTTCCTTCCTGATCCTTCCCTCGGATTCTTTTTATAAACCTCACAAACCCAACACACATCCTTTATCACTTTTCCATTCTTCAACGACTCTGGTCTCCTTCCTTCCTTCCTTTTCCTTTCGAGTTCTCTCAGCCTCCCACCACCACCACCACCACCACCAGCCAACGATCGTCCATCAACAACCTGCCAGAATCCGAAAGTAGCTTTTCCTCTACTCGTCGCCCGCCCTATATACATCATCACCAAAGATGGAGCCGAATTGTCGGGTCTTCTGTGCCTTCCAAGCGATGGCACTACACTACGATATACAAATCGCCGCATTCGCCATGTTTGTCGTCGGAATGGCGTATCTGACGTATAAGGACTATCTCAGTTTCCTCGACCTCGGACCTGGCGGAACACCCTACAACTTCTACGGCTATCTCACAATCACGCTTCTTCGCCTCGTCGCTCTTAGGAATCCTCGTGAGGCAGCACCCGTGCCAGACCAGCTCCGAAACACTGGCTACCTTTCGAAGACTCGGGCCCTTCCTAAGAGGAAAGTACCCAGACCAGAAGTTGTTGGAATAGCCCCCCATCGTCAAATGAACCAGAAGGCATCCGCTTCCATGTTCATTAAGCTATCTGACGAGATACGTGGTTTGGCAGAGAAGTATCCAAAGAGGCTCCGGATGGGAAAGTCTTGCTTTGAGAAGCATTGTCCTGCTTTGTTTTCGAATCGCGAACTGAACAAGACATGCAACGGCGAGATTTGTCATGCCCACACCGTCGATGGCTCTATGCATCTGACTCTGCATCCCGAAGATGCCGAGAAGGTTATCCAGGCTGGCTTTGGCGAGAGACACCCCCTGGTGAGTACCCCTTCCTTACTTCTGTTCCCATCATGGCGTCTTGTTTTGTCGTCTCATTTTTACTGCACACTCCCTTCCTCGGTCACGATTCAGATCGAATTCACGCTGTCGCACTGTTGTTACTTCACGCTACCCCCACACTCCCTTGTGATGCTATTGGAAAGTTTCACAAGATCTCAACAGGGATGCTTGCCCGACCCACCCGATGTTTCATTTCCATAAGGCTTGTGTAACATCGATGCATCCTTTGTGTCTCGGGTGCTCATTCACTTCATGTCCCTTTGGCTGATTCAAAGTTTTCCGGACGTCTGAACTGTAATACTAACTGGACTACAGGCCAGAGGTGGATGGTGTCGAAGATTTGTTCCTCAGGGCTTCATCATGATCTATGCGCCACGAGACGACGATGAGCTTGAGATCGTGATGTCGATCATCCGAGCGGCAATCGGCTGGGTCAGCGGTGAGCGTCTCCTTGGCCCAGACGATGACGAGGTCGATTTCGCCGATATTCCCAAGGACATCAACGGAACTATTGGATTCGACCCCAAGAACGACCAGGTTTCGCAACCGGACGCGAACATGGATGACAGAGGACTCATTGCTGAAGCTGGAAAGCAAGTCATGGAAGTTGCGTAGAGAAGAAACATCTCGCCGCGTCGCAGAAAAGTTCTATCAGGGAACTTATACACCATTTCCTGTTATGATTCTTGGTTCGGAGTTGTAAGTGTGAATGGATTTTGCATTTGGGAGGAACGGTATGATGTGATGGGTAGCAGGAGGCAGCTTTAGAGGTGAAAATGGTATAGCGGTGTTTCTTTATTTCCTTTCTGTTTTCCCCATAGCCGGAGTCCAGGCCTTGATATTTCTTTCCCTTCCCAGTCATTCTACTCGGATTCTTTTCCCCAGTGTTCATGTATTTACAATGTATTCAGCGGTTCCGGGAACATTTTGTTTTTGCTCAGGAATATGGGATATTAACATCGCAGCTATATTTTCTTTGGATTCCCATTCCCATTCCCACTCATATCCTTCTTGCCCGTTTCTCCTCAATTGGTTTCAACGAGGTTGCATCAGGGAGTCAGCTGAAGTTCTTTCGTCCTCTTTCATATTCTTTACGAATACGAGTTCCCCTTTTGCGATTTGGCCTTTTCGGAAGCTCACTGACCAGCTCCGTTTTTGTTATTCCTCCTCAGACATGAGGCGCTTTCTTCCTTTACCGGTTTCTCCGCTTAGATCCTTTAGATTGTCATGGATCCATATTCCTTTGCCAAAGTATGATTTGCTTAAGAGTATAATGGATGTTTGTTTCACGAGGTATACTGGTTCGTGCAGACTCGCTTTTGGACTAACCTGAAGCAAGCCGAACACTGGGACGATGCATGTGCTTGTTTCTTCCACTTTGTTCATGAATAAGTACCGTTGAATTATGACGATTGACTGTGAGTTGAATGCGCTGCCGGTGAACTATGACGGGCAAATCTCAATTCTGCAGGCTTCACCACTGTGCACATAATGGCAACAGACTTCGCCAAAACTTCGAAGCCCCAAGTGCTTTGAACGTACAAAAAGCAATGAACAAAGAATCCGTCACTCTCGCCAATCACATTTCATTCCATAGTTTCGAACTTGCATGCAGCAAAGGTTAATACTAAGCCCGATATAGGTAATGATCAACTCCCCATCCTGTAGTTGTTGCGAACAAAGAAACGCTTCCTCTGACTTTGCTTTTTGTGCATGCCAACTTGACGATCATGACAGCGACCGTTGTTTGTGAAGAATTTGAGACGCTGGCACTGCCAGGTATGGTTGGGGAAGCCTAAAGCCGACCTATTTTCACGTGATTGAGTGCCCTCACAAGAATCCCTACTGCTCACCCAAAACCTAATGTTTTTTTATTTAAATGGTATGAATCGATTATTTAGACCTCTGGCTACAATCCCAAACCTCTGAAATTTTAATACTAGTTGTGGTGGTTGAGCCTTAGGGGTTTAAAGTTATACCATTTTATGTGGGAGTAGAACGAAGTTTACAGGGGTGGAGCTAAGGATTTGGGACCCCATTTTGGTGAGGGGGGGTGCCAGGAAACCTTAAATACACCCCTCAGGACCATTTTGGAGCCCATTTCACGCTAAAATTCCAGCCTGCGGCGCTAATTTTGTATGTGTGTAACAGGGCCAGAGGAAGTTTACATAGGCTGGCTTTAGGCTTCCCCAACCATATGGAGTTGCAAGAGTACTTGAAATGAGGGGAAACGAAATGCAACTCGCAATTTCTAATAGCCAATTCCCATTCCGTTTCTCTTGTCATTAATACCGCACAAGCAGCTGAGAACTGAACTGAAGGATCGGAGACCTAAGAACAGAGCTTGCATAGTCCAAATTTGCATAGGTCGAGCGTCTACTTGGTCAAGGAAAGCCGCCACAGACGAGGGCCCACACATGATTCGCGGTGTGTCGACCAGAAGCGCAATCAAACAAAGGAAAACGGAGCTCGGAGTTGCCCTGTCATGTCTGATAAGTTGAATCAAATGCAGTACCGCGATTGAGGTTAGGAGTTCATCTACATATGGTATCTTGAAGTATGTACTAATGATATGATGCATTAGGAGGTGCTAATGGCCTTGTCCTTCCAACGTTCCTCTCATCTAAGAGGATCTGGTCATCAGAGATACAGATACTTGTAATACCGTGTGCGTATCCGTACCTCTTACCGACAAGGCAAGTACATCTGCATGGAGTATGTACATAGACTTGCAAGTGACGCTACGGCATGTGTATGAGGTGTATTCGTGCTACTAACTCTGTTTGATATGGTTGGGATATGTACCTTTTGACGAGATGCAAAGTAGGAGCTCAGTACAGGAGGTATTCTCTGCCATTCGCTACCAGCTCATGGGGTAGATTAAACTGCCTCGTCATATCAACTACTTAGTACCTACTTATGTACTTACTTGCTATCTAGGTTACTTATGGATGAATAAAACGTTGCGGTGTAGCCATGGACTTTCGAATCGTCACCAAGACGAAATCAAGTCCTGCATAGATACGTATATACTGAGCTCCGAGGCCATGATCATGAAGCTTGGAATATAGCGCACTTCTCGTCCGAGGCGTACTTGACGGTTTGGATTCGTATGATGATCGTTCTAGACGTAACGTTTATCTCTGTTATAAGAAGTACTGCTATGAAGGACGAGATAGAGCCTGAGAGTGTTGTCTAATGGCAAAGCATGTAGTTCTGTTGAGATTGATCATGCAGGTCGCCCAAAGCTGCAAAGGCCTCGATAGGTAGTAGTAGTATTTAAAATCCCACTGTCTGCATATTATCAATCTAGCATACAGGTAAAGAAGCATTTTTGCATGCAAGCCTGTTGCCATTTGAACAGTCGGAAACTTGTTGTAGAAGCCCATTGGAGCGGTCGGGTATGGAGATCCGACTTGACTTGCTGTCTGAAGTCTTCAATTACCACTAATAACCTAGCGTAGCCTCCAACTCCAACAACCGAACTATCGGGTCCACCGTACTGCACCAATTTCCAACGCCGAGAACCTCATGGCAACCGTTACCAAGTTTGAATAGCCATAAGTTAGCTTTGGAAACAACATACTTAAGGCTTACGCCTGCGGGTCCGATTATAATCAGCCACACTTCTTTGTTCTGTCCCTGGAAATGTTGGATTTGAATGGGACCTGGCCTTGATGATAACTTCGAGCTTCCCAAGATTGTGATGCCTAAGTTAAGTATGCGTGATCGTGACTCAGTGTGCTGCCAGCGCTGCAGCACCGGTCCATTAGTCCAGAACAGCGACACCACTGTTTTGAATAGTTTGTTGAGGAGCAAGTGAATTGGGCAGACAATATTTCAGTCGTGAACTCAATTCAAGGTATTGTCGAAGATCCAGCAGTGCAAAGATTCGGAGTAGCCAGTCGGAACTGCTCTCGACCAGCTTCGAATTGCATTTTAGACGGGCCGACCCTGTTCTTCCGTGAGATCGGCATTCTCGGCGAGCCTTACCGATGAATCATACTTTACAATATTGCAATGATTGGGAGCCGAGCAAACGTATCGGACTGCCGTGCGCTATAATACTGACCGAGCAAACAAAAGTTGGGCTTGACAGAGCATAGAACTACACAATTCAAGTTTGGAAGCGCAAGTTATCAAGTAATAAGATGCTGATATCGCGGCTGCGGTGAGAATTATTTAGCTTACATAGCGTTGTCGCAGACGTTATGGGACGTACTTAGTAGCTCGAATGCGCTTCATGCATACAAATGTGCAAATAACATAGAGCTCTCGTAACGAAGTGGCATAGTATGGTCTATCTAGCAGCGCATTATACCAATGCCTGCTGCGGATTTCGGTGATAAGGATGGCGCTTGCTTCTTGCGAGCGGTATAAAACACGTTATCCCCAATATCTTTTAGGATGTCTTTCGGACCGTACCGTGTTGCCCTATAGCTACTCCGGATGTTACTATTCAAGCAGTCTTATGCATACTTCCTTACCCAAGTTCAGGCAGCATACAGGGGCTCTATGTCGACTCTGATGTGTATACTCTAGTACTCTATGCAGATGTCCATTTACGTTCTTATACCCTACTAAGTACTTAGTATAGCACCAACTTCTTGAAGTATCGATATATCTCGAGATCTCTGTAAAACATACTCCAACTGTCGTTCGTGCTGTGAGCTACTTGTATATCTCGTTGGGGGTTCGCCCACAATCGTGTCACGGACTGTGCATGCCCGATGAAGCATCCGAGTATGCGTGTTTCAGTTAAACCATGAATAAGACAGCTTTCTCTGGGCCATGCTAACCGCTGTCGATACAAGCATTGTCGTCACTAACCTCACAGTGAGTACATACTACATACTTGGTATGCCCAGAAAGGTCTGTGGAGGAGTACCGATAAATGGAAGCTTATAGTAGGTTAAGTACTTTATCTAGAGGGGCCATCTGATGCTCATCTTTGTTAGTTTTACGTGGGTATGCACTTAGTACTTAACTCAGTACTTGTTGCCTTACTTTTCAAAATGGGAATACTATCCGCAAGCGCCCTCTGCCTGAGCGTTTAAGCGATATGCGGTAACAAGTATTTAGGCTTATTTGCTCAAGCTGCTGGATCTAAGTGGCAGTCTATCGTCCTGATTTCAAAGCAGCGCAAACCTGCACAGTAAGAATACTTAATACCGCGTATTCAAGCGTTCCACATATGTACATTCAGCAGGAACCCCAAGTATTGAAGTGCATACGAGATAGACCAAATTTATGTGCACCCGGCCTCTATACTGATGTGCCAAATGGGCAAACGCATGTCTGAAGTGTCAGGTCGTCATATAACAGGGTGAATATGCTCAATCGTGATTAATTGGAATGAATTACCGTGACCGACACACATTTCAAATCATAGTTGAATGCCTCCTAAGTAGGAAGTACTTAGTACATAACTATAGTACTACGAGGCTTGAAGCATTTCCGCCGTTGCGGTACTTGATATGAATTTCCCCTTAGGCCATCAAAATTCTAAAAAGACAGGACGAACCTCGATTGACATGCCACCATATCATCATGCACAAGCACTATATACCTAATCCGGAAGCTGCCACAACGAGTTACATATTGACGAGATTCCATCGATATCAGCACATAGCTACATGAGGCACAAGTACATACTTGTCTGTCCCCTGCGAAAACGCACATACGAAGCACTTCCATATGTAGATACGTGCATATGCTTGCGTTTCGTAGTGCAATATGCCATGTTGATGTAGTTCGATTTCCAAACCCACCGCCACGATTCCCTCAACTTTCTCGAGGACATCATCTGACTCTGTGCTGAAGAATTTCCGAATTAGGTAGAATACAACAGACCATGATCATGTCCGTGGACTCGTACAATACGTGGTAACTGTTTTCGACCCGCCGGTAAACTCTCATACACTCTATATCCATGCAGTCACATTGATGCGGGCATGATGCGGCATTTGGTTTCGCTGGACCTAAACAAAATTTTAAACATAGGGGGGCCAAAAGCATGAGAAGAGCCGTGCGTCAGAGGAATCACAGCTTGGGCGATCGTGAATTCCGCGGGGTAGGGCCCACGCAGAAGGGGAAGTGGGCGAGGAGCCGGTAACCGAGATCTCAAGATCTTACGTTGCACTGGGAGCAAAATATTACTTGCAGTGCACGTCGCGACCGCGGGAGTCTCGGTACATACAAATCCCAAAGAGGGTTTATATGAAGCTTTAGCACCAGCTTACTCAAGTACATATTAGTCCTGACAGTACTGAAGTGTTTGCATTATAGTAGTTTGGGCGACTGCAAATGAGGCCAAAGATCGCATTTCCAAATTCCGTAGATTCAATTCCCATGAATCGGCAAAAGTGATCCCCTATGTTTGTTTGCCATGCGGATTTGTATATGCTTGTTTCGAGATCTGTGTCCCATCTCACGAGGGTGCAGCAATGCCGCCAACTGGCCACCACAACCTCGCTCTTTTGTAATTGGACAATGCTACAGCTCCTCGTGATCTAAGAGATGAGGTACACATCATCAGAATATCAAGTTGTGCTTGCAGAATTGACGGACCGGGGAGAGTGTTGCCACAGGTTGAGATAAAACCGCTCTGTTTGAAGAATCGGAGGCATGATGATTGGAATCCTTCCCAATTGAAACGGATGTATTTAACAGCACAACTTGCAGAATAGCATCCCTGCAGACGAAAAGCCATCGGTACTCCCCATAAAGTACATAGTTGATGTAGAATTCAATGTTTTGTTTAGGAATTGTGGAACTTCTTCTGACAGCTATCACGGTACTGCTAGTGCATACAGTATGTACATATCCGATCGAAATCTTCTCAACGGGTGTCTCCTACTGCCGTAGGATTGTGATTGAAAGCATGCCCGATGATCAGCTAGAATACGCTCTTGTAGAAGACATAGTGATGTCAATTCAATATTCTAGAAGTGCGTAAGTACGATCAGTATCAATTAATCAGCACATATCATAGGTACTGCATAGCATCCGAGCTGGGTTCGTATGTATTCATTCGATCGCTGTCAGCGTCCTCTATGTATGCAGGGCCGCTAGGCCAAATCCGAAAGAACCATCTCCTGTAGTTACATACGTAAACCACCGATTCAAAATGGCCATCAAGAAGAAGCCTGAAGCGTGAATATCGATGACGAAGCGTGTTATTGCTCTGTGTTGTCGATAACTGGAAAGTGACTCGCGAATCCTCAGCTGAAAGATAACAGAATCCTTTGAATTGCGATCTTGGACTGCAGTCGACAGCTCCTACCGCCAATTGAGTCTTGTCGTAGGTAGATATACGACCGAGATGTAGCCTTGCTGCAAACGGTGTTTCGATAAATTCACCAGAGGAAATAGTCGCCTCTCAGTTCCTGCCTATACGCCTCGTACGATGTACATACATATCTGCCAATCTGACACCCATGCAAGTCTGGAATCCTGTCCTCTTGCCAACCACACGAAACATCATTGATGAAGAATCTAGCAGTGGCAAAGACATTCAACATATTCTGTTCCCATCCATCAAAGCAGCACCACTGAGGACAAGCCGGTCTGCTTCTTTCGATCTGGATCTGACCTTCACGCTCCAAAGCACACAAAAAATCCAATTGAACCTCCAATAGAACCATTTGAATTGGCCACCACGGCCTCTAAACGCCCAGATGTATTCGGTATCGGTATCAAAAACCACCCGCTAGCAAATCACTTCTAACCAATCCCCTCTCCCCAATCAGAACCCATCCCAAATGCAATCCATCACCAGTTTATACCACCCTCTTAACCTCAAAGAACCTCTTTACCCACCAAACCTGAAAAGCGCCAACACCAATCACAAATCCCAGCTGGAAGATGCTCCACCACTTGACTCTCGAGTTTGTGCTCTCGGCCGTATTTCTGTGCACGCGTTCTCTCAGGACAATGTATTCCTGCTCATCCTTGACAGTGGTCAAAAGCTCGGAGAGTTGGCGTACTTCATGCTCGAGAGGGTCGGCGCCTGGGGATCCTGGGGGTGGCTCTGGGACGTAGACGATGCCGTGAACGTTGAAGGAGACTTCCTTGTTGGAGCCGGAGTAGGCCTCATTGCTGAAGCAATAAGTGTAGCGGCCGTCAAGGAGTGCGGTGAAGGAGTGGTCACCGGAAGGCGTAGCGTGGTGTTGCGCGAGGAGCGTACCGGCGGGATCTTGGATCTGTGGTGGGGCAAGCGAAGCCAGGTTAGCCAACCGTCCATACCACTTCATTGACTACGCCCTTCCCCATGGCCCGCAAATTGAGTGTGCGAATCTTACCCAGAAGTCAATATCGAGGTTTCCTGCCCCACCAAACTCCCTGTCGCCCACTTGGAAGGAAACAGTCATTCTATCATCTCTGTGAAGCTGCTCAAAGAAGCATTCTTTCGAGTGCGGACCAAGTTGGATGTTGTGTGCTGAAACAGACTGAAGGGCCGAGAGAACCGTGAGCGCTACGGGTATGAGCGAGCTGAGGAACCGCATTTTGGTGGTGGTGTTTCGGGTCGTTAAAAGTTCGTGATGCTTTTGGTGTGTGCGGGATCCGACGGAATAAGGAGGTTTTGGCCAGATCAGAGAGAACGCTTGAATCTTGGTCCGTGCACCGCAGTACCTAAGTAGCTCAGCCTCGCACGGTTGTCTAGCCAACCAGTTACTAATCATGCACGGTCCATCTGTCTGACACCTCGAATCCATCCAAGCATCTGGAAGCGCATACAAGAGAGTTGTCGACAACATCATAGCCTTCAGCACTTGCTTCGTATCACTTTTTTCCTTTGCGCTGCGTTGCCTTTCTTGCTACTTGACACCTAATAAGCGCCACTTCCCCTTTGAACCATACCATCCCTCCAAAGCATCAACTTGAACCCTTGCCGAACAAATCGCCGCACTAGCTACTAGTTAGCCCCAGCTTCAGGAACGATGTCATATGACGATGGTAAATACTACTTACTCGATACCTCGCAACCCCAGAGACAATATGGAAATTGCTCAAAAACTTGGACTTCTACTGACAATCCAGTGTGTTTTCAGACATGAAGCGATGCTGGGGGTTGAACGCCTGTCATCAGTGTCTTCACAAAAAAGCCCCACGCTGTGTTTGGTGTCCCTATGTCCGTACTCCCATGCCCTGTTCTAGTCACACTACCATTAACAATATTTTATACAGAGCAACGCTTGTGTCGCAGCACCACGCAATGCCCTCTTTGGCTCTCCTCTTCTCTCGCCCATCAGTAACCCTCTCGTTTGCCCCGAGCGCTCCGAACGCTGGGAGGTACGGTCTCGCGGCCTCGGGTGTAACGTATCCACCCGAACCTTCCTTTCAACCTCTATCGGAGTCTTTTCAACTCTGTTTCTAGTGGCAATGACAATGGCGATTGTATGGACGATGAGGAGCGGTGTATTACAGCATCTGAAAAGAATCGGAGGAGAGGAAAGTGGGATGCCGTGGAATAGTGAGGATGGCGAGTCAGTGCGATGGAGGAGAGGTTTGCTTCTCTGGAGCCCTCCTCGACGGAGTAGTGCGAGCAGTCATGGTGAGAGAAGACCGCTGCTGGGTCAAGGGGGAGACGGCGTAAGATGGTGGAATAAGGGATGGTTTAATGGGGAAAGGGCGGGAGCAACTCCTCCGCCGGCGGCAGCTTCTTCACCGGAGAGGCACAGGCATTAGTGATGGTGTTTTGCCGTCGGACAATATCTCTATAATGTGTTGGTGGGCTTGTTACTTGTGTGTGGCCTGATTGGGTATGCGTTAGGTTTACGTTTATGACGTTAATTTACGTCTGCTTTTGGCGTTTGCAACCAGGTCCAATGATTTCTGTTAATTGCAGTGAATTTTAGATGGCTTCTTTCTCCCCCTTTTACGGTCCGCTTGTCATTATAACAACTTGATATGAATATTCTCCCTTAAACAGTGGCATCCTGAGGACCTTCAGCGTGTTTTGGCTCCTGCTGTCATCCACGCTCGCATCGGGTAACACCGAGACACAATCTAAGATAATCGGCCATGGCATTGCCAAGGCGCCTTGTATCTGTGGGGGCCAAAATTGGGTATGATGTCAACAAGCTGCGAGCAGCAGGCTCAGTCAACTCAAGCAAGTGTAATCGTCACTGCACCCAAACTGGCCCAATTCAAACGGAGAATGTTCCCAACCATGGATAGACCGGTTTTTGGATCTCCATCTCTTGATTTTACTTTCCCTTTAAATCATCACGAACCACGGAGTCGCTCCCTTCTTTGATACTAGTCTCAACCTTAATTCCGAGTCAAACACCACACCCATTCATCACTGCCCCGTCTCTATTGAACCCTTCTGAACCCTTTTTACATTGTCTTACCCCACCCCATATACCGATCACAACTCGACTACAGTAGTCCTCAGGCACGATGAATGATCCCTACAACGACGATCGTTCAACAACCCGCAACTTTCAGTCTCACCAACCCTATACAGCAGAACATCCAATCCCTACTGTTCAACGATACCGTCAAGAGCTTAAAGAGCGTGACGAACGCGAAGCAGAGGAAGCTTCTCAGGCAAATGCCTTGAATGAAGTACCACAAGATGACGGGCCCGGAGCTGGAGAAGGTGATGGCGGCGTCCTCACAGATACTCAGAATTATGGAGGACAGAAGCAGCTACAAGAAGACCAACCGTCACACGATCAGCAGCGGCGTGAAAGCTGGGTGGATGTTCGAAAGCCTGGAAATACCGGTGTACCCACACCAGAACATACCGATGAAGAGGGACAATCACCACCACCGATGGGAGAGTTCAAGGAAGGAAAGGAACCAAAGGAGAGGAAGGTCATTGACCCGGTCACGCATTTCCCGATCCTAGTGCACGACACAACAGAGGCAGAGTTGAAGGAGCTGCCGGATCCGCCAAACAAGAAGAAGGAAAAAGCCAGAAATACCCAAGGTGACTCGGAAGGCCGACACTTGACGCTGCACGAACTGGTGGAGAGGGAGATCAAGAGTGGCTTCGCAGCGGAAGACGACAAGGAGCGATTGGAATATCAGATCACCATTTTGGTTGGTGCTGCTGCTGGTATCGCTGCAGTTTTCACGGTCATTATATTCTGCGATGCTCTTGGGTTTAGCAGAATTTTGTCAGTACAACTTGCTGGGTTGCTAGGTGTGGGGGCTGCCTATGTCGCGAGCCATACTATGGTGGTGAAAATCAGACAAGTCAATGATCTGGCAAGGGTAAGAATACTGTCTGTCATAGGCCTCAGGAAGCTAATATGTTTGTAGAGGCAAGTGAGCCAGTCGACCATCCCCAAGGAGAAGATGGATTTCCCACCAGAGACACCTCTGTGGTTGAACTCTTTCCTGGAGTCTGTTTGGCCATTGATCAACCCTGGTTTGTTTACTGGTATTGCTGATACCTTGGAGGACGTCATGCAAGCCTCGCTACCAGGCATTGTCTCAATGGTTCGGGTTGCTACACTTGGACAGGGAAGTGAGCCGATTAGATTTCTCGGAATCAAATGGATTCGAGATGGAGATGCGGGTGTTGCAAAGTACGGGATGGAGGCGGAGGATGGTGACTTCATTAACCTGGAAATGGCCGTTGCATACAATGCGAGACCCAGTGGAAAAGGATTGGATGGAAAGAGTAAAAACGCACATTTGCTGTTGGAGTTCTACCTCGTCAAAGGAGGTATAGTGCTTCGTAAGTTCTCAATCTATCCGACGCTTGTGGCCCCTTCTGACCAGTGATTAGCGATTTGGGTGGAACTACGCGCATTGCTCGGAACGATAAGAATTCGCTTGCAGCTTACTCCCGATCCGCCTTTTTTCAGTCTCTGCACGTTCACCTTCCTCGGCGCTCCGAAGGCTAGGATTTCCTGCGTTCCTCTCTCCAAGCATGCCCCGAATCTCGTCAACCTTCCCATTATTAGTGGGTTCGTCGAAGCCTCGATCAATGCGGCATTCAACGAGTATGTGGCGCCCAAGTCAATGTCTCTCGATCTCAAGGAGATGATGATGGGTGAGGGCTTCAAGTGGGATACCTCTGCTGTTGGTGTAATTGTCGTCAGAGTCATTGGGGCAACAGATCTGAAGCAAGGTGATTCCAAGATCAAGCAAAATGCCACCAAGGCCGTCAAGAGTTTGATACCAGGTTCTGGAGGTGACGTTGGAGGAGGCGACAACTACGTGACGTTGTCTTGGGCAAAGATGAACAAGCCGCTCTGGTCCAGCAGAATCATCCAAGGCACCAGAGATCCCAACTGGGATGAGACTGCCTACATCTTGGTTACTCCAACCGAGATGAATGCTGAGGAGAAACTCAAGCTTACAGTCTGGGACAGTGATAGAATGACAGCTGATGACTTCACCGGATCTCTTGAGATTGACTTACAAGACTTTCTCAAGGAGGATGGGATGAAGGGAAAGCTCGTCTTCCGTCGCGATGGACTTCATGGTATGGATAAAGACGAACCAATGCCAGGTCAGGTCAGATGGGAGGTCGGTTACTTCGCCAAGACCAACGTATATGACCTCGCCCGTACACAGGAGGAAAGAGATGATATTGAGAGGACCAAGGAGGTTTCTTCCAAAGAGACCGAGAGAAAAATGCGTGAGATGGACTTCTCGGTTGAGGATGCCAAGAAAGAGCTTGAGCAGCAAAAGAAGCAGGACTTGGAGGAACGATTCACCAAGAGGATTGCATCTCTCCCTCCGCAAACCGACTACCTGACTGGTATCTTGTCCATTCAGATTCACCAAATCATGGGCCTTGGAATTCAGAAACCAAACAAGTCGCAGACACCGGACGATGATGAGGATGAAGAAGAAGGAGGAAGTCTTCCAAGCAGTTACTGCGCCATTGTCATCAACCACAAGAGAGTCTTCAGAACACGTACAAAGCCAAAGACTGCAAGCCCATTCTTCAATGCTGGTACTGAGCAGTTCTTGCGGAACTGGAAGACAGCTGAGGTGATGATCACTGTCCGAGATCAAAGGGGCCATGAGAACGATCCCATTATTGGTGTCGTTGTGCTCCCATTGCAGAGATTGTTCAAGGAACGTAGCCAAGTGTGCGACTTTTTCCCACTGTCTGGCGGGATTGGTTTCGGCAGAGCCAAAATAAGTCTTGTCTTCCGAAGCATCCGAGCAGAAATTCCCAAGAATCTTCTGGGATGGGACATCGGAACACTTGTAGTCAGCTCCACAATTACCGGACAGGGTCTTCCCGAAGCCTTCTCTTCCTACCGCATCCGCTGCACTTCTATGCTTGAAAAGAAGGGTGGC
This sequence comes from Ascobolus immersus RN42, assembly GCA_003788565.2. Lineage (NCBI taxonomy): Eukaryota > Fungi > Ascomycota > Pezizomycetes > Pezizales > Ascobolaceae > Ascobolus > Ascobolus immersus. The sequence continues at coordinate 251,057 of ML119682.1, forward strand.
AAGGGCAAGTACTCTGCAACAGATGGGAACAACCTTGCTTGGTCAACCTCTGGCGAGAAGGACGTGCATATGGCAATGTCCTCTCGTTACGCTGACCCCGTCGTCTTCGAGTTCCGCAAGTCTGTTCCAGGCCCAGACTCCACACCTGCTCTTGCTGTATTCTGGCCCAAAGAAATCCGAGACGATTCATGGGAGACCATTACCATCCCAGTCTACTCTTACGACGCCGACTTCTACCACGAAATTAAGAACGGACAATGGCGCTCTCCTGATGACGAACACATCCGTGACAAGCAGCTTGGCACTATCACCATGGATGTCCGCTTTTTCTCTGGTCTTTCTGGATATCACACTCGCATCGCCACCGCCAAAATGCGCACTGTTATGGAAGCGCTAGATGCAGCCGAAGACACAGACCTCATTGACCGTGGTGATATTGATATCGACGTCGGCACCTCCTCTAGTGACGAATCATCGTCTGCCGACGAATCCACCGAAAATGTACGGAAGCAACGCTCCGATCTTAGCCAAAGCGGTGAACGCAGCCTCAAGCAGGAGTACCAGGAGTACAAGCTCAATAAGAAGCAGCTCCACCGCCGACATCGTGGATTGATGCAGTGGAAGGGTACCAGGACAATCAACTGGATGAAGGATGGGGTAATGGATGCCAAGGAGAAGATCAAGGAGAAGGTACACGGCAAGACTAGAGGAAAGGGTGGAATGGATGTTGAGACGGAGGTTTAGGAAGCTGTTGTGGTACCATTTGGAGCGGTGAGGAGGGTACGTTAAGTTTGGTTGCTTTCTTTGTTGTCATAGGAGCACTTGATAGTCCGGATTATGGATTTCGTTGCATTCAGTCAAGTTTATATGGGCTTTCCTTTTTTGCTGTCGTGTTTAATGTTTGTCCTTGTAGGTTATGAGTAACGAATTTCATTCGATTCGCCTTCTTCCTGCCTTGGTTTCCTGAACTATTGTGCCGTTGGTCGCTTGCAAAAGTTATTTAGGTACTATTTCTTAAGTATTGATATCAATCACTTGTTATGAGTTAACTACCATCGTACATGGGAAACCCCCCAACAAACGAAAAAGGCATATGTTGTCGCCACAGTTGTTGGGTGGGGTAAAATCAGCAAACACCCTGAAATATAGCTTCAAATATCCTGAGAATCCCTGATATTTTTTCTGAATGTGGTGGTTTGGCCATTGAAGCTCTATGAAAGGAAGGAGACTAAGGGTGGTGAGGTCCTGCCTTAAAGGTTGGTGGCGATATGCACGGGCCACTATGTGAGCCCCACCCTCAGATGTACCGAGGGTGATATTTATGTGAGTTTGATCTTATAACAGTGCTCCGAAGACCATATCTTACAGCAAGCTATTGTAAGAAAGGGTAACTTATGACAAGTCACTGTACAGCTTCCATAAGTTAAAGTAAAGATGGGAATACTTGCTGACCTGTGAATCCAATGTGATAACAGGGACAGCACCTTCGTTTGTTAGGGGGTTCCCTATGTACTTGACCGCTATAGCTCGTATCTTGTAGTCTTCTACATCGATCGGGTCTGTACTTGAGACTGTATTAGATTTCGGCGTCTGGAATTTGGAAGCATCGAGAAAATATCGGCGCCTGGCTCCGTCATAGCGCTGTGGAAGATTATGACGTCTTGATTAGTATGTACATTCCTACGCATACTTACCTATATATGAAAATAATCAGGTATATGTACTAAAAAGTAAGTTAGAAGTATGGGAAACAGTTGGTAAATCGCTTCCCATCAAGGACCTATTCTCACGAGTCGCAAAGCTTTGCTAATTTTATTCCTTTCTCAATTACTTCGAGTTTATTTGCCCTCACCAAGCACGATATTACTTACACAAGATGATCCCTATCACTACGCCTGAGCAGCTCGACGACCTCGCCAAACAATGGTCCCGAACCGAGGAAGCCCGGCAATGGAGAGAAGCCGTCCGCCTACAAATCTGTGAGGAATCGGAATGCTTCAAGATGAAGCAAGAATTAGAACGCCAGAAATCGAAGGCTATCGCCGCTGAAAAGAGAGTGAGTAGGATGATTGAGACGGTTGACAAGCTGGACAGCTTAATGGAAGCATTGCACTCGAGGATGGAGGGACTGCAAAGCATGACAGACGAGAGGATGGAAGAAATCAAGGCTGGCATTGTAGAGGAAGTGACGAAGAGGGTTATTGCGGAAATTTCGGGGACGGTGTCGTCGAGGGAGCTGCAGGGGAGAGTTGAGGAGTGTTGTGAGTTGGAATCGGAAAGACTTAATGGTATGTAAGCTGTCTCTGTTATTTGGATCCATGGATCGATCGAGTTAATCGGGTTGTCGGATTTACGGTGTGTCCGACTGGTTATAGCTGCGGCAGAGTTCGTTGACAGCACTGTAGATTCCGATAGCCAAACCTGATCTCAAAAGATACGATGCCCCGGGCCGGGACGATAGATAATGCAATTATTAGACCTTAACGGCAGCAGTTGGCAAGAAACATACTACTTTGTACCAAGTAAGTAAGTACTTACTCGTACAGGTATCGAAGAATACTTTATGCTAACGCATTTCTGGATTCGTAAAGTACAAGCAGATATACTTCTTGTATGGCTTAGATTAGATTTCAACTGCTTAACTAAGAAAAGTACGAACGATTATTTGTTAAAAAGTATGTATACCTTACGTTTGTTCGGATCTTGAGACAATCCAGTTCTGTGTGCAGCGCAGGTTCCTCTTAGTAGGTAGTGCTTGCCGTGCAGCACTCATGGTTTTGCATTACTTGCATGCCTCGCAGCACAAGTAACGAGCTCACCTGCATGACTGGAGATAGCAAGAGCGGCCTGGAACTTTCGATCTCCGCTCATGACAAACACGCGCCCCAGGCTTGCCATGCCACACACTTAATTCTCAGCCAGATGACATCGTTAAACCCATTTCACTAACAAGTATTATGAATTTCTATATACCCCGCACTTGGGCTAATCGTACTCAAGGACGATCTGAACACCAGTCCACCAACGTACACCCCTCGTGATAACAAAGCCTACTAACTTTGGCGGCATACAGGCCAAGGGTACTGAACATGAACTGACACGAATGGATTAGGTAGATATTCTAAAGAGAACTATACCAAGCATAGTACTTGCTGAGAAATTTGACCTTGGCACAACTATCGATATATCCTGCTGCTCACGGTCATGAAAAACGGACTAAGCAATTGAGTACACATATGGGTTTTCTATGCCGCGAATTATTCCCCGAACACTGAACTGCTTCTTACATACAACACATAGCAACGAGGAACGTTCCAACTCGAACTCGAGCCGGCCCAAGCCCCTATCACCATTAGCATGACGTCATGTCTACTTGACTTCGATACTCGAAACTGAGCTTCAGACAACAACCCTTAAACAGTACGCCTGAAAACTCCACTCGCTGTATGGAGACGGCAACGTAACGTCAAGTAATCCAGCTGTTCTCTCAGTTGGGAAGTTAAAAGCAATCCCCATTGCTAACATGCACATGCATGCGCGCATATGGCATATTCGGTACCATGGTTCTTGCATGAATTCCAACCCCTCCCACAGTGGTGCAAAATAGCTTTGATTATCACATGCGATGTCTAGATCTGGAAATTTCCCATCAATCTCAGATACATCGAAACTAAGAACTGTAACCTCAGGGGTTAGAAGGTCCATTCGCTAAGTAAGACCACCTGTCAAAATCATTCACTGTTAACTCCCTCCCAAGCAGACTCATTTGCCTTGTGGCAGCCCACTGCAGGTCGCCATCGGATCCTATTGATCGGTTGTCGAAACACTTTGTTGATACCGGGTTTGCTCTGCTGGGCACTGGCTTTCCTGGAGACGCTGTCGGATTGCTGCATCGTTCCGTTAATTTACATCGCGCAGTTAACATATCGACAAAGAGTAAGATGCATCTGTAGTTGTCGTGAGCGAGGGTGTTGCTACGGTATACGATGTCCTTGAAGCATAAAAATAGGGAGAACAGCAAATCAGAAACGGCATAAGTAAGGACGATCTTATATGGGATATATCGATACCCGGGTACTATGGTCACCGGAGCGGTATGTATAAATGATCTGCTTATCATACATGCAGCACTAACATGTTAACAGCATATTCTATCTGAGTTCGGACAATCGAACGCATCATATAACGAAAGGTTGAGTGTGGAATGCGCACGGGCCAGAAGAAAGACCATTTGGCGGGCATTTCTCTTCCGAGCCACACCTCTGCTCACAAGATTCATGACCTCGTAAGTCTCTTTCCGATAAAAAGGCTTGTGCAAGCATCCGATGCTATGTATTTGAAGGGTGTATTAAGAAGTATGAAGAGCATGTATGCAGGAAGTTGCTGCCTAGATGGGGTTTCTCTATTCCGTACAGCTGCCTTGTAAGAGGGCTGCGTTTTTGGTCAACCAGCATCAAACGAAAACTCATATTCAAAAGGGATGGGCATGACTATGTCACTCTTCTCGCCTGATTGGTCGTACTTTAGTTTCTACACTCGGAAACTCGTTTGTGAGTGCATGGTCCTCCACTATCCTGCCAGATGTAATAAGTCTGACGTTTCCGTTTTGTGAACTCAACGGCCCGAGCCATTGGCCCGAGACAGCATAGTTGGTCAGCATTACCCAATCGCTATGCTTCCAGCTTTAGTCAGATAGCTCGAGGCGTGGGCCTGCAGTGTACATGTACATACTGGTGTTCCTGATTGAGAGTGCTTGCATGCATGCATCAGCTAGCGACCTGATGGAATACTAATAGACACGTTTTGCATACGGCCGCCGTACTATTTCACCACAGCAACCGTCACAGGCTATCCAACTTGGTGTTGGTGAGAGTTGGTGGTGAGCGCTAAATAGAACCAGAGGACTTACGACCGCCGTAACTACGGCAGGCGCTAGAGTGCCGTATTAACACTTTGGGAAGTTTGTTGACACCTTTCTGTGGTGTTTTCTGTGCAGGAATTCTCAGGACCTGGCCAAGTTATCTTGATCTTAGAGGAGTCACCCACCAGTTTAGGTTGTGCATAGTACGGCGGCCGTATGCAAAACGTGTCTAATGGCCTGGGATTTCCTAGCAAACCTTCGAAAAATCACAGTGAGCCCGAGGTCCTGACTCGGAATTGCAATATTGATCATTTTACATAGAACACAGAGCAGACAAAGATCAATAGGAACACAATCAGATGATTCATGAATTCAATAAACACTCACCGACTACAATTGTACAATGACAGATCTGCAGACCCCTATGGTACTTACTAAGTAGGTACTTGCTATGGTTAAATAACCTCGGATCCAGATTCGGCTTGTTTAGAAATTATATGTACAGGTACGTACCTTGTACGCTTATGTACTTGTTCATTTGACTGGATCTTTGGTAAGCAAGGAGTGCAAGGCCCTGTCTGAATCCAGACGTACATAGTACAAGAACCTCTCAGGGTGTCCTCGTGGGCACGTAATATCACCTACCTACTTTACGCTGTGCAAGGACTACCCCAGCCCGTGGTTTCCCGAAACTCTGTTACCGAGCTCACTAAATTCCGGCCGGGCCGAGCCTACGGGTACATAGATCTCAATGAGCCTGTCGTGCGTTCCGTTTCGAGTCGCAGCTTCGCTTCAGCATCAAACTTTGAGACATTCCCTAAACGAGCGGAAGGTTCATGAGATGTTGTCTTAGGCGCAATAAAGACCGATTGTTTCAGAGTCCGTGCTGCCCATGCCAATTTCCCATGGGGTCGCGTTTCCAGATTCACACTTCTTTACTAACTTGTTTTGAAATAGCACAATCTTCAAACACCCTTAAAAATGAGATGGGCATCAGGAACGTCAGACCTCAAACATGCACTAAACGGGAAATGCACAAAACGCCGAGATCGCGATGCTTTCCCGAACAAAACATCTCATCACGGAATGCCACGAAAACATGGGGATCTATCACAAACATTGAATTGGGTACACTTAACTAACTCTGGAAAAGGCTAGTATTCTATTACTTATGGCGTGTGTCCCGTCTGGTTCATCTCGATATCCACGCGGTGAAGAACACACCAAGAAGGAGTCTGGTAAATGAGAGGCATCATGCCCCTTCATCACGACTCGGATACAAGTACAGAGCACGCACAAGTACATACTTAACCCAGGTTCACACTAGTTGATCTGCCTACAAATGCGTCAAGCTGACTTTGCATACTTCGTAGAATGCCAGTTTACTGTCGTGACCGAGTTGATAGGGTAGGACAGGGTCGCATTTCGCATTGTGAGCGTGAAAGGGAAGCTCACAGGAAAGAATGTCACTCTTTTCTCGATCTCTCTCCACAGAAGGCCCCGATAATCCGGAGATTGCCCAAGATACTTGCACTTACTTACTTACCGAAAAAACAGAGTAGAAAGTGGGATCTGATGATTCTATGGAAGCTTCTTACCTCTGTAGCTTAGGGGGCGGTTGCGCTTCCAAAAGTGAGGTTGCGAACTCATCCGGCATTCGATCCTGGAACCAGGTAGTTGATCGATTTCACATATGAAGTACTTAGTTCCTAGGCATGTCTAACAATCAGGCTATTTTTCCGACGAACTAGTCAGTACTGAAGCCCGTTTGATTACGCGTTCCTTCTCAGTGGTACATACCAACTGTGCAAATGCCGTTGGAATCTCACAATGCACACATACGAAACACCAACGTACGTACGTCGGCTTCCCCGAGCGAGCCCTAAATATGCCGAAGTACACTTTTGAGCTCAAGAATGATACAAAGGTTAGTTGATGGGGTTCTATGTACGCCGGCGAACCATTTTAAGATGATGCCGAAGGAAGGGGGATATTTCAATGTCAACGTTGCGCACTTGCTAGAGCCTGCTTAGGTTCACGTGATTTACTACCTATTTACAGGGTAAGTAAGTAAGACTCCAATCCGTACTTCATACGAGAGCTTCTACTTACTTATTTAACGTTCAATTAGCAGTAATTAATCGATCCTTGAGAAGGACGGGCCACAAGCTTGAATGGTAGCCATCTGCTGCGCATGCCCTTCCAACGTTGCAACTCTCCTTCAGTTAGGTCACACACCGGCCCTACGAGTAAATGTATGGGCCGCAACAGGAAGTATGCACTGAATCAAATTCCAAGTAGTTAACATGGTACTAGGCAGACTCCAGAGGCAGATTCGATACAGGTTCCGACGATCAGCAGTCAAAAACGGATATATATGGATGTTTACAGGAATTCCTCAACGGTGTGTGCGGTGCTGGCAAACGTGAGAAGTTCCTCGGGTTCCTGTTGCAACTCAGACAAGCATATGTCCAGGCACCCCACAGTGGCTTGCATGCATATCTTCCAGGTTCAAATCCTGACTCGAACGCCGACACGAGGCGGTTGAGTTGCACACCCATCTGCACAACAAAGATTTGCAAGGGCCGCCACATGTGGCGTCAATCACCGACAGATATGCGCAATTTGGGGCTTGAATAGGGCCAGGTTGAACTTGAAGAGCCTCCGGCCTTGATATTCGCTGCAACCTCAGGTCCAAGACCGGTCCACATGTCGCTCACATTTCCATGATCCAACGGCTTCCATTGCAGGTATTCCGGTTCTGACTGCGTAGCATGACGGTGCGTATGGAATCAGGCCATTCGCTTCCCAACAAGGAAATCACTATAATACTTCATAATGATTACAAGTGCATCCTCAACCGCTTTCCTCACTTAATGGGCCTGCTTTGAGATGATTAGCGATCATGCAATCAAAGTATTTTCTACTTGCACTCACTTGTATGTAGGCCGGTACCTCCGATTGCCAGCAAGGATAGCGAATAAAGACCAGAGTCCTTAAGCAGCTTTTATCCTCCTCATCGCCACTGCTCAATCAAGCTGCAAGAAGCTGAGAAATTCAGTCGTGATCGAGGTTTACAACTGTCATGATTGATCATGATCAGGAAGAAGTGATACCGTACTAATTGAATGGTTGGTGCTCAGGTGACTCCCCGGGACCTTCCTGGAGAATGCGCGGAGGGCCTTTGTTACCGTTACATTCTGGTGGTTTGGTGCAGAATATGGAGGGGAAAGGGCTCTCTGTTCTCTTGGTAGACCTTGGGACTGCGCGGACACCAGTTGTTACCTGTTACAGACCCCCTTTAGCGAGGCCTTCTGAGAGCCAAATGTTACTGTTACGCGCATTCCATTCAATTAGTACGGTATCTCAAGTATGGTACTTGCCAGTACTCGGATGCGTTAAAGCCACCACCGTCTGTTAAGTACGCCACGCCTAAAATCATCTAGTGGAACCTACTTTCGCGAAACCCACCAACTTGGATGCAGCTTTTCTTGTACTTCGGTGCAGATGCAACGACGTTTCAGATTTGGGCAACCTTAGGGGCTTTTTTTACCAGAAATAGGGAAGAAAAAGAAATAGATCGCGAGGGGTGAACCGATAATTGCAAACCGGCCTTATAACAGCGGGTTGCACGGACTACGAGCGTGCCACGGATTCCGCCAGAGGAGATCAGTGGTTCGCATGGCCTCTAGTACGTAGTCAGCGCATTCAGGAGAGAGTACTTTGCAGGTTGTAAGTAAGTAGGGCAACATGTTTGGTACAATTTGCTTTGTAACTCCCTTAAAGTACAATTGGGAAAGATGATTCCGAACGTCCGCCGGTTCCGGATCCCGCCGAACTTACCGGTAGAACTGAGGACCATCTAGTTATCCGCTATCGGCAGCAAAATCAACTGCAGACGGGCTCAGCCCTGGGCCCTGGCGGCGTGATTGTGCTCTTGCTGTAGCCAGCCTTGTGAAACTGCAACTTGGAATGAACCATTGCTGTGTACAAATAAGTACATACTTCATACCTCATCATCAAAGGAAGTACTCCTGAAAGGATTTTGTTGGATCTACGACTATATTGGCAGGAATACATGAGCATCTCTTTAATGCCCTGCACACGAAGCAGGTTCCTCCGACCTCGAGAGGATAACTATGTATAGATTTCCTCTGGTCGGTTGGCATGATGATGGATGATGAAAGAGTGTCCGCAAGAGCAACTTGACTAACTACTTACGCGTTGAGGTTCTTGGTTGGACAGGGACATCTCAAGGATAGCGGCGCATCTGCACTGCAGGGCATCTCACAAAAATCAGACGATATTTCATCACAACTGTGGCAGCTCCATCATCTGGAATCAAATGCGAGTTTCAACCAAGGTTCGTTGCTTCTTCCAGTCACCGGAGCTTCTCGGTCGTCAATCACCATAGTAGTTGCAGAGTTGATCTTCTTCCTTCCAATACGAACGGAACATCGAAAATGGCAACGCAGACGTCGACACAACCCTGCCAACCGGACGCCTCGGCTCGGTACGGACAGGAATAACTACCTGCAGGTATCAGACCATTTGGACAGATCTGAGCTTGGACATTGCATGAAGCCTGTCAGATGCAACATGCGGCAAATGGTCGAGGGGTTAAGCTATTCGTCGTACATATCATATTTGAGCTACAAAATCGCAAATTCATATCCCGGTAACTAAGTAGTATTTCCTAATGCATCGTGAGTGGGTTATTAGGGCTTGTGTCCTGAAATATATTTCTCTTAGGATAACGGTTACGGTCGTAGGGATCGCTGTTGCTCGGACCTACCGAACGCAATTTGGCCAGACCATGGCCAGGCCTGCAGGATCCGATGCCGTAAGCCCCGATGGAATTTTGATTCTTTAAAGCTTTTCGGCCCGGTACTTGTTGTATTCGTAGAGAAATAGCTTCCAGCTCAAATTCTAAGTACTGTATGTTCTCAGATAGACCATGCCTCTCCGGAGATCTCCTAGCTTTACTTAATTCTACAGTTACCGGGTTCAAGACAGGCATTCATACGTAATCAATATTGGAGGGAAGCCTCAAACGCAAGTTGATGAACTCGATGAACGCATATTTTTCACAGAGGCTCTTAACGACCATACGATTCAAGAGTAGCTCTAATAGGAATGCTGCATGTATAATGCTCATTTGGCCATAATAAATGCGTGCATACCTAATCCCACCCAGAACCCATGCGGCACCACCCTCGCGCCTTGCATTCTCTTACATTCTCGGTACAGATCTTAGTCTGGAACATCGACGCAGGGCTGATCAGTCATCGTAAATGTCCAGGGAGCTCTATCGCTTACGGCGAATTTAAATGCTCGCAGTCGAATACGGAACCTTGGCTCAATGAGCATTCAAGGATAGCGTCACCGAACTGCCTCTGGGAGAAGCATACATACGCGTACGATGTATATGCATCTGACGAATAGACTTCCAGGACCCAGATAGCCCGGTAGACCAGCTGAACTCACTCCGCGACAGTTATACACCGAGAATGCGCTGCTACTGACATCATATATCGATATATCATTGTTATTCAATAGAGTGAAGCGAACTAACAGACTTAAGGGCAATTGCAAACCTGGTGTGTGGATCGTCACAAAGCCTTAAAGCAGTGACGTCGACCACAGTTAACTTACGCGGATGCTGAGTAAACTATGTCCCATATATATATCGTTGTTTAACCGTACCACAAAGCCCATGTTTCCATGTTTCCTATGATAGAGACAAGGTATGAACCAGCTGGTGCATACGCATGATGGCTGCTTCATCGTCACAGGTATTTTTTAGCCGTGAGGATTATAGTATTGGCGAATTGCTCGCCTGTAGGTTGAACTACAAGTACGTACATACTTGGTATTGCTCACCCCTCCGTTTATCTTCCCCACCTTTCCAGTACCTTCAGGCTTTCGGAGTGAATACCATTCTGGGTTGAAAGCATGTTTCGTGCATTAGCACAAGCCGCATATTCATGACCAATTGGTGTGGCTTGTGCGATGCTGGATGCACCGAAACGAACTGTAATATCAATTCAATTTATCGAGCACTATGCCCAGTACAGTCATAAGTGTTCAACCACCAAATACGGCAACCGATCAGCATCCTACGGAGCAATCTTAATCCTCCGAAGTTACCTGCAAAGTTTCGGTTGCGAAGTGTAATGGTAGCACTCAACTGAATCAGACAGACAAGCAAGCAGCTACTTAAGTAAGTAGGTACGACTTAGTACATACTTTATGTTTCCAATTATAAAGGAAGGTCATATGTACGACTACTTAACTGCGTATCTGAATGAATCGTCATTTGAAGTCATGCAACACGGTACATCTGATGCCGGCAAGCCACCTGTAGAACTCGAAGCTATTTGTTTATACTTATACCTAATTACTTACTTACTTGCAATGGTTCGATTAGTATACACAGTACCGAATCCAGCCGATGTCAGCGCCATAGTTGCTGCAGATATTTTTCTATGACGGCTCAATCATTCTGAAAGAATACGAGTCGGGTTTTGGTATTGGACACCTTCATATGCCGAGTTCCTTCATGGGAATCAGTCCATACGTAGCCCCTGCTAGATAACTACCTGCTACTTTTGTGCCGACGTTGATACTTGTATCTTATTCGGCGTCCCACTTGCATGCGTTTGCTTCTTTTGCTGTAATGAGCCTCCGATTTCCACCAACCGCCATCTGCCTACTAGTACCAATTACTGTACTGTACTTTGTAAAAATATGTAGGAGCTTACTAGTATGCCTGCTCCACTATAAAGTTATACCTTTGTAGTAGGTGCCTGTGTGGCTTGCTCAGGTGCGCTAGCGATTTTCAGCCCAGGCGCCACAATCGATCACAGCCTGTCTGGATACCCCGCATCTTCTAGCTTCTTCATACATACACGCCTCTGGCCTTATTGTGGCGAGTGCATACGTACTTGACTAACGTTCTCGGTAGTTATCTCGTTATGTGTGTAAAGCTTCGTGCAGAGCCCCAGTAACGTACACTCCATGGATCCTGCCAGACATGGGCCGTAGACGCCTCTTGTTGGTTGAAATGAGGCTTGCCTCTGGCTTGATTGTGGCGTTCGACCAATCTGGAATTATCAGTGCATACATAAGCCTGTTCTTACTCTTTGATATCGCATGATGCATGGGTACTGATAAACTATGAACCGTGGGTTGACGGGCCCGTCAATTGCAAGACAACCTGATGGCCAAAAATATGGGCTGGCTCAGGCCGAATGTGGAAGGGATATGCTGCCTATCGCAAATCCCTTGCGTGGTTCTGGCGACGGCTTTCGATGCAGACTCTGGAATGTCTTGAGAGTGTGTCGTTACTTCTTTTATTGCTTCGTCCCACGACACAACGATCCCAACAAGCTAATAGGTCCGTAGATCCTAGCCGGCCCGACTTTGCAGAGCTCTCAGGTCAACGGTTCCGAGTAGGGACGTACTAATTTCCATCCGTGCACAACGACTGCCGACAAATTCCTGGGAAAGCATACAAGTATGTACGGAGCAGAAACACAAGCTGTTGGTCTTTGCCGGTTGGGCTTGGTGTCATTTGTGGTTGGTCCTGAAATATACTTAATGTGCACGCTATCAAGACTAGAGTGTGTCCCTGTGCAGTTTTGCGCTTGATTTCAGGTGCATTTCATCACCGTACAAATGAGCGAGACTTTAGGCCAAGCTTGTGTACTTGTGATTTTCTGAGCGTAAAGTACACAGGTCGATTTGCCTTGTTCGCTCAAGGACAGATAGCTGTAATAACTGACATCTCGAGATATCAATGCTCAAAAACTGGCACGCGGTCACTATTGCGTAGGCAGGTGTGCTGATGCGCTCTCGGGAGTTGGCCTTTTGGGAACTTTGGATCGCAATCTTTCGGATTAGCCAGGTCGATCAGGAATGTACAAAGCAGGGTCGGGTCTTCAGGGAGATTTCTGGGAGTGGTGGGATTTCACAGAAATAGTAAAGTCATACTGTTCGCACATGCATCGCAAATTACCACTGGAAAGGAACAGGACGGGGTGGGGTTTTACGGATAATTCGGCGCTTTCAGCAACTGGATGGACGAGCGAAAACGGCAATAGGCTAGCTGCTTTTGGCACTTTGCGGATAGGTCGCTCAGGACAGGCAAGGTGGTGATGGATAGGTGCACCCCCCCTTAAACTAATGATGAATTTAGGACGCCTTTTTTTTGTCTCGTCTGGTAGGGCCTGCCTAGCTCTCCCCTTTCGGAATGGGGGATTATCGAAATGTTTTCCTCTTTCAAACTCGCTCTCTCTTTCTCTCTCTCTCTCTCTCTCTCCTCTCTCTCTCGCTTCTTTCTCCTCTTCCTCCCCTCCCCGTCAGTCGACATCTCTTCGCTCTCTTTCTCGTCTCTCGTTTTCGTTCTCCCTCTCTCTCTTCAAAGCAAGCTTCTGGATTTTGCCATCAGGCACGAGAATCTCACTCTCTTTTCTTTCCATTCTTTAGCTGCACCCCTAGCGATTGAGCATCGTCCAAGATCTGCTCCGCATCTCTGACTCTCAATTCAGCAATTCCAGAATTCGGATTCGAAATCGCTCGGAAGGGGGAGAACGACCTTGTTGGGCCGACTTTTTTTTCTCAGGTACAAATTGCTGCCGCGCTTCACAAAACAACAAGCTTCACGCTCTTCTCGTTCGCAGTATCGTCTTTACCGCTCTCCCAGAGACTGAAGTGGCATTGTTTTTCCTCATCTGCAATTGCAACGGACAATTCCAGTAAGCTCCTGAAGAAGAAGTGCCTAGCCCGCTTCTCCCATTCGTTGCTTTCCATACCCATCACGAGCCGCAGCCACAGAGCCACAGCAATTCCCCGTTAACCTCTGCTCCACGTTCGCTTTTGTCAACCTCATCCTGGTTTTGCCAATTCGGTTCCCCCAGCTCGAAACAGTTCATCTCTTCGAACGGACAGCAACCTTGCCGCAAGAACTCGCGAACCCTGATATCAAAGCAGAACGTTGTTTCGACAAGCACGGTTGATAGGCCTCCTCGACTTTCGGTCCTACATTACCTTTTTACACCACGCATTTTCCTTCTTCACCACCGAGATTACCGCTTACCGTCAGCCTGGCTTTCTGTCCAATCGGCCTCTGTACCAACACCACACGTAGCAGCACCTCGGAACATCTTACTGTTGTCTTCCTTTGAGAGAAATTCACACCAAGAGCACCTCGATAGGAACCCCCCCATCTCCGGATCAGGCCTGTTTGCTATTTCCAGACATCCTCGCTACCATCCATCACCACCGTCGACGGTCGACCACATTCACCAACCTTTTCACCGGCCTCCAATCAACATAGACATTGGCGCCCCGCTCGCTTCTGGAGTTAAACCGAAGCATTCATACACCAGGTCTTGATTTGACCTGCAGCACTTTGAGAAGCTAGAAACAGTTCCCCAAGTACTAGCAGAGGACTTTTTCCTCTTGATCTCACTCGCTTTCCCTTTTTCTACACACTCGGAAAGTCTCAGCACACTTTCGTTACTTACTTCCGATTGTGCCCAGTGCACTCGTCCCGGAGATCCTTTGACACGTCTTTGTATTGCCTCTTTTGCTCTCGTATCCTATCCAGCTAGGTCCGATCTCTTGCGGCCTGATTCAGGAAGGCTGTGCGATACACTGCAGCTTTAGGGTTGAAGTTCTGACCGAGACTTACTCTTTGTGACAAAGTTTGATTCGTTTATCTCCGCTATCCAGCAGAGCAAGCTAAATCAGAAAGCTTTGGCGATTGTGCAAATTCCTTTCTCTTTTCGGTAGGACTATTCCCTTTCCAGTATGAGAATGGGCGCAGGCTAACAGCTGGTGGTGCCCACAGTCCATCTGCCGACAGTTGATGCGTTTGGATAGCATCTTTTGAAACCTTGATATTGATTTTTACATCTACCCCGTCTCTCGTCACTTGTTCATTCTACCTCCGTGCGGCCCCCAGTCCGCATCTTTTTTTTTGAGTCTTGTTGAAATGGCAACTCCACATCGAAGTTTACCTCAGGGCATGGGCCCAATGCTTTCACCGACACAACGGTCGCCCCCATCGTCGGTTATGGATATTATGGGGTCATGGAAAGGACCTGTGGGCGAGGAGATGTTGTACAGGTGGTTGGATGCGAAGGTGGAGGAGGACAAGAGGATTGCAGAGCAGGAGCGCACCCGACAGGAATTGACAAAGTTGGATCAACTAAGAGTTGAGCAGCAAATGCTACAGGAGGCCGCGAGACTCGGAATGAGCCCGAATCTGATTCCGGTGATGTTTGCGACGGCTTCCGGGGTGCCAGTGAAGGGCTATGGTCAGGATTGGGCAAGACAGCAGATCGGCGAAATACTCAGCCAATATCCCGAGTTTGGAGGTCCTGAGAGACACCATGCACTTATGCCTGCTGCCAGTCAGCCCGAACTGCGAAGAGATAAACGGTCAATTGCTCAAGCACATAGGGGTTCGGTTGAAGGCCCGTCACCAATGTCTCAACACCCTCCCACGTCCCTGATTCACACTATGGCGCCTCCCGGTGCCCCGCAATCTGGCGGGCCTTCACAGGCCAGAGAGATACCACCATTTGCGGTCCAGCAGTACCAGGCACCCTTGTCGGTCAACACGTCCTCTCGACAACCTTCACAGTCTTCTGGACACCAGGGTCATTCCTCTTCGGGACCATCGGGTCAGCGCGGAAGCCTTCCAAGAATCAACATGAGCGAAATGCAACTCCATCAGCCTCCTCCATTTCAAGTTGCGCCACAGCAACCGAATTCGCAATATCCGCCTCCAACTTCCTCTGCTGGCGAGTCTTCGTCTGGCTCCAACTTTATATTTTTCCACCATTATGTTCCTCCTGGACAACAAGGCAGCAGCGGATCCGGTCAACGTTCGTCGCCACCAAGAAGCTTGGACCCACCATTTGCGGGGCAGTCTAATGCTGCTGAGAGCAGCACATCGCCAAGGAAGCGCAAATCAACCTCAACCCAGCCGCAACAGCCACCTCCACCAACGGCGACCACACAACCACAGGCTTTCTCGCCAATTCATTCTGCGTCGACCCCAGGCAGTCGAAGAGCCCATTCCCGTCAGCGCAGTGAGAGTACTTCCGCTATACGTGGGCCAGATCACTTTGGGAGGCATCAGCATCGCAGCCACCGAAGGTCAGAGGTCGGATACATCCCTCCAGATGGACCTAGCCACTCGGATCGGGATGCAAGAGCATCGATTAGTGGTCCTCCTGACTCCAGACCGCCAACTCTCCCTGGAATAAACTCCCACACATTCATTCAGGAGCATGCACCGGCACAACATCGGCCACATTCAATGTCAGCTCATCAGTCACATCGCTCAGGTTCCATTTCGCAGGGTGAGCAGTCAAACCAGTCGCTTCCCCCCATTTCAGTGCAGACAGATCCTCGCGAGCCACAGCCTCAGTACACTTCGCAGCGTCCAATGTCAGCAGGCCCAGAGATGCAAAGACCACATCAATACCAACCGTTTCCGCCCAGGGAAGAGCCCAATCATAATCGCACCCGGCCCGGTAGCAGAGATGAGGGGCCTCATAACGCCTGACTCGGTGCGGGACGAGGTCTAAGATGGATGCGAGTCGTGGTGGCCAACTGATCTGGGATTCCCCTTCCTCGGGATCTGCTCAAAAACACAACTATGAAATGTTGGTGAAGAATGCCACTATGCTTGTAAAGGACCTTGTCCCAAACGAGATGTGTTCTGTTCGATTTTCTACAGGGAAACTGGCGCCTGTGGCCTTTTGCCAATTTCACACCAATACTCCATTCTTCTGAGCAAGTCCGGGTTACTCATCCGCTGTGCTCCATCATCTTTAACCCCTTCAATTGATTTTCAGTTCCTTTTCTTTTCTTTTTTTTCAACGTTTCATTGTACTCTCTTCACTTCTTGGTACATACTTTGGGTTGCATACTTTTATCGCTTGCTTTTTTTTTCTACTTGGGTCGCCTCGGTGCATGACTGGTATCTTCTGTGTCCTTTTCCGTTCTTGTATTTATTTTATGGATCTGTTTTTTGTTTCCCAGGGGTGACATCTGGCTTTGACTGCGCTTGTCAGGGAAGGTCAGTTGTATTTTCGCCTCATGTTCTTTGGGAGGCCGGCTTATATATTTTCGACCGTGCAGTACGTATACCTCCCTTCTGTTTTACTAGCTGCTCATTCGATTTGTTTTTCTTTTGGGATGCAGAAAAAGGTGGCGTACTTGGTTTTGATATTCCGTTGCAGTTTGCAAGGTCAACTTTGCTTGATTGAGTTTTATTCCCTTCCGCTTTCTCCGCCTCATGGTGGTTTTCACTCTTAACCGGTGCGAGCTCTTCATTGACTCCATTTCTCATCATGGTACCATTGCACAGGATTTGCCGATCCTCTCTCCTGTCCCTTTGCAAATTTGCTTTAGCCCGTGGCTTGATCTCTCATCTTTCTATACCCTAGTGGTTGTTGTCTTGTCGTAGGAATTGTATCGCTGGTACTGTTGTCGCTTCTCTCTCGAAAGTCCGCTTGTCGGCTTTCTGTCTCTCCTTTCCGTTATCGCGATTGTTTTGCTGTCTGTCTTTATTTGTCAAGTACTGTCTCTCCTTTCCTGATCTCTATCGTTTGGTTTTTCTTCTGCTGTCCTTACTCGGAGCTGTCTAGATGACTACCCACACTCTCTTTTTGCTGTTTATCTGCGTTACACTAGACCTATACACCGGTCATAACTCTCTTTATTTCCTTACGTCTCGAGATCTCACGTTCTTTATCGACTTGAAGCTTAAACTCTTTCATCCATCTGCATCGCTTTCCGCCATTACCAGATGCACCAATCGAACTGGCACCGAAGTTCCGATTTGCTGGGAAGGATAGCGGAGGATGCCCTGCATTTTTTGCAACGTCTGTCATTACTTTACATTCGCGATATTCGATCAGCTTTACACAATCCACAATCACGAGTTAGAATACCGCTACGGGCACCCCGGCCGACTAGATCTGACGTTACCGATCACCCGACTAGGTCGAGCCGCTTTTATGATATAGATGGAAGAGGTGTTTCGGCTAGATCGTTTTGCTTTACTCAGCCTGTTTGCAGTCCAACACGGAAGGAGAGCGTGGACCTGAGGTTCACCCTTCTTCTGGGTACCTTTTTTCTATAGCATTGGTCCGAGCGGTGTGAGGATGGATGGCTTGGACCGGTAGCTACTCCCATCTGCATCCCTTCTGGGATCTTGTGGGAGAAGGTATGTTGATTGTGGAAGGGATGCCTTGATTGGCGGGTTCCCGGGCATGGGTTGAGATATATATATATACCTTTGATTAGTTTTGGGAATCGGAAGATTTGTTTTTGGTTCTTGAGAAAAATTGTCCTGGCTACTGTTCTTTCGCTGTGGTGAAATGCGTTCTTTGGAAGTCGCGCCGCGATTTGTGCCGTACAACCCAGGTCATTGATTCAGTTTATACCAGTAAGAAGAGAAGTACTTCTTCGCTACGTAGCACTTTTCCGAATCTCTCTCAACACGCTCGGAACGCTCAGGACTGGGAACGAGGCTATACTTCTTCGCCGTATTTTGTCGCCTGTGTGAGACAGAGCAAACCAGGTTTGAAGCATGAAGACTCTGAGGCGGAACTTACGCCGCGGGATCTGAGATTGACGTCATGGCATACTGCAATTGCGGGGCCCTCTCCTTCCAGAAACAATCAGCCTCGTAAAAGCTTCTTTCGACCACCAACTTCCAAGCACCTCACAACAACGACAACAACAACACCGGGAACATGCAACCCACCCTTATTCTTCAACCGACTTTACCCTTTTTCTTTCTCTCTTTGGTGTCCAGATGATTCCTTCACTTGCTTTCTTTCGCTCACATTTTGCAAATCTCTTACTCCGTAGCATCGTTTGCACCGAGAAAATGGATTCAGAGCAAACAGGCTCGCTGCTGAAAGAAGAGCAACAGTTTCGAGTCATCCAACACTGGCAGGAGACTCGGCATGAAGTCTGGTGAAAAGATCTCCGCCAGGCAGTCAGATTGTCTGGGAGCCAACTTCTCTCTCTATCTCGGTGCGGAGCATACATCTTTGGAGCATGTCGAGAAGGACTATGCCTGAAAAGAAAAACACTGAGATCAAGACTCGAAGGACTACGCTCTCATGAAATGATGGAGAAGGATCTCACGGTCAGAATGTGAAGGCGGCACCGGGATACCGTCGTCTTCTGTTTACTCTGAGGATTCTGGATTGTCCTTTGTTGTTGATGCCGCTGCGTGTTTGATTGGTGCGAGAGGAAGACTGGAAGAAATCTCGACATTGACCGGATATGCCTCGTTTCCACAGATCATTGGGTTATGGGCGATCTAACTTTGTGATCTAGGATCAGACCATGAGAAATGAGAAATGAGAGAGTGGGATTGGGTGAGACCAAATGGTAAGTGCCTTTGTAGCCTTCTTAGAGGGAATTCTGGCTAACCACACACTTACTAGACGCGTCGTCATGAAAAAGGCTACTGCATCTGCATTAAAATGCATGCCGTTTAGGCTTCCCGCTATTGTGAACCAGGGCCATGGGATTGAGGAATTACCCGCTTGTTTGGGCCATGGGACTACTTTCCAGGAGATTGGAAGCCTCCGAGATCAAAGCGCTGCAGGAACGGGAACGACATGTATATGCCAATCTGTGAGATGTGCCTGGTTACGAAAAAACGGTGGTTCTGTTGGGAATTGCGCTCAGCTATCTTGGATGTCTCAAGCTCAGTTGTTTGGTAGGTTCTTATCAACACTTGAGAAAGTGAGTGGCTACTGACCGAATCAGAGCATACGAATCTGACACAGTGACTGGGATATGAAGATGAGAGTGAGTATACTTAGTTAACCTGCCATAGTCGATGTGAACCTGCATTCTTGACCTTCGGTCTAGAGCTACATCGAGCTTGGGGGCTAATCCAGATGCCCAGACCAGGCCAGTGTCTACTCCGTCTGGTTTACTTTAGGAAAGCTGGGCTTAATTAGGACCCTTCGCTCGGCCGCATCATTTCCTCCAATGGAGTTGAACAATCGGATTCTAATGTATATCATGATAGATGTATACATGTATGAGCATAGCATAGAGCTATCCGATAGAGAATCATCATTATGTCCGGTAGCCACGCCTTCACTGCTTTTGTCGATTATTGGGCATGAAAGTAGAGGGGAATGCTACGATTGAGCTCCGATTACTATCTTCCACATACGAGCAGAGACGTACTGACAATGAGACAGGCTCCGGTTGCCTCCGCTGGCTTCAAACAAAATTGCACATGCATATTTTACAAGGCTCACAGCGAAAAACCACTCCTCGTTTTCGGAGCTACTTTCTTCAATTTCTCACGATAGATCTCATGATAAGTACTTACGGAGGGGCGTTTACTTACGAAGGCACGGCCTTTCAACGCTCCTTACTTCTTGCATACCCGAGGTGTCCTATCCAGGTCAGGCAATGACAGGAAAAATATTTTGAAGCGGGTCCTCCACCTGATGGAACCTTTGTCTTACTCAGAGGTTCAAGGTTAACAGGCTCGTCCCTATAGTACAGAAACCCTCTCCGGATCCAGATCTAAGGGAAGGTCAAATCTCGGGCATGTATCAACCTGCGCTCGGGGTTTGAAACTGATCTGTGTCACTTGAACTGAATCATCTTAGGAGAGCACAAACAATACGTGGGGGCCACATCTGGCTTCGGAATGTGACCTCCTGAACGTCTTTTGGTCCGGTGCCAAGGATGAAGCCGTCTTGACAGTTAACAGCTCGATCTGCATGTTTCTGATTTTT
Source organism: Ascobolus immersus RN42 (assembly GCA_003788565.2). Lineage (NCBI taxonomy): Eukaryota > Fungi > Ascomycota > Pezizomycetes > Pezizales > Ascobolaceae > Ascobolus > Ascobolus immersus. Next base: position 271,730 of record ML119682.1, read on the forward strand.
GCCGTGGGTGCTTCCTCACTACCAGATGCATAGTATCGACCGCAACCAGATAATCGATTTCTACTCGAGGAGCTACCGACTGGTCGAACTTCAAATGCAGAAGAGAAGGCGTCTCATCATACGCTGATGGATATGCTTATTGATTTTGCTACGCAATAACAAAAGGTTGTACGCTGGAGCATTGAATCCTGCCGCTCGGAAAGCCCGTATTTCCATCAAACGCCCAAGGCTCGCTTTGGCCACTCGTATAGGAGCCTTCTCCGGCAGTGGATACAGATTGAACAAATTGCTTTCGGCAAACCGGAGTGGAACACGCCGGCCATGGGACGATACTTTCAGTCAAGAACGAATGGGGCCTTGTTAAGACCGAGGCTCGGAGAGTCTCTTGAACAAAAATAAAATGCTCAGGCCTAGGAGTACATTCGCTGCGCAAGCTCCTTTTCACAGCTTCTAGGTCCATGAGGGTTATTCGAAGATCAATTGAGTACATACTGAACTATTCCTTAGGTCCGGATTATTTCGCTCTCTCTAGATTGCTACACTCAATTCTTTTGTTCTTCCGAGCTCTAGCCAGATTCTAGAGGCAGAGGTCAAGCAATTCAGAACTTGGAGGCACCACAATGTCTCAATTGATCTCGCTTGACCTGAGATATGCTGATCCACAACTATGTCGAGGGATCTTCCTCAAACATCACGCTTCTCATGGAACTCGTGCTGGCCACACGATCCAGTTGGTTCTTGCAGATCCTACATGCATAGCAGTTATAGTGTCTCGCCCTGGCAGTTGATGTCTAGAACGCAGGCAGGATGTCGAAGTCGATTGGAGAGTACCTCGCGTTTACAGTTATTGTAAGCTTATTTCCAAGGTTGAGGAAGGGTTGAGGGCTATCCTGCTTAAGCGACGTGCTTCCCCTAGAATCGGTGATCTGCGGTGCTCGACCAGCCCACAGCAGGTTAACCACAACCGAATTCCTATGAAATTTCGACTTCCGCTTGTCACAGTTCGGAATACTGGCATGACCTTTGGAGTTCGTTCCATGCACGGCCCAGAGGACCCCCATCTTTGGAAAGTATCTCGTTACCATCAAAGCGTCGGTTTATTCCAGGAGAAGTAAATGCACTGCTTCCTGCTGTCCGTTTTCGGTTACTGGATATATGTGGTGCATCTGTAACCGAATCTGCGGGATGTCAGTCAAATGTCTGGAACGAACCCTGGCTGCTTTTTCTGCAGCTACAAGCGCAGAGTCTGCACGATTAACGAACTAACTGGCATCATAGAAGGTCTCATGCTGAGGAGAAAAATGATATAAAGTTTGATGATTCCGGCAGCACAACTCAAGTTTGTCTGACGGCTACCGGGAGTGGATCGATTCGGGTCGTGCTTACTATTCGGTCGATCAACAAGTCCAACTCAACTACCGTCTTTACCGTATTCACCGTATTCAACACCGACATCGACATCATCAACAGACAACATGGCTTCATCAACACATTTGCTCCCCCGAGACTCTCGCTCAGATTATGAAAAGGAAGACTTCGGTCCTACGTTGCTCTCCTTTACGGCCATTCTCACCCTATTCGTCGTCATTACGACTGGATTACGGGTCTACACACGGTTCAAGAGCAAAATGCTGGGATCGGACGACTACACGATAGGCTTTACTGCATTGCTAGCTGTTGTTCGCTTTGCATTGCAGATCGAGCAAGACAAGTACGGAAACGGTCGACACAGAGAGTTTGTCCCAGTTGCGGATTACGTTCACAATAACATGCTGGGATGGTATGGTCAAGTTATTCTCTTCGCATCATCGGCATTCTTGAAGATTTCCATTTGTCTTTTGCTTCTAAGGATAAAGGAAACAAGGCGACTGAGAATGTTTATGTACGGAGTTATGGCGGGATTGGTCATCACGAATTTTGGCTGCATTGTTATCCTTATAGCCCAGTGTCAGCCAACTTCGAAATACTGGACTGGATCACCAGAGGGCAAATGCTGGGATACGCGAGTCAGAATCTATTCAATCTACTTCACAATCTGTAAGTTGGTACGAAACACCATTGGAACTCACAACTGATTAAATCTCCACAGCTTATAACCTAGTTATTGATCTGCTGCTCTCACTTACGCCGCTGAAGATCATTTGGAACTTGCAGATAACCATGCAAAAGAAGCTTCAAATCTGGGCTCTGATGAGTTTGGGATGTATTGCAACTGGATTTGGTGTTGCTAGAGCTGCTTCTCTAGGACTGAAGACCTCTGACCTTTCCTGTGAGTCAATCCCCAATTTTCCTTCCTTGCTATTTGGTTTCACCAATTTGGCTCGAAGGAATACATAGCTATGCAGATCCTAACAAAACGTAACAGGGACGTACTGCATTGCTGCCCTTTGGTCCAATCTCGAACTTTATCTCGGAATTATCGCCGCAAACCTTTCCCTCTCGCGATTCATGTACTCGTACTTCAAGGATGGGAAAGGGGGCTCCCCACATGGCTCCGTCAATAATCGCTCGGGTTATCTAAACAGCACTCACTCCAAGGGAGATTTCTTTGTTCCAGCCGGGGCAGGAAACAATACCCATATTTCCACCAACAAGATGCACAAACGACCACCGTCAACGTCTCAGTCCGACGATAGCGATATCCCTCTCGAACCATGCATTCAGAAAACAGTAGAAGTATGGCAAACCTCCGAAGGTGGTCTAGCGAATGAGAAGGAACAGAGTCACGTAGTGGTCCAGCAAGCCTAACGGCTATCGTCAGCTGGACCATTTTGAGCCGAGAGCCGACGTTCATAGCAAGTCATCTGTATGGACATTGGTTTTCGACGGTGGTGAAGTATTATCACGGACCGCCGGTACCGACTCGACAGAATATCCCGTCCACTTGTTTCAGAACTGGGTTTGTACATATCTCTCTTCATTATTTTTCTTTTTGATCTTGCTGCATCGGTGCTTTGTTTGGAGCAGTTATGTGTGTCCTTAGCGTTGCATATTCGGATACCCTTCTCTTACGTTTGTTTTCTCATAGAACGTCCTTTCATTTCATATGTATATCCTAATCATGTCAACGATTTGCTCTCATCGCCTCTTTCTCTCTTGCGACGTCAAGATCCACATGCATGTCCCTTTGACTCATTCTGATCCTACGGTCAACAGCTTCTGGCGCAAGCCGACTTGTTTGCAATTCTTTCTTGCATTTTTCACATTCTTCTATTCTTCTGTTCTTGCTCTCCATCCTCGGGCTTGCCGTTGATATGCGATAGCCTCTAATCTTTCTCCTTACTTTTAAAGTACATACTTCTAATTTCTCATCAATCTCGTTTTGATGGTCCCTTTGCTACTCACTTGGGTGAACGTCCTGCATCTTTCCGGAGCCGTGAAGTTATTTTGCTGGACTTTGCTACTTGTACTACATATTGGCGGACCAAGACTTGAAGAAGTTTTAGAAGCGGAAAAACCCCCCAGTACGTGCATCGAGCTTCGTAAACCCCATGCCGATACTCAATGAATACTCAGTTTCTATCTTCTAGTACTAAGTATTTACTTTCAGACGTTTCTATTGCTTTTCGACTTGCACTTGCAAATTCTGGGCACATACTTGTTAGTACCTTCAATAAATAATCACTTACCTTTGCATATGCCCGGCCGACTGTACGCTTCATCTCCCTCATTTGTTTGACTGCGACCATTTGTACTACTAAGAAGTAGTATGTACTAAGTAGTCTATTCTCGCGAGTTGTCTTCAGCTGAAAAGGCAAATACTGGCGCGTCTCAAACAGGGTTTCGAAGAGGCTCGTTCGGAAGTAGTTAGGTATCGCGTCCTACCTAGTATGTACTCAGAATCCTGAACATCCAACTTCGGATGATAGCCGAGCCTTTGAGCTTATTTAGTTTAACGACCTACGATTATGCGGCTTCCGTCTCAAACTTTGTTACGTATCTCCAACCTCCCTGGAGCCACTAAACTCGGCAGCGAAAGGCAGATTTCAGTTAGCTCATCAACACCGCTGCAAACTATTCGGAAGCGACTACTAAACCTCCCCCTGGAATACGAGGTCGTGTCTCGGTCGCTCCTTCGAACTCTGCAGATCCCATTTTCGGCACGAACAACGGCGTCTGCTTCCAGTCGTGACAGCATGAGCTCAGGTTGGCTGTGGGTAATTCTCGGATGTCAAAACAAGTTTTTTCGAAGAAGGTACGGACGGATCATATGATATGTACCGAACACGAGGTCAGGTTAAGCTTTCGCACGATCATCTTTGCCACATTCTCACCGTTGGAACCTGGTACAACTTGCGTCTGGCACGGGAAGATGCGATCGATCGCTCATCAAAGCTGACTGACATTCCCGGGATCCGTCCGTCACTTTCTGCTCCACCTCCACCCTAGGTGTACAAGTCTTGAGCTCCAGGTGAGGTCTGTGTCCTCCCTCCGCACGGGCAGTGAACCAGGGGAACCGGGATGCTGGCATCGAGATGGAGGGACCCCGACAGTCGGAGTGCCCAGGCGCCAAAAAACAGCCGGTCGGGTCGAGGGGTCGTCTGGGTGGAGAGCTACTAGTCTGCACCTGGCTTAGGTGGGCGCACGGTCGAAATTGACGTCGCCCGCTTGCATCCGGAGGTGGAATGGTGCCATCTACAAGGGCGATTCTAGTGCAATTGCTAGACCCAATTTGTAAATGTTGGACGACATCAAATATCCGTGGGGGCGACGAATGATATGGACCGACTCGCGCATGCCCGCTCTGTCGAAACCGGGAAGTCCAAGGACATTAAGGCCTGAGAAGGTTCGTCATGTTTCAGAGGGGGCTTAGCTGTAATTTGTTGCTGGTTACAGGAAGAAGTATCCGAGATGACTGCTTGACTTAAGGTTTGCGTGGCAAATCTAACGGGATTGAGATGAGCATGAGATAGATATGATGAGGAAGCTTCGGAAGAAGGATCCTATCTTAAGGAGGTATGTAGACTACTTCTTGTGTCTGCTCCACGGGTTCGAAAGCCCGCACCTGAGAAGAGAAGGAAGGACTCACGTTAATATGTACTTACTATCCCAGTATATTAGATGTAGACACAGCTTGCGCTTGGGGAACTCCCTGAACTGCTTTCCTTGACAAAGAACCAAATCATAAAGATCCGGAAATGGACGCTGCCCTACAACTAGTATGTACCCTGAATTCATGAAGCCGACAACATATCTCGCAAAACGATCGCGTGCGAGGCGCATTGGATCGACCATGAGCGGGAGATCGACATTCTGCAGGGTCTTTTCGACTCCAGATGCATAAGTAAGCTGCCGACATCGTCGATCCCCTTTGAAACACTCTTGAGAATACTACTCGAATGCTTGCAATTTCTGAATCCCACATTTGAGGGTCTTTGCTCAATATCACAGCGAATTCTCCGATATTTATCAAGGTGAATGAGAGATTATTAAAAACTATAGAAAAACTAAGTACTACAATCAAGGAAAAGGCATTACTATGTACATCATCTCATCCCAAAGAGCCCTCCGAATGCACACGGTATCGACACCACGACACCTTCATTACCAACCAACCGTATCCAATGCGTAAACAGAAAGAAAAAGAAACCAACACCTCGGAAACTCCACCCATGGTATCTTCGATCGTTTATTCAACGACCGCGACGACAATTAAACTTCCATCCTACAAAAGATCGCACTGATTTAGCTCGAGGTGGCGTAACCAGTCTGGTAGACCTCGGAGTTCTTGATGATATCCGAAGCCTTCTCGGCGATGGCGTAGATAGTCGCCTGGATGTGGGTGCCGGGGACGATTGGGACAACCGAGGCATCAACAACGCGGAGGTTGGAAACACCGTAAACCTTCAACTCAGAGTCGACAACACCACCATCAGCAAGTGGCATCATAGCGGCGGTACCGCAAGAGTGGAAGATGGTGGAGATGGCGTTCTTGGACCACTCAATCAAACCAGCATCGTCAGTGACGGAGCGGCCTGGGGAGGTCTCCTCGGCTGGGTTAAGGGAAGCAATGGCCTCAGTGTCCATGATGGTGCGGGCGAAGCGGACAGAGTCGGCGTGGATCTCAAGGTCGAGAGGGTTGGCGCCATAGCGGAAGTCGAGAGATGGATGATCCAATGGGTCGTCGGAAACGATCTTGACCTCTCCACGGGAGAATGGATGCTGGTTGTAGGTGATGATGGCAGCTGCGGACAAAATGACCTCGGTGGAGGTGAGAGTGTTGTCACGAAGACCAGCGATGATCTGGGCCTTCTGTTTGTTGTAGCCGGAGATGACGGTAGCATCAGTGGTTGGGAGGTATTGGCCGGAAGATTGGGCGGCATAGCGGGTGAGGATAGACTCGGCACGATCGGAAACCTTGGAGAGTGGGGCAAAGTTCAGGACGTTGATATGCTGCATACCAGTCCATGGTCCCGTGCGTGGGGTCTGAGCCCAACCGGCAGCACCAGCAACATCGTCGATTGGTGGCACTGGGATGTTCTGCAAAATTCTCATGAAGGTGTGATCCTGGTAGTTCTGTCCAACACCTGGAAGGTTGACGACAGTGCTGATGCCGTGCTGGGAAAGCAGGGACTGTGGGCCAATACCAGAAAGCTGGAGGATCTTTGGTGTCTGCATGGCACCAGCAGACAAGATAACCTCTCTCGAAACGGTGATGGTCTTTCTCTCACCAGCTCCACCCTGAGTGGCAAACTCAACGGCAGTAACCTCTCTCTTTCCGTATCTGTTCTGTCTGGTGATGACCTTGGTGACGATTGTGTCGAGGAGAGCATCGAAGTTCTCTCTGTCCACAGCTGGCTCGAAGTAGCCAGTCTTGGCATAAGAGCGTTCCTTCGATGTGTTGTCGACGGAGGTAGGGGTCCAGAAAGTGCCAATAGCATCACCAGTACCAGCTCCATCCTTCTCCTTTGCGAATCCGAGCTCCTCGAAGGAGTCGATGAACTTCTCTACGGTCGGGGTCAGCATATTTCAAAGATGAATAGTCTGGGAAGAAACTTACTGTTGAACTCTGGCAAAACGGCGCCGAAGGAGACACTGATGGGTCCGCCAGTTCCACGAACAGAAGGCTCGTAGGTGAGGTTGTAAGCAGCGACTCTTTCGGGCTCTGGTGCAGCAAAGTTCTCAACCTTCTTGAAGTAAGGCAACAATCCATCCCATCCCCAGCCTGGGTTGCCCAAAGCCTCCCAAGCATCGTAGTCCGCCTTTGTACCCCTCTGCCACATCAAGGCATTGAGGGCTGTGGAACCACCGACGACCTTTCCAGCTGGGACGGAGATAATGCGGTTGTTGATGAACTCTTGTGGAGCCGAGCTGTACTTCCAGCTGTACTGCGACTGGAAAGCACCACCCTGGTTGGCACCGAAGCGGGGGATCTTGATGTAATCTTCTCCTTGATCACTTGTCCCGGAAAGTTAGCATCAATTTTGATATTGAGACATAAGTTTGTGAACTTACAGGTCACCAGCTTCAATGACAAGAACCTTGACTCTTGGGTCTTCCGAGAGACGGTTGGCAACGACCAAGCCGGCATTACCAGCACCAACAACGATGTAGTCGTAGCAGTTGCGAAGATCCGAAGCATTGTAGTAAGTGCCGGCGAGAGCAACCTCCGCAAGGGCGAAGGTAAGAAGAGAAGCGAATGCCGATTTGATGAACATCATTTTGAGTTGAGGGAGGAGGTGATTTGGGAGGATGAGGATCTTTGTCTGCAGGGCTGTCCCACCCTTTTAAACTTCTGCCTCGTTGACTGACCTGCAGATTCTGTGCACCCTATCATGCTGTGTAAATTAATTGTGAGGATGGGAGAGCATAGTCCATCCCAACAAGTGGGCCGGTGTGTATTAGGCTCCTAATGACATGAGATTGACAAAGATCTAGTGGCTGGATCTTTGGAACCGTGCATCTGGGACCGCATGGAATCACCCATGCCGGATGCTGCGCAACCACCCAAGAGTTCCAAGCGTGAAAGTTAGCGTACAGGCGCTTATTCTTTCTCAAGATTGGCTAGAGGTTCGCCAAAGCAGAGAAAGTAGCCCAAATTGTACTTCTCGTAATAACTCTGCATCCCCATATTGCGAGGAGCCGTGTGAATGCGAATGCACCCAAGATTGTGATCCGTTTAACTGCCGGCTTCATGCTTAACATCGAGCACATGTATATCATGTTGGAAATATACATAACAAGCACACATCAGTGCTTGTTACATGTCCATATCTGACTGCTCTGACAGAACTGCATAATAATCAAGGGAGCTCCGAACCCAAGCCACCGTTATTTCATCGTTTGCCTCCCTATCAGACATTCATCTCGAAACAGAAAGTCCTAACCTGAAGAGTCTCCACAGTAAAGTCGCTTCCAGACATTTCAGTGAGACCATCATCCCATTCCAGCATCATACATACGAAGCATGCAGCGAACCGAAACAACTACAAGGCTATGATGTGGAGTCCGGCCCTCAACGGCGCCTTTTTTTGAGACTATGGGCCAAGTACACGCCCTCGTGGTGCCGTTGACATTGAGGATCTCTAACTCCTAATTTGCCTGAAGCAATTTCGGAACTTGGCCACGTTTTGCAACCGGGGAAAACGTGCGTCGAGCTCGTTTGGATGTCAAGATGTCAAGTAAGCTTTTGGTTTTCGACCTGGGTAACACAACACTGCAACAATGCCTCTCAACTGCTGGCAATGTCGAAGGCACATTTCTACATCGTATACCCTACGGAGCTGCGCTGGTGAACCTCAATGCGAATACATCTTCTCGAGCAGAGTACGATGCTCTTCGAAGTGTGTCGGAAGCCACCGTTAACGTCGCGATGTCGAGATGCCGTGAAGGTAGCCGATATGATGAACTTAGGAGTGTCCATGGATATTTCTAGGAGGCTTGTTAGCTTAATAAGGATTCCAAGTATGGACAGAGAGACTAAAGTAGCACTTACTTGTACTTGCGATATTAAGTTAGACGTCAATGCAGGGTGGGTTGTTAATTCAGGACCTGGGGAAGCGAGGTTTCGACTTCGTGGCGAAGAATTAAAAGCATCAGCCACTCATTCTGCGAAACTCACTTATGTAATCGCTTAGCCAAGGTCAAGCGCAAGCCACTTCTCGCTGAAAGCGTAAGATCTTTAGCCTCGAAAATAATGGCCAACTGTCGAGCATTACCGCCCAGCCGGTGATAGCCTTAGAGTTGGCCACAATCAGAGCGTTCAATACTTAGTGAGGGCATGCGTACTTCATAGTGCTTTCAGACTGTTCTCCATACAGGCGAGCAACAATATGGCACTCGACTCGACCTCGAGCTTGCCAACCCCAGCCTCAGGGCACCCGGAGGTTATCTTTCTCGATAAAGTCAAGCTGAGAGCACAGTTGGCATCATAGAAGCCCTACTGGAAATACAACTTGATACTTCTCAGGCAATAGGGAAAGTTATCGAAAAGGCTCGGTGACATTCACAAGCACAACAGGCCCGCCAAGACTGGTAATGCATGACGTCAAGCCACCGGGTCTTTGTCTGTTCTTGGGCCCATGGACCCGCACTCGTAAGCGCGGGCCCCAGGCCAACTCCATTAGGATTCCACGCGCGGATGTTAGCCGCCCAAGATACTCTACACACATCACGATTCCCGCATTCCACAACTACGACCACAACAACCTCCAAACAACACACCATCATGCCCTCTAGGCCCAACTTCCTTCAGATTCCACCCGAAATTCAATCTTTGATACTTTCGCATCTCAACAACGAAGAAATCAAACCGCTCCGGCTTGTCTGCAAAGCGCTTCTCCCAGCGGCAACCTACGCACTTCGATTCAACAGGGTGTTTGTTTCGCCGCATCCAATCAACTTGGAAGTTTTCAAGGCTGTTGCTCAGAGCCCCGAGTTTGCAGACCGCGTTATCGAACTCATCTACGACGATGGAAGATGGAAGGACCTTCATGCGGACCCAGAAGAGTGGCCACAGAAGCCGGAGAATTACGAAACCGAAGATCCATATGAGCACACGAAGTTGCTGAGCAAGTTCTTGGATTGGGTCGTCACGTTCGAAACAAATGCTACTTTAGACACGGATAGTCCACAGGAGGACCACGAGTACGACCCCCTGCTTCGTGCTTGGTGGCAGGAAGTCGCGGATTGTGTGGAAGATATGATGTTCTGCCAGCATCCCTTGTCTAGAAGGAAGATGATAGATGTCATCGGATCAAGCTTTACGCTCTACCAAGACCTATTGCGAAAGCAGCGAGAAGTGATAGCCGCATCAGAAGACCTCCAGGCCTTGAAGACGTTGATAGGCAACTTCAAGAGTTTGAAGAGAGCGACAGTTACATCACAGACATACCGCCCGTACGTCCGCAAAGCGAAATACAGAACACCATTGGTGCGGTCGTTTACCGATAACATGCATATACCTATCGCATGGCCGTGGAATTATGGCGCCTGTCCCTCCAGTACCGAAATCGTTCCAGATGTTGGTGATTGGACCACTCATAGAGATGTTTGGAGGGGTTACTGCGTTCTTGTTGAGGCATTGGTGGATTGTGGTATACCCGTGGAGGAATTTATTGTAGATGCAGGGTCGGAACACACAGGGATTGGACATACGCTATTCGATGAGGACAATCCAGATTACGAACGGACAAGAGTGCTCCTCCAAGGATTGAAGAAGTTGGATTATTCTATCAACGTGTGGGGCGCAAGCTCGGAGGGATGGAAATGTTACAACAATGGGCTACTCAGAGCAGCCTTGCAGGGAGCCCGAGGGCTGGAAGATCTCAGGTGGCATACGAGTCAAGAGACGGATGAGCCCTTCAGCAACTTCGTACCGGACGATGTATTCAAGCTCTCCATCTTTCCAGTTGAGCACTGGCCGAACCTAAGAAGCCTAATACTGTCTCGTGTCATTTTGGATATCGATGAGCTCAAAACTTTCTTGGCTTTTCTTTATCGACGAACTTGTGGTGATGGGAGGTTCAAACTTTTCAGGTTCGATGATGTTGAACTGCGTTGCCTCACATCGGGTACGCGAATTTCATTCGGCGAATTGTTTGATTATGTCAGGGATGCGTTGGAATGGAAGGCGGAAATCACAGATCTGGTCGTTTCATTCTCGAGGGAGTCGGGTGGTAGTTATTCCAGACAGCTAACCACCAAGGAATCAGTTGGAGCATTCCTCGAAGGAAGAGGGCAGAATCCGTTCAGCGGGTATTACCCCAGAGAAGGTTGCGGGTATGTAGAGTCTGTTTTCCATTGAAAAATGAAATCCGATAGTGAAGGCGTGGTTAAGCACTTAGGTATTCGCTTTTTTTTTAAACTGGGTCTTTGTACGTGTCGAATAGGAAGAAGCAAATGTGGATAACTCTCGGACGTTGAGGATAGTGTGCTTCAAAACATATATTCAATGGTAGCTAGCCAGACTTAGGTACTTCAAATAAGTAATCTTAACCAGAAATTGTACACTTATATAATTATGCGGTCTCTACTTTGACTTGGTAAATACCTAGTATAGAAGCCGCCGAATCCATTACCTATACATTGAACTCAAGTTAGGGAGCTAAAAAAGGTGAGTAAGTATGTAAGAAGCAAGATCAAAATATCGAAGACTGGCGTGCGTGCTTACCTGCTGTTGCTCGAGTAAGAGATACGCAATATGAGGAACTCTCAGAAAGCTTGCAGGAAGAGGGGTCCGGATTTAGCGAGGGATTCCACATTATAAGATCCTATGCATTGTAAAACAATTAGTTCATACTTAGAAGTAGGCAAGAAACAAACCGAAAGTTGTAGAATTACCTTGATATCGACCTTGAAGACAAAGGCGAGCGAGCGGCAGTCAGAAAGACTCGTTTTATCGACATCTTTCAACCATATGTAGCTATTCATTTGCAGAATTGAATTAGTACCTTGACATTGTACTGGGAACTGGCAATATGATCTTAGAAAACTAACTCAAAGCAGTCAAGTCTGGTACCCCTGGCGAGAGGTATGATTGAGTCCCTTGTGATATAATCTTTCAAAATATCGGGTGCATCCTTCGGCATTACTTTGGCGGGATCTGGCATAATCGGCTGCTTCTGCTTTTTACCAAGCGGGTGGCCTGGGTAGGATGCTATGTCCCCAACAGGCCGGACACAATAGTAATACTTTAACCACAGGTTTGTGCAGTTCTTGTTGATGTCTGGATTCAGAAACCCACTGTACTTGTGAATAAGCGTAAGTAAGTACTTATGCGTCGGTGACTTACAGGTCAAAACGATTTATGTTGTACCTCATACAGATTGTACCACAGTCGTCTCCACTTCCCACCAGATGGTATCGACCGCAATGTCTCCTAACTTTGGGGGCCAAATTAGAAGTCGGAACAGGCCTAACAGTTATTAGTATTTTAAAACAAATTTAGATTAGTGGCAAAAGGATCAATAGGAAAGGTATCACGCATACGCAGGTGTAATGGCTGTCGTAGTCGTCGCCGTCGTACTTGTCCTCGGAATAGTAAAATCTCCGTATGGGTTACTTCACACTATACTTCAGCTTTTGCACTTACCGACGTACCTGTACGTGTGTATATAGAAATGTTTTGGGAAAATACATAGGTACTCGGTCCGTCCAAGGTTTTGCTCACCTTACACAAATGTAGTACCCAATGAAGTCTTCCAGGTTTCTGATATTCAATGTATTTGTCAGTATGGGTGTCCGTGACCTAGAACGCTTACTCACGAGCATCTAAGGTTGATGTTATTGTTCCATGCTAGCAACTGGGAGTACCCAACATTCTCCAACTGACCGATGCTTTCACATGTTTCCTCTGGTGCTAACTTGTGTAAACGACAAGTTCTTTCGATGCAGAGATTCCCAGGCTGCAGTGTGAAGTTCCCCAGATCCGACAATAGGCCGTTCCGTTGAACAAGCAAATGCGTTGCTATACTCTGAGATTGCGAGATAGAAGGTGTTGTGTCGCCTGGCTGGATTGCGTATAGCTTCCCTATGCAGACATCGGGCCCGGGACTCGGTGTTGAAGTGGGAACGCGCCTTAGTAGAGAGATGCATTAGCTCACAGGCAGCGCAGGATGGGAGATGGGAGACCTCGTACGGTAGTAAAGCAATTGGAGTCGGCTTAGTAACGGAGTACTTTGTTGATCCACAGCTGGAAGCAAGCGAGGAGAAGGCTCGATATTCATCCTCGTGTCTGTATTCCACTGGTGAGTTGAGAGTGATGACCTGTGAGCCAAGTATGCAGGAATCGCAATCTATGCTGATATTTTGTATATTCTTGAGATTCTCTGGTCTACCTGCTGCATCTCGGAGGTCTCGTAAATATGGCTCACAAAACGTATCTCCGGGCCTGGATAAGTTCACTGTTAGCACCCATAACGAATTAGAAGGAAGTTGTAGCCTCTTGGAGCCTGGCCCACTGGCAGACTATATATAATCCTCGACCACTTACGCCGTTTTCAGACATGTCATGCGATAACCGAACAGTAGCTCTTCGGCGAGAAGAACTGCGCCATAGGATATATTATCTCGCTTGTCGTAGTAGTTAAAGGAGCCGCATGAAGTCTCCAAGGATGTCCTGTACTCGTGCAAACTTGTAAGGCAAGCCTCGGTGCAGATGTTGTCCAACTGTGAAGGGGTAAGAGGCAAGGATATGCCAAAGAAGATGGTGCGTGTAAGTGTAATGCTGCACGAAGAAATGTTTCTATTGACCGTAGATATGCAGGAAAGGTCAGCTTCAGGCCGGAAAGCACCTTGCGAGAGGTTGTAGAATTGTGTTGCGCTAGCACTTTCTATCAAAGTAACGGTGAGGAGTACAACTTGAAGGACACCAATGAAGCCATTTAAGAGCGACAAAATGTTTCCCAGGTTATATGCCCCCGATACTATCCTGTGCTTCTGAAGACCTTTGTTCCTTCGGAGACGAACGGTCGGTAGCCAAATGATCGCGAGAGTTGCCATAGACGTCGTCCAGCTGCAGATCGAAGGCGTATGCATAGCTAGGAGTGAGAAAGAGTGATTCTTTTCTACTATACCCCACAAGCGCAATATATTTTGGATCTATCGTCTGTCAGCTTAGATCGATCCATTCAAGCGGCAAGTAGAGTTCAGGCCCAATTGTCTTACGAAGTAACGTTACTTGAACTACTAGATTCGCTAGCCCTCGTTCAAAGTGCAGCGAGGAAGTATACTGTCCACGTAAAGTTGCAATATTGCAATGTCCTAGAACTCAAAACAGGATTGTATCGCGACTACATTGATCGGAAGAGAATCGTATTCCTTAAGAGGCACCCAGTAACAAGAAGTAGCTTCTGGAATTCTTCTCAAGTGGTGCCAGCTTCAAATTTCAAATAAGAGGTTTCCGTGGGATATTTGCTATGAGTTGCGGAAACGGCCCCCAAAGACTCAGGCATATATGCATACCCGAAATCCGCATACGCGTACATAACATGGCCCACAAATCACACTCAGTCTCAGTGATATGTACTGGCGCCTAATTGCCAAAAATCAGCATTTACGCGCGTCTTACGCGGCTCGCGGTCGGGTTAGAATGCATAAAGCCGGCAATTTTTGATCTACGCTAACCGAATCAGTTCAGCAAGTTACTTAGCCACACCATGCAATTGCAACGTAAGCCCTTCTCGAAGCAACCCCCCACACCGCGATAAGCCTCACCATTTTTCACCTCTCGTGCTCAACACTTCTATGATAATGTACTCGTTACATCGCTAGTATTCATCTAAGCGCAATGTCGCCTCTCACCAACTGCACATTTGTACAAGCTAGGAGATTGCAAGGTCTCGGACATCACGATATGTTTGTCTGCTACTTAGCTACTGGTTAGGATGGACGATCCGTACTAATCATCTGCGTAGGTGCCCTACTTGTGGCTTTGTAAATGCATTGGTCGACAATAATGCATGTTACGATATTCAGTCCCATTCGAAAACATCCCTTTAGAATGCATTTTGGTCCAGTGTCTAGGCCTTTCCGCAGGACATATGAAGGATACTTCCGGTGCAACGGGATTCCAGCAAGCAAGGACCCATCGGAATTTGAAAGAACGGGCCGAGGAATACCCAGACTGCAAATCTCCCCATATACTTATCCCCGTATGGCGCAGCGTCTGAAGGCTTGCCTTAATTCTAGATTTCGAGGTGGATGAGCGGCAAAGAAGCGATCGATCTCAAGTTGATTGATCTACTGGTTCAATAATTATACCTCGTGTTCTCGAACACGTAGTCTGGACTCTGGTGCCGGCATGTCAGCAGCTCTGGGTCTTCATGCCTATTAGCTTCCCAACCAGCTGTGAGAGGGATGGGGTTGTCTGGAAGGGGCACATGCACAAGTCCGAAGATAGCCCCCACGGTTGCATTTGGCGGCAAGGACACTCGTTGAGGCTCTCATTATAATATTACCGTACTTATATTATACACAGATATGCTCTCGGACGCCACCAATGGCTCGGAAAGGCGAGTAAGTGAGGTCCGGCGACGTCCATTCTTACGGCTCTTTACTTCATTTACTTAAGATGTATACCATGGCATTTCCAACTGCATTCTCAACAACTGCACCGTTTCTGCAGAATTGAATCCACGAATCAGTTCAAAATGCGTAGACGACTAAACTCCGATCTGGGGATCATTTCATTTGTTCTCACTCTGCAGTTGCTCTTTACACTGCTCGTCATTTCGAGTGTATTAGGCTCTGCACATATCAGACATCGGTACTCAAAGCAGCATAAGCACAGCACATTCACGACGCCAAAACGTCTCAGCCCCCCTCAAGCTCACCCGGTTTCTCATGGGATCGCATCGAATACGCAAGGACTCACACAGCACGATGCGCCACGGCTATCTTCGTCGGCAATATCCAAAGACCACACATGTGGTTCTTCCCGACCATGTCACAATGGAGGCATGTATAGACTCACAGACAGACCTACGGTTTCATGTAAGACCTGTGGAATTGCGACTGACTCTTTTGATAGCATGCTGTAGCCAGGATGGCTGGTGTGGTTACGGGCCGGATTTCTGTGGAGCTGGGTGCCAAAGCAATTGTGCTGCGAAAGCAGAGTGTGGCAAGTTTGCAGATCCACCTCATAAGCCTTGTCCTCTCAATGTCTGCTGCTCGAAGTACGGCTTTTGCGGAACCACAAAAGATTTTTGCGGTCCAGGATGCCAAAGTAACTGCAAACAACCAAAACCGGTTGCTGCAAAGTCCAACTCCCAACAGAAAGTTATTGGTTATTATGAGAGTTGGAGTCCAAGCAAATCCTGCGGAGGCATGAGACCGAGCGAAATTCCTGTCGACTATCTCACGCACCTTATATTTGCGTTCGGATTTGTCACCCCAGAGACCTTCAGAATTACAACTGTGAGTCAGATGAAGTTTCCGGTGTATTGTTGCGGCATGCATGCGTATATGAACACAATCTGACACTGGCTACCAGATGGACGGTGTTCCGGCAGACGCGTTTCAGGAAGTCGCGAGCCTCAAAAGACAGCAGCCTGGACTCCAGGTTCTTATCGCCATTGGTGGGTGGACACACAACGATCCCGGAAAGTGGCAGAAGGTGTTTTCGAATGCAGTTTCAACGTCAGAGAATCGTGCTCTATTCATAAGTAACCTTCTCGGTTTCATGTCAGAGTACGGCTTTGATGGCGTTGATTGGGATTGGGAGTATCCAGGCGCTTCTGATCGTGGGGGTGTACCAGAGGATGGGGAAAACTTTGTCAAACTCCTGGAAGAGCTGCAGACAGCCATCAAATCTCAGGACCGTAGGTATATTGTTACTTTCACAGCCCCAACCTCATACTGGTATCTACGACATTTTAATATCAGATCCATGATGAAGCATGTCGACTGGATGAACGTTATGAGTTATGACCTTCATGGTGTCTGGGATAGTGACAACTCTATCGGTAACAGCATTCTCGCCCACACAAATCTTACTGAGATCGATATGGCTCTCGACTTGCTTTGGCGAAATCATGTTATACCTGAAAAAGTCGTTTTGGGTCTTGGGTTCTACGGGAGGTCTTTCGAGCTGACAGATCCTAAGTGCTGGAGGCCTGGGTGCAAGTTTTCTGGCCCTGGTCTAAAAGGGCGATGCAGCAAGACCGCTGGGATTCTAGCATATCAAGGTATGCTACAGGAGCTGGCCGTCACGGTACGTCGTTGAAGTGCGGACCGTCAAGCTAACTAGGCCCCTAGAGATTGTAGAGATTATTGCAGAAACTGGTGCGAAGGAATACTATGATAAGGATGCTGCTGTCAACTATTTCGTATATGGGAACGGAAAGCATTGGGTTTCGTAAGTAACATGCGCAGTGGATGTTCTGAAGCCGCGTAGTGAGAGCTAACTCGTCACACACCCTAGCTACGACAATGCGGCAACTTTTCGCAGGAAGCTCGACTTTGCCAGCAATCTGGGGTTAGGGGGTATTATGATCTGGGCAATTGATTTGGACACACCAAGTCTAGAGGCCCTCAAATCCGTCTCACCGGTAGATGTTCAACTTCTGGAGCCCCTCGCTCTGTCTTCCAAGCAGAGAGCGATTTCGCACGACACCTTCACCCCTACTAGCTGTCACATTGGCGAAAGATGCGGAGAGAGGTGCAAACCTGGATTTGTTGCTATGACAAGGGTTGGAAAAGGTCCGAAAGGAATATGTCCACCAGATGCCTTCTATTATGTCTGCTGTCCTGGATTCTCAGCTCCGAAGCATAGCGAATGCCAGTGGCACGAACATAGAACACCGAAAGTGGAGAGTGACTGCGCAGGGGTGTATGTGAATACCATGGATGAGCTATCTTATCTTGTTGCTTACGATATATTAGCTGTGATATCGGGGAACTCAAAATAGCTGGTGATAGCTGGGGGTGGAAAGGGCATATATTGACCGGGGAGCCCGGAAAGGAATGCTCACGAGGTGGTGTTGTTTATTGCTGCAAGGCAGGAAACGCAAAGCGCTACTTAGAGGTAAGACATCTCATGTTACTGGTCCTTGATGCTAATCAACATTTATACTTTTAAGATTTGCACATGGTCCAAGTGCAGCAGCAATAGGAAGGATCAATGCAAAACAGTGCCCGGAAAGCCGTTCGAACTTACACGGGACGCCGGTGGCATGTCAGGTTCCGAATCATGTCAGGCCAATAATCATTGGCTCGATTACAACCCACGCGGATTTGTAACCGTTTATAGAAGGAGTCTGTGCTGTCCTAAAAAGGATAGCTTCAAAAACTGTGGTTGGCATTGGGGAAAAGAATGCTCGGAATCCTGTCCAGACGGCAAGATCGAGCTTGCCAAAGATCAACGTGGAGACGATAGTCAATCTGGTACTTGTCCAAAGCAACGGGCGCGGGTCTTTTGCTGCGACCCACCTGGAGGGGTCGATAGACCATTCGAACTTGTTGACTTGGATAAGCTCTTCCCTCCGCCATTTTTACCGCCACCCGATGCAGTTCCTCTTTCCCAAGCAATACCATTCGGTAGTTACGCCAATCTTCTAAGAGGTCAGAATGATCTGAACCATAACGGAGTTGCATTTCTTCTGATTGCTGGCGATACAAGGGACGTAGCTTCTTTCAGAGCGAAGGGAGGCAGTCGCGAGACTCTTACGTTTCTTGATTGTCCTCAAGATATCTTCATTGCTTCCGATACATCGCCACAAGTAGCACGCGTAGTATGCTTGAGTGACGATATCGAGGCCTGCTTTGCAGTAGAGGAGGGTGGTGTGGAGGGTACAGTGGTAGAAATGCCTGAAAATTGTGGGTCGGGATCATGGGCGAGGGCAATTTCCTTGAGCATTTCAAAAGATCAGCATATCTCGGACAGTATTGCTGCCACTTCCTCGACCTCAAAGGTGTATGATTTCACCTTTGACTATAATATGCGGTCACTGAGAAGAGGTTCTGGAAACCTTAGCCTAAGGATTGACTACTCAAACACCCCTGGTTTTTGGAATGCAGCCGTGAAATCTGAAGGAAGGATCAGAAGACGGTTCTTCAGTGGAAAGACAGACTATGGATTGGACTGGAGGGATGCCTACGAGAAAATCGACTTCAACGCAGAAAACGTTCGCTCCTCTGGGACCATTTTCAGCGCCGATCGCGGCGTCTCCAACCGCCTTCTATACTTCGAGGGTGAAAGTAGCTGTCCTGTCGCTAATGGAGCTTCTCCCCAAGGGTTTGCGGCTGGTGTCCAGATGGACGCAACGGGAAAAATCTTCTACGGATTCTCGTTAATCGTAAGTGGCTTTATTTATCCCTTTCCTCAATTCGTACTATACCCTTTCCATATGATGAGCCCTACCTCCTGAAGGTCACCCAGCTAATTTCAGTAAAAATGTGTTAGGCCACTATTGTGAATGGACGGCTTCAAGTCCGTGAATCCGCTGGCTTCATGCGAGTAGAAGGCGAAGCTGATATCGAGTTTGACATCGGAGGCCTCGGAAAGGTGGACATGTCGAAAGCTGATGGTAGAAATCCCTTATACAAGGTCTTCCCACCGCAAAGCCTGGGCGGCCACTCGGTGTTCAAAGGATGGGCAACGTTTGTACCCTACCAGCAAGAAGAAGTCGGCTTTGGGACAAAGGGTCCCCCAGGATCCCCCTCTAGATCTGCGGAGTTTTCTGGACGTGCATCAGCTCGTATTAAGGTTCCTTTTGGCAAATTTACGGCACATTTCCCACGCAGTAATTCAGATAATTCCGAGAACAGTAGGCGATTGAAAAACAAAATACAGGTTGATAGGGGTAAGAACAGGCTTTATGCCAGTAAGCAAGAGGCTGCCTTTATTCTTTCATCTCAATTAAATTTGGGCTTGAAGGTTAGCTTGGCTATACCCCAGGTTATCGCAGATGGTCCCCAGAATTTACCCGATGTAAGTCCTTATTCTAGCAGAGTTCCTGACCGGCAGACGAACATTCGTACTTGGAATACCGCCTTTCGATACTTTCTTCATAATTCCTGTGTCGAATGCTAACAGAGGGAATCCAAGATGTCCATCTCAATCGGAACGCTCGTGGAGTTTCAGAGCTACCCTGAGGCTCCAAGCAATAACCCGTGCTTGGATTATAGAGTGCAGTAAGTCCCTTCTCCCAAACACCTCGCCCTAAGGGCGTGCGCTGTAGTAATCGAGCTTCATTCAAGCTCGCTCACAGTTGGGCTTTGTGTATTTTCTGACTTTTATACTTTAGGACCAAGATAACGCAGCGGGTCAAAAATGGACATTCTGTTGGATGGGGAGACGAAGGCCAAGCCGTTTTGGTTTTTGATGATGTATGTTTCACCATGAGACTCTTTCCGAGTGAGAGATACTGAAGGAATTCGGCACTTAATAGTTTATTACTTCATGCTAACCCATACGCTGTCTAAAATTAGCAAAACCCGACAACGGGACAATGTTTTGTTCCCTCGGGGCCATTCTATCGCAGCGGCCTATCGCTGGTTCCAGGATCTGGGATTCCAGGCTTTAACTTCATTTTAGGAAAACCGCCCACGTTAGGACAGCTTGGGCTGGGATCTTATGAAAGGACGGGATTAGGGTTTCCAAATGACGCTTTATTGCTCGGGAGCAATACTTGGGGCTGCACCTTAGAAGTGCCAGGAGAGGACGGGGAGTGTTGCGGTTGTGTATGCCTATTCTGCCTTTATGGTTCCGATGTCGGTTTAACTCCGTGTGAGCCGAGTGGTGAGGACTGTGACCCTCCCTATGCTTCTCCATATCAATCTCGTTCGGAAGCAGACCGAATGGTTGAGCTACTGGCCGGAGTATCAGAAAGTACAAAGGGCATGGGATGGTGCCAGGGGGCTATAAAGGGGAGATCTTACAAGTATCCTTCCTTCCCACAGGTTAAAAGCAAAGTCACTGGTGATGACTTTGCCAGGAAGTTTCCGGACGTTGGCCTGTACTACTCTTACAATTCCGAGAAATGCTCTGACTGGGCCTGCAAGAAACAAACTACGGCTCGAATGTCTGGAGTTTCAAGTCTCGAAATCGGCTATCAGAGTATGTGCTTCCCTCAGAGCTGCAGCGAGCAATGCTGCGGTTAATCCAATCCTCGGGAGTTCACACTGCAAAAGAAGGAATTGATAGCTAATCTAGACGGCACGCATTTGCCTTATACAGCCGAACACGTATTCGAAGGCCAAACACTGTCCTATTTTTTTGACCACTGGCTCACAAAAAGGGAACTTTTCAAGCGACGCGCCGACGAAGCACCTTCCAAGCCGGATCCTAACCTGTGGACAGACTGTGCATGGCAGAGAAAGGTTTTCACAACGCTAAAATCTACTAGATTCATGACCGAGGATAGCAAAGGCCGCCCTGACGATTTCGCCTCATTCGTTACGAAGGAAATAGGTTCCAAAGCATCGGAAAACAGATTGGTGATATTTGAGGCTCGCCCAAACCAGAAGAAGGGAAATGTAAGTGTTCTGAAAATTTACTCCCAAGTACCGTTATAATAGGGTGCTTTGCTGATATTACTTTATAGTTGTTCAAGGGTAATGAGATTATGAGGCTTGAAAAGTACATAGACAAAGACGCTGAACATCAAATCCTCGAAGTTAAGGAGCTTGGCTTGATATTCAGTTACTTCAATGACCATGCGACGGTCGTAGACGCATTCTGTAAAGTTGTAGAAGGCATTTATGATGCACTGGGTATATTCGACGATGTCTATGAAGTAAGCTCTAACCCCGCACTACTTTCGGTGGATACCGTGGATTGGGCCTCCACCAGCTAGGGACTTACTAATTTGTCATTCACTTGAATTTAGAACGAATTTGTTCCAAAAAATCCGAAACTTGGATTGAAAACTGGATCTTCATTCAAGATACAGAGTCAGTGGAGGCCGTACGTACGTGCAGCACTTGATGAGGTCCAGCGACGAGCACTAGCTCAGTACGACCTATACTATGAGAAAAAACGGTACGTCACTACTTCTTAGTACTTCTACTTCACGATTTTTGGATGCATTCTGACATTTGGGTTGATCTTTAGCGGACTACATAACGGCTCAACCAAAACAATACTTAGGAATTGGAATACAAATCAACGCGTTAACAGGCCAAAGATAAAATGGACTTGGACTTGCCCCAACATGGAAAGTACAAAGCGACCAGTACCTGCTGCGGGTAGGGAGGAGAAGGTCTGAGTTTTATGCATATATGATAATACACTTGGTAACATGCCCTGTTTCACCGAAATGGTAGCTATCAAGCCGAAGCATAATGCTATGAGATCAATGGTGCTGAAACTTGTATTAAGGAAGTTTTAGTAGGTCACCGTCACCGAATACTGACGTCTTAATTTCTCACTTGGGAATCTGTCTACCAACAGGAAGTACCAAAGTACTAAAGTATTGAATATTGACAAAAGTGATTACGAAACCACACGAAATTTAACCAGGCCCACCTCTACCAATCATTATCCATCACACATCTTCCACTAGCCATATGACCCCGATCTATAATAATTACTTAGCTCTCCATTCTTTCCCTCTCGTCTCATCTAACCAATCCTCACAGCACAATGATGTGGCAAGGCCAACCAGTTAGAAGTATGGCTGACCTATATCTTCTTCGCTCCTAATCCTCAAACGCGTCCATAATTCTTTGAAGCTCATCCTTTTCCACACTTCTTTTCTTATAGTATGTCCCCGGGACCTTCAGCAGTAACTCTGGCTTATCCCCGTCCTTCTTACTTCGTGAAAAGCCCCTGCTTTCTATCTTCTTCTCTTTCGACCCTCTCTGTGGCGCATCTTCCATGAACTGCTGCATCCTCCGCCAGAACTCCGAGCTGCTACTCATCCCATGGAACGGGAACCGGTACATATCATCCTCGTCATCGTCCCTGTCCCTACGCTTCTTCTTGCTCCCCCTTGACGAAGACGAAGACGAAGACGACGACGAAGACGGTGCGGGTGGCGGTGGAGTCGGCATAGTCATCGCCTCATGAAAATGTGGTTTCTGGAAAGTGCAGTGATCGAGTGTGCATTCAACCTGACGGATGCGAGTAAACTGGCGCTCGTCGTCACGGTCGGGACGGTAGGGGTTGTGAGGTGCTGAGCTACGGTCGCGGGAACGAGACCGAGATCGAGAGCGTGATCGATCGCGGTGGTGACTGCGGTGTGAGCGTCGTGAAGGGCGTTGGTAAGTTTCGGGTTGGGAAAACATAAATGCCAATTGGCTTGGGGAGACTTTGATGGCACTGGGGCCGAAGAGTGGCATGGTGGTTGCTTGTGTGAAAGGATGAATATGGCGTTTGGAAGTCGTTTGGACGTCGTTGGATAAGAGTTGGGTCGAGAGGTTTGGGGGATTTGATGGATAATTTGAGCACTTGGTCGTATGAACGGGCCAATATACTTCTGCCTCGAAGGAGAAGTGTGCTGAAGCGAGTGTCCGGTTTCTGCCGATGTAAACGTCTGCTTTGAAGCAGACCAAAGGTGCGTTGGAGGAGAGAGCAAGGGATAAGGAAGTCTGGTGGACGATGCGGAGGTTTTGGACCCCAGGAGGAGGGCTTGGGCGTTTGTTTGTACCTAAGTATTTGCTGGAGATTCTGTATATTCCCACTATTTCGTTTGGTCATATCCGTCTAATCTGACCTCTTTAGCCTTATGATGGAGTTGTTGTTTGCAGGAGTTGGTATCAGTGATAAAAACGAGGCGTGGTTCGGCTTTAATGGATGTGGCGTTTCCAAATTCGTTGGGCGTGCATCGAATGAGACTCTCTGGAAGGATGGAAGAATTGCGACCATGGGATGAATTTTTGCGGTTCTAATGGCTGTAGTGCTTCCATCTGTAGGATTCCGGATGCAAATAACCGATCGGGTGAAAAGCAAGAGAAGCAAACAAAGCAAAGTTGAGAGATGAAGTGCTTCTAGAACCCATATGGAATAACCTATATATACAGTTTTGCACAACTGATTGTGCCTTAGCAATCCTACCAATATGCCACCGAAATACTCCAAATGAAAAGAAAAGGGAAGAAGAGACGAAGAGGAGAACTTATGATACACGCTATTACCATTCCACCACATCCCCAATCATCCTATGCCCATTCATCTGACGGATATGATCCATATCAGATGTGTGGCATGTCATACCAGCATCCAATCTCTCAACCCCTTGAACACATTACTCACAGATGCCCAATCCAACTCTCTACTCCAATGAATCGCCCTTGGCCGCCTTCTTCTCCTGTCTCTTCTTTGCTGCTCGCTCCTCAAGTTGCTTCTCCTCCTGCTCTCTAAACTCCAACTCCTTGATCCACTTGTCCTGCTTGCTCTCGAGACGTTGGTTGATTTGTGCATGGTCGATAGCCGTCTCCTTCTTCCGCTCATCCGCATAGTAGTATGATCCCGCCATAATGGCCGCAAGTGTGAATCCCTGAGCGTAGATACGGGCGCGGAAGTACTTGTTGGCACCAGCCTTGTTGCCGGACCTGACGGCCCTGGTGGCTTTGAGGAGTGCGAAACAGGTGACGAGACAGCCGATAGGGACGAGAGGCTCGCGAATGATCTTGTGTTTTAACTTGCCGAAGGCGGTGAGTTTGGCGTATTCACTATGGCGGATAAGTCAATAATGGCACCCCACCATACTGTCTGCTCGCAACAGTCGAGGGCGAGGACGTACTCTTCCTGATCGAAGGAGGAGGGCATAGGGCGAGACATTGTTGCGGTGGGGTAATTGAGAGTTGGGGCTGGGTGTTCTGTTCTGCCTTCTTTCTTTTCGCGGGATTCTGTTTGCGACGGTGACGTGGTGGATGGGATTGGTTCCAGATGAGCGGGAAGGGCGGGAGTTGGGCGTTTGTTGTTTTGGCGATGATCTTGAGGTGGCGGAGACGTTCGGATAAGCTGTGGCGGTTGCCGTCATCATTTTTTGTTTGGGCATCGGCCAAGCTGTCAAAAAAGCTTGTTTTCTGTACTCTGCTCAAAACGGAAATTATTGGAATGAACCTCCTCTTGGCAGATCACGAACACCAGATATCTCGGTCTTAGAGAAGAGGAAGAGTTGCACGACCCAGATGACACTGGAACTATCAGTCAGCGCCGATGCTGAGGCAGCTTGGGCTTAAATAACAAAAAAATTCTGCTTCTTTTCCTCCATCATCACCAAACTTACTCCCGAAAATGTCGTCTCCAACGACCCCACTCACCCACATCGAAGTTATCAAACTGTTTAACTCCATCACCGGCCGCTTCAATCTTGAAGGATACCCAGAGGAGTATCGTCAAGATATTTTAAACCAGCAGGATCTTTACTTCAAACTCTACCGCAAGAAGGAGGAGTTGGTGAGCAATCTGCTCATCCAGAAGGCGGTGAGTGAGGGTATAGCTCTACCAGCCCCGGACATTTGGATCCAAGAAGCCAAACCTCTTGTTTCTAAACAACCAGACGTCTGCGACAGCGAGAAGCAGCTTGAAGTTGTGTTGAAGGCAATCAAGACTATGGCCGTCGCTGCCGAACTTGGACCAGCTCTCGCCGTTGCTCACATGAAGAACATGGACCAGAAAGGTAAGATTCGGAACCAGAAGACAGTCGGCAACCGTTGCTAACACATTTGCAGAAGCTGCTAAGTCTCTTGCTGCCGCTGAGGTTTCGAAAGCGGTGTTTGATGGATGCGCCGAAAGTCCACCAAGTGGTTCAACACAGAGACCGGTTCCAACGAAAGAGGTTCTTGCAGCTAGAAAGGCAGCACTGGGATCCTCGATTGCTGGACCATCCCGCACCACCAGAACTGTACCAAAGGGCGCCACTGTCGAAGGACCAGCTCTGCTCCAGTCCCTGTCCACTGAAAGCACGCCCGTCGCCGGCAGCTCCTCAGAGGAGCCACAGTCTGTTTCAATTTCTGCAAGATTGGCCGGCGCTGAGAGTCGTCCTACTGGTGGTGTGTCTTTGAGTGGGAGTGGAAACAAAGGAATGGAACCACATCGATCCATCCAGAACAGTTCTTCCACCAACTAGTGAGTTTTCCCTTGTTTTTTCCTTCTTATAACCTTTTTCTTCTCTTCTTTTTCCTTCATCCTTCTTTTCTCCTGCAAACCTCACAGCAAGCCACAATACAAGACGCGCCTCCTCTAATACCATCAAAAGTACTCCCATCAGGCGCTTTCTTAGAACAATGGCATCCAGATCCAGGTCGAGCATCGCAGGCGAAGGGACGAAGTTTGACAAGGCGGAATCTGAGTACGTTGGCGGTACTGTAGAAGCGTTAAAGAGACTGAGCATTGGTTTGTACCCGCGTCGTGCCACTTTTTGTAGTATTACCGCAGAAAGCTAATCCAGACTATCTATAGAAGGCGCCGAAGGAACGAGCATGAGCCCAGGACGCTCTCATCGCGATGCGCAATCCGCCGAGGTCCTCTTCACCAAGGGTAAGTAACCTCTCTTTTCTCGCTTCCTATCCCATTTCCGGAATGTCAACTGACCAGTAAAGCTGCCGAATTAGGTGTCGAGAACAGGCCAAACAAGGGCGACGAAACCACCAAGAGCACCACCGGAGATGCCACCAACGTCCTTGACGAGCCAGCCACTCGTCAAGCGACTTCTCTTCTCTCTCCTGGCTCCGTCACTCCGTCTTCCCAACTCCCATCTACCATCACCACCCTTCTCGCAGAAGATCCGTGTTTCTACACTATCTGTAAGGACACAAAGCCTTCCCACAATTGGCTTGTTTGTCCAAAGGCCGTCTTCATCGACGCAACCTCTACTCCTGTTGATCCCAGCACAGTCAAGGAGATCCTGAAGCGAATGGAGGAAGAGGACCCGGAGACCTTCCGCGAGGCATGCGAAAACATGAGAAGAGAAAACCCAGATCTCTTTGCAATCGCCCTTGCACAGATGGAATTCGAGAGTGTCATGGGCGCTGCCAAAGCTGGTGAGACAGACCCTCTCGCCGGAGAAGCCCAGCAGTCTGAACAAATGGGAACCACTGGAGGATACCATTCGGCTGCCGCCTTGGACAAGCTCGTCGAATCTGCAAGAGAGATGCAGGCCCAGATGGCTTACCATCTTGACGAGGTCCGCAAGATCAATGTCTCTCTGGCTAACGCCACCTCCACCTCCACGGTCGATCCTCTCCTCGACCCAGCTCACTCCTCTCTCCTCGCCCAAGCCGAGGCCTACTCTGGGACCGATCCGGAGGTTGAGGCGGACATCCAACGTCTCATTGCAAGCCATGAGCACTTGGCCGAGATGAAGAAGAGAGAGCAGGAGTTGCTGGACAAGAACCGCGAGCTGGCCGAGATTGTCGAGAGAATGAGCGGTGGTCCTGTTGGTGCCAAGGAGGGCGAAAAGAAGAAGAAGAAGGTCAAGAAGGGCGTCTCCAAGACTGCTGCACTTGATGCCATTCGCACCGCCCAGGCTGCGTTTGGTGAGGCTTCTTCTCCCATTGGCTCCCACAAGGAGGAAGAAGGTGGAGTGAGTCTTTCGCTCGCCAATGCTGGCCCCTCTGATGCCCTGCATGGTGGTCCTGGTGCTGTTGTTGTTGGTGGTGATGCCGCTGGTGCCACCGGAAAAGCCAAGAAGAACAAGAAGAAGAAGAAGAAGGCCAAGCAGGTCTACACTGTCGATATCCCTCCGGCCCTGAGCCGTGACGAGGAAGAGTGCTTTGCCGAAGGAGGCATGTGCTACGACGACTTCCCTTACCACAACTGGATCAACTGTGATTCTGCCCAGTATCGCAATCCAGTTGATACGCCAGTCGACAAGGAGACTTTGGCCCTTATTCTTCCAAAGCTGAAGGTTGATGCAAACTAGCGTCCCGAAAGCAGGTTTTTGGGTTGGTGTTTGGTCTGGTGGAGTTGGACGGTGGACGTGGAGGTGTTTGGGAGGGTTGAAAATGTTTTCTTCATAATGTCACGTTAGCGTAGTAATACAATGGGCATATGGGAAATCGCATTGATGGTGAAGCATGCATATGGTCATCGGTGAATTGTTCGTCGTATCTTCTGAAGGTCTCTCCGTGCACTGAAATGAACAACCATAGCCCAAGCCAAGTACGACCAGCAACGAGACCGAGAGGTGGTGGTAACCTTTAAATAGGTGGCATCACCCATTAGCACTCGACGAGCAAGGTTGATCCGTACTTCTGCTGGAGACCGATAGAGGTCACACCCAGTGAAGATCGATACCTTGCGACCCAGTCCAAGTAGAGTACCCAACATAACCAAAACCCAAGCAGTTCGAATCTCGTGGTTTAGCCCACGGAGCTGAGACCTTTTCCCTGGATCAAGGCGAATATTACAAGTGGATTAGCCCACTGAAGCTGAGACCTGTTTTACACCTGGATCAAGGTGAGGTGGCTATTATTGTAGACCTAGGCCAAGGCAGTTCCATCTCGCGGTTTAGCCCACGGAAGCTGAGACTTTTATACCTGTGTCAAGGTGACTCTCGTGGTTTAGCCCACGGTGCTGAGACCTGTAAACCTGGCCAGGTAACAAAATGAAGCCTTGTCAAAGCAACACTGCGGGAGGGGTTCGAGTGTGGGAAGACACCATTGGCATGGAAGCCGCCAGGAGAGGGCTACACTGTGGGTGGGGCCCAGAGTGTGTGATCCTTGAGCCAGATGAAGAGGAGAAAGGGAGGCTGGCGAAGAGGTTCTTATATAAAGTTCAGGCCGCCGAGAGTTGGGGGTTGAGGGCTTAGGGCCATGGATATAATGGGAAAGAGGTAATGCGGGACTTTTGGAGTAAGAGGAAGGAGGCCAGGCTATGGCGGGTACAGAGCAGGAAGGTACTACACTCTCAATGGAGGAAGCCTTGGCACATTGATCCTGAACAAAGTAGGAAGGAGACAACCATTCGAAGGACACAAAGCCCGTGGTGACTTAGCAACATAGAAGAACGAAACAGAGCAAATTCCTTTCAGTGTCCATGAAGGGAAACAAGAGAGGCTAGACAAGCCCCTCTATCATTTTGAATGGATGATGGAGTAATAAACGTTGATAGATTGTAAGAGAACGGCCAAATTTCAAAAAAGAGGGAGAAGGAAACATCTACAAATTGAATTTTGCAGAGTAAAGTAACTCAAGCCCCCTAAAATTGCAAAGCAGCTATGTACATACATAACTATATGAAGATCCAAACGACATGATGGATCACTTTGATCCATCACAGGACTCAAATCACATGGAGGAAGACATTTAACAATGATAAACCTTCATCCGAAACCCGTCCTCCACCAGATGGCCTCCCTCCACAATACTTAAAAGTCCACCCACGATTCTCTTGCTCAGTGCTCCGTGCATGCTCGAACCACGGCCAATACCTCAAATCGCGGACGTGTGCGTAATAGGAAACCGAATCCTCGTGATGGGTGCGAAC
Source organism: Ascobolus immersus RN42 (assembly GCA_003788565.2). Lineage (NCBI taxonomy): Eukaryota > Fungi > Ascomycota > Pezizomycetes > Pezizales > Ascobolaceae > Ascobolus > Ascobolus immersus. The sequence goes on from ML119682.1 coordinate 301,047, forward strand.
TGCAACTATCGAAGCGTTCGGAGTTTCTAGTCGCGAGCCAGTGGCGGAATTGGGGTGGTCTAGCGGTCGTTTATCATCGAGCTCCATTCGAGACGACTACGAGTCGTCGAGAAACGTCCGGTTCAAGCTGCTTTCCCCAGGCATGATGTTTATGGTTTGTAGTCCTATCCATGACAGTTAGCCGGAATTCCATCCAATAAGTCTTCCATAACACCCTAGGCTTCCGTAGTCCCTCAGACTTGCCTTAAAATACCGCATTAACCCCCTCATACCTCTCCACCGTACTCTTCCAAGCTCTTCCTGAGCGGCCTTCTCATCCACATTGAAGGGTTAGAAGGCCAGGAAAAGGGTGGGTAGAGTAGGCAGATTTGCGATGGTCGAGGGGTGTTTCGGAAGTATCTTGTCTCTATTTCTATCTTCATAGGGCGGAATTGGGGTGCAAAGAGAAGAATGCAGGGGAAGCTTACTATTTAGGCACTCTCACATATGGAGTACCATTGCAGAGGTAACTGCCGTGAAGGTTTGACGAGTGTGCTAACATCGGTAAACCAATCATTTCGTGTTGTTGTCCTTTCAGAGTGCTGCGGAATTTGTTCGAGATGCTGTGTCGAGTGATGTTGAGGTCTGGGGAAGACGCGAAGAGATTGGCGTCAGTTAAAAGTCCGCGTTGTTGATGTCATCAATCACATGATAACTAGCTTGTCCTCCCGCTCTACTCGAGGCTAGGAAAGAGATGCTGGCCGGTCTTGTTTGCGACTGGGCAGCCTCACTTTCGTCAGCAAAGCGCTGTGCCGGTGAGAGTGCTTTGATCGGAATACACGGCCATCGGGAGCCGGCTAGAGGGATAGATGGTGGCTTTGGAATGGGTGGGAGCTGCTGCGACCTGTTAGAGTGTCCATTGCGATACGTTGACTGTCTGTGGAGAGTGTCAGTTGGTGCGCCCTTGAAGCCCAACGCAAAGCAAGCCCGAGTCCAACAGAACTTGGGAGGTTGAGTTACCTGGTAAATCAGTCCGTTTTATGGAATAGCGGATGGTGGGGTTCCTTAGTTAGACGATGATCTGGCATGCACTTGTTGAGGCAAGAAATGCGGGAATCAAGCTGGGATCTCTTGGTAAACACCGAATGTGTTGTTGGGCGTGAAGTGTCAGAAAAAAGTCGCCAGAAATGTGCCTCGAGTAATAGATGAGGTTGGTGATCGTTGCAGTAGGTGAAGCATCGTAAATGAAGAGTAAACGGTTAAAGAGATGGTTTGCCGAAGCTCATAGGGTGGGATGTTTGTCGTGATGATTCTTTCTGGCGGGCTTCGTTGTCAAGTGTTGTTGTGAGATCGTCACTGTGGAAACCTCGCTATTTTTCGCGTTAAGCGCTTTTGGTGCTTGTTCAAAACAAAGCCAAAGAGACTTTCGCCGGACGGCCTTGGGCTGAACAACAAAAGACAAAGACACCACCCGGAATCCTTCACAAAGGGCGCCAGTCTAAAGATACCTCTTCCGTCTCCCGGAATACCTTTTGCTACCCACAGTCACTGCGACCTCCTTACCCGCTCAACTCATCACGGCAGCTTATCTTACGGCCATCTCGAGGATTACATACACTGTACCTGAACGGCACCTTTTGGCGGGGTATCAAGTGCACCACAAGCGACAGGAGAAGGGACCCGACAAACCTGAAAGTATTTTTGCAACCACCTTAACATTTACTGGCCTTCTACTTGGATCTGGAATCCCTCTTCACTCACAAAGAAAAAGCCCATCTACTTTACAGTCAGCCTTCTCGACTCTCTCCGGCGCTTCTACATCCTATCCAACTTTCCACGGTGCCCAACCAGATAATCGAGCCTTGTTATCCTGTCAGTTGTGTTTGGAAAGCCTCAAAGGAACCACCAAGTCTCTGCAGGGATCTAAAGTTACACTTCAAAAACCGATAGTGAGGGGCAGCAACCATCAATTTACCAACGGCCATATCCAACAAACAAATTATTCCTTTCCTCCCGACCATCTCAAGTCATCTACATCTCGGCCATCCTCATCAAGTCTCCCAAGCATCGCAACTTTCGGTCGCTGGCATATGCATTTGATCGGTCTTTTTCGCACTTGATCAGACGAACTCGGGTTGGAGAGAGCAGGTGTTGGGTATTTGGGATCCCGCGTCCTCCGTACAACACCAACAATCGGAAAGCAGACATAGAAAGTCGGAGACACGACATCAAATCCACCATGCCGGACCCTTTACCAGATCATTATGAGGCTCTGAAGCTTCGCGTTACAGCAACTCAGCAGGAGATCAAAGCTGCATATAAGAAGCTAGGTATGTTTATGGACCACTCGAGCCCTCTGCCGGGACCTTCTCTGATCAATCTTCTTCGTCGACAGCTCTTTTATATCACCCGGATCGAAACAGAGACGATGAAGAGGCAACAAAGAAGTTTCAGACCATCCAGGCCGCTTACGAAGTCCTCAACGATGTGCAGAAAAGAACACAATACGACAGGTTGCGCATGCATACTCCTAGCATCAGGGTTCGAATGAGTACCTCTCAGCCAAAGGCTCCAACCGCGCCGACCGCCAGACAGTACGAATCCGCCAGGGCAAGAATGCGTGAAGAACAAGGTCGGGCATCAACTGGATATGGGTATAGAGCAGCGCCAGCATATGGTACATACGATCCATATGGATCTCGGAGCTACCAGAGACCACCGGATTCAGAATCATCAACAAGGGCCCATTCTGGCCATTCAACGACAGCGTCGGGGTGGAGCAAGACCAAGGCTACGGAAGATTTTGGGTATGGAAGGGAGCGAAAAGCGAGCACCTCGAATCCAAAGATGGGAACGCACAAGGGCAACAACAACATTTGGAGCGAGACACCTGACGAGCGAACACCGAGACGGTCACCGCCATTGCGGCGTGAAGGAGCTTCCTCAACAGGGCCCCATGTTGGAGCGGGTCATTATGCTTATATGCAGGATAGGGCGAGGTCTAGAGGTGCTTCCCCCCAGCCGTGGCAGGAGAGGACTAGTGCCCCATACTCCTTTACACCAGGCGAGAAGTACTCGTACTCACGACCATCACCACCACCTGCGCCACGGACAAGGGAGCCCACAACGAAAAAGAAGAGTAGCAGGGATACTCCGTCTAGCGGACGTCGGACTGATCCAGACTCCGGGGACGACGACAGCTTCACGCCCGCCTTCCAGAGACATGCTACCCGCTCGAAGCCCAAGGCAAGACCAGCGCATAGCTATGCCATACCTATATCCTCCGATGAGGATTCGGACGATGATAGTTTTGGTGCCAGGAAGGCGAAGGCAGAAAAGGAAAGGGCAAAGGCGAAGACAAGGCCAACAAGAGCCAGCACAACTGGCAATCCACCACCTCAGAATCCCGACTATCTTTCAAGCTCATACAACAAGGCAAATGGCACCACAAGAGCAACTCGAGTCCCGTCTCCAAGCTATAATATGCCCCCTCAAAGGCCATCGACTTATTCGCAACCGCACGGATATCAGGCCCATCAACCTCCCTCAGGGGCCCATGCTTATGCTCCGCATGCTCCTCCTCCTCCAACCCAATCACAACCACAATCGCAAACTCATCAGCGCTCCGATGGAAGACCAGGCCTACAACCGACATTCTCGTATGATCCCCTTCGGCCTCCCAACGTTTGGTCGTATCGCATGGACTCACGGGATGATAGTTTCAATCTTTCGGACGACTACAGCAAGTATAACAAGGCCGCACCACCACCGTCGCAACAGCCCTCCTTCTCCCAGTTTGACCCCAAGAACCCCTTCAATTTTGCCTCCACAGGTACTCGTCCTTCTTCCGAAACCCCTCCTATTCCACCTCCAGCTGCACAACACTCTACCAGCAATGGCCTTTATGGAGATCCGCTAAACAAATATGGCGATTTTCCAGGAAACATTCCAGCCTTTGGATCTGCTGACCCCTCCAAACCCACCTCTTCCCAATCCCAATCTCAATCCCAATCCCAAGCACAGAACTCTCAACCGCAAACTCCTTCACAATGGACTCCCGAGGCCTGGTCCGCTTTCAACCCTGCCGATTGGCTCAGTCCAAACTCCAACTCCACGCCCTTCAACAAGAAATCAGAGCCGAATCTCCGGTCAAAGGGCAAAGGTCCAATCCGAACGAATAGTGTTCCTAGGTTTGAAGATCTTAGCAAGAACCTCAATCTGGACGCGGACCCAACGCCTACTAGTAGGGCTGGTAGCAAGAGTGTTCCGCCTCCAACTGCGGAAGAAAGCCAAGAGAGGACAACAGGAAATACGAGGAAGAGTGTCGGGAGAGAATCAGTTCAGCCGATGGATATCGATCCACCAACTTCCAATGGGCCGAACATTGTCAATGTTGAACCGCCAATGTCGCCAGGCCAGTCGTCGAGTGTGCCGCCACCATCGAACCCGACTATCAACATTCAACCTATCAACCCTACACAACAGGGTACCGAATCTCCCATCAAGTCGCCAATAGGATCAACAGAGTTTACATTTCAATCACCTCTAAACGTCAAGCTCAATCTCGGAGAATCATTCCCGTTCAGCTTCAATCCCGTCGCGACAAAAACTGGATCCGGACCACAAGCACCGCGAACTGCTCCAATTCCGCAGACTGCCTTTGCCGGTGCCGCTTCTACCAACAAACCACCAGCCTCTGCCACGGCATCCACTTTCAATACCGCCGACCTCAAAGAGTCATTGTTTTCTTCTAAAGGCTTCGCCGCCGATCTTGCCGATACCCTCCCTTTCAAATCGAAAGCAGCTGCAAACATCAATCTGCCCGATGAGGAAGACGAGCTTGTCCCACTGAAGCTGGTAGCACCACAAAAGCCCCCATCGCTTCCAGAAGACCTGAAACGCAGCAACCCCAAGGCCATACAAGCCTATAACGAGTATTACAACCTTATCCAGATCTACATCAAAGCCTACCAGATCTGGGAGGGGACTCTTGTCAACCAGATGAAGGCGGTAGTGGACGAGACCGGGAGCTTTGTTTCGGGTTTGAAGGAAGTTGATGACGATGAAGAGCTGGGAAAGAAGGACAAAACTTTCGTCACCGGCCCAGATTTGCTGGATGGGAGAAAGAAGCGAAGGTTGATGCAGAAATTGGCGGATAAGAAGCGGATCAGGGAACATTGGGACAAACATCAGATTGTTTTCGAGAACACTCTGGCCACGTTTTATGAAGTTCGGGAGTGGTTGCAAACCCACAAGCAGTAAAGCTGAGTTGGAGGATTGTTGAAGGAAATGAATGATGAGATGAGCGGCCAGTGAGTGTTGGTCAAACTAGAACTGAAGTTTATATCATGGTTCTCGAGTTTCTGCGGTGGTAAGATTAGATGGACGATGGTTCTTTTTGGTACTGTCTTCTTTATTTTTGTTTTTATTGTTTCTTTTGTCTTGTGGCTTTGGGTTACTTCCATGCTTTTTTTCTGGGATTCCTTATACACTAGGGTTGTTTCTGGTTTTTATTTACTTTTGATTCTTCTAGCTGTTGGTTCTTCGGGCTGGAAGCTTAGTTGTATTTCTCCTTTTTTCTTCCTTCGACTTGTCAGCGGAGAGGTTATGAATTTGTAGTATTGTTCTATTCCTTTGTTATTCTATTTACTTGACTTCTCACTTGTAAGATGGGTTATAGTACTTGTTGCTACGACGTGGGGTCGTTTATTATGTTTAACATTGGGAATGCGTGTATGGTAATATCAAGAGAGTTCTTCTTGGCGGAATTTAGTGCTATCTGATCACTTTCCGAAAAGAGCATCTCACTGGGAAGCAAATGTAGCAACCAGAGCAGTTCCCATCTTCAAACACATATCACGCTCGAGACAGGCTTGATGCAAAAAATCCCATCCATAGTATTCATGCAAACGAGAGATACGTAGAAAGTGTACAAAGAAGCGAAAGACATGACGATATAAAGAAAAAAAAGAAACCCCAAAGCAAAGGCTCTACCAAGGAAAAGATATAAACACCGAAAGGAAAATAATAAAAAAAGAAAGACCCGCCCAAAGGAAATATATGGAAAACCAAAGTAATGCAGAAATCGCTTGCTCTTGATTCTTAAGGACACCCGGGTATCATCATCACATCCGCACAACCAGTCGCCTGCTGTGTGCACTGTAACTCAATCCCACCTCTTCACACCACTGCTCAACGTTCCAAAACGTCACTGCCACATCCTCTCACGGAAGCTTGAATAGCTTAGAAGATCTTGTCCATAGCCTTGTGAGCCAACTCCACACCGAGGAAAGTAGCAGCGTTGGCTGGGAAAGATCTAGCCAAAGCTGGTGCAATTCCTGGGAAGAAAGCCTTGAAGCCACCGGTCCTGTAGATGGTTCTGACAACCTCTCCAATGCCAACATTGCCGACGGAGCTCTGCAATCTCGACTTGACGGTATCGACTGGGAAGACAAGCACCCACATGGACACACCAGCCATACCACCGGCAGTCATGACGGCTCCCAAGCTAAGATCGGTCGAGCCAGCTGGGGTAAGCTGCTTCTTGAGGATCTCGTAGGTAGCAAAGTAGGCGGCCGAACCGGGTCCGTCACGGGCAAGTGTGGCAACAGATCCACGGAAGAGGGACTGGACACCACCGGTCTTGTAGAGGTGCTTGACGCAGGCGGTGGTGGAGGCGTGAGTAGAGGTCTGCATGACAACCTTGACACGCTCCATAGGCGCGGTGATGATGGTCATGGGGATGGCGGAGAAGAAACCGGCGGCCGAGACTTGGGCGATGGAGAGAGGAGTGGTAGCGGAGGTTCCTGGAGAAAAGGAGCGGACGAGCTTCTTGCCGACATCATAACCCCAGAAGGAGACGGCGACTGGAAAGGTGTTAGTTGTTTGTTCTCTACTCGGTTCCCGGGTATGGCATATTTAGAGCGGTATGACTTACACATAGGAGTAACACCCAAAAGTGGGGCAGTGACACCAGCATAGAGACCACGAGTCAATCCATCTCTAGCAACACTCTTCTTGACGACATCAATGGCGCCAGTGTAGAGTCCCTTCTCGGCGGTTTGAAGACGGACCTTGACGAGATCGAAGGGATGGCCGGTGATGACTGCAGCAACACCTCCAACACCTCCAGCAACGAGGGATCGGAGCTGTGCAAACTTCTTCTCTTCGGTTGGGAGAGGGGCTGGGGTTGCGACGGGAGTCTCGGTCTTGGAGGACATTGTGAAGGTTGTGTGTGGAATGAAAGGAAGGTTTGCGAAGCTTGACGGTGAGCTTGCGAGCTGTTCAACAGATGAAGGATGGGTTTTTATAGAGAGGTTTTTTTTAAATCTGATGATCACGGTAGGTTAGCAACTGTGATCTTGTAGGTCTTTACACTGAGATGTTCTCCTGTCCTTCCTTCCTGGATGTCCTCGTTCCTCTACCCTACCCCTCCCCCACCTCCTTCTGGCGACTTCAGCATCATACATACATCTCCACCCAAGCAAACAAACAGTGGTGCAACTTACAATTCTCGACAAGCAATCGCCGCACAAAACTTCGCAGATGATACTACTCGGGGTATAAGAACTGAAGGAAAGAAAACAGAGAAGCAGAAATGAAGAAAGAAGAAGAACAGGAGGAGAGCGGCGCAAAATATATTGCCCGTGGGAGAGGTGGGCTTGGGGGTCGTGACCGGATCTTCACATTCTCGCGCCTTGCATTTTGTGGGACTTTTTCTGGGGTCGGTTGTGTCCCTTTGGACCGAGGCCGTGCTAAAACCATGCATCTGACGACATAATGTTACACACACACCCTTAACCAACTTAAACATCAGAGAAACACCACCACTAAAAAAGCAAAGGCTCCATTTCAAAGCACAAAAAGGACGGTGCCTGCAGCCTTTGCAGTGTGCGGAGTGCGATGGATGGCGATGCGGGCGAATAAGGTGCGGCGTAATACATTTGGCCTGACAGGTAGATTGTTTCCACGTGATGTTGCATCCATTGCTCCGAGCGGTAGAGACGAGGACTTGTACAAAGTACATACGGAAGGGAGAAACTTAATTAACACTGTTTAAGTAAATAGCTTATACGTTGCAGCTCCTTTCCATTCTTTAAAACTTTAAGTACACCTAAACCTCTTTATGCAGTATTGACTGATTGACTGTACTGTCCTTACACATCTCGACATCTCCAATTGTCTGGTCGCATCTTATGTATCATGCCGTCACATCGTACATCCCAAGATCGCAAAAACCCTTCCCCACACCGCCACATAGCCCGAAACAGCACTGACAACCGGCCACCGTTGTGGGGAATCCGTCTAGTGCCTTTTCCCCATATTCCCGTCATACCGAATTGCGCAAGGGCCGGACCTTTCGAGGTCCCCGCATTCCACTTCCGGTTGGGCGGCATGCCAAGAATGTTGCCATCTTGTGGAAAGCCGCCTCGTTTTACCTCGGCTTTGAGCGGCTCGTGGTTCGGTCGGACTTTTCGAGAAGTCCGCTAGGGAGATGGAATCGGAAGAAGATGGATCCGTTTACTGAAGTACATAGGGGGAGGACCAGGTAGCAGCATCCGGGATGGGATCATGGCTTGGAATAACACAAGGCTGTTGAGATGGAGATCTCCACGCTCCTTGTACATTAGTACATCCTAAATTCAAGATAAAGGCCGTATTATCTGGCCAACCGGAGCTCTGAGATTGCGAGCTTCAAACATTACGCGCTTACCATTAGATCCCAGGACAAGTACTCACAAAATTCCAGCACGATAATGTTCTGAATATGGCCCAGAATGATAGAAGGACAAATCCCCTGGAAACACGTATAAAACACCTACTCCTACTCTATACCACTAGAAGAAAAGGAATAAACTTTACGAATAGAAGGATCATCGAAAGATCCTAGCAACAAGCCATACGAAATAATGCTCAGAAGGGGAGACAAAGGGTATATTGAGCAATATGAACAAGACAAAATCAGAGGGAAAAAATATACCCTTTTATATAAAGCCATCTATTTCCGCCCAAGAATCCGAAAAATAACGCCCTAAAATCGACATTCCTTCTATACCAAGCACTATTATCGTCCCTGGCCACTCTGTCCCAACCCTCCACCTGCACCGGGATTTCCTCTTCCTATAGGGCCAGGCCCACCAGTGCTTCCAGTGAGTCCTTCCATAAGCCCAAACGCGTCCTTCATTGCCCACTGGAACGGTTGAGGAGCCGAAGGCGGTGGTTCCGAGATTTGCATGTACGGGTAAGAGTCCTGTGACGTGGTGATGTAGGGTACAGATTGCGTTGGTGTGGAGAGGGTTGTGGCTATCGATGTTGGTGGATGTCGTTGTTGGTGATGTGCTTGTGGGTACGGAATATATGGTGCTGCATAGGCGGTATGATATTGCGTTTGATGTGACTGCTGTTGAGGATGTGGCACTGGGGCGGAGGGGATAGGCATGTGTGCAATATTTGAGAATATGGGAGCTCTGGTCCCCGGAGAATACGGGGCAAACGATTGCTGCGACTGAGTTTGCTGCCGTTGTTGTGCGAGGTGGGGCCGTTGCGCTTGCGATGGTTCCTGCATTGTTGAAGGTGAAGCAATACTGTAGCCCGCATAACCATCATCAGCCTGACTGCCCAGCACTGGGATCCCAGCTGCTCCTCCCCAATCACCCCCAAAGCCCCAGTCCATGGCTTCATGATGCCTCGCATCCTGTCGACTCTGCCCATCTGGATTGCCCGTGCTATCACCCATCGTGGCAATTGTTCCGGCATTTACAGCAGAGGTAGCAACTTTATTTGCAAAGCCATAAGCTTGATGGTCGTCCATAGAGCCCTCCGGCAAGTCACTAAACCTCCCCCAATTACCCGTTCTCCTCAGTACTGCCATTGCTTCTTCCGGTATATCTATTCGCCATCTCTTTACAATACTCTTGACGATTAAGAGTGCCCGTTTGGCGCACAGCCATCCGTCACCCATGTTCTCCAAAGCTTTCACAGCCTGTATTATGTCCCGTCTCGAGTTTTTGTTCTCTATATTTATGAGGTGAATGGAGCAAGCTGAAAGGATTATGTAGGCCGCTACATTGCAAATCTGTCGTAAGCCGTAACCGGACTTGTAGAAGCGTAGAAGTTTGGATATGGTAAAAGCAGCCGTGATGCACTGAGACCGTGGGGCAAGGTGTGCAAGAGGGAGTGTCTCCCAAGTCGTATTCTGCTTTAGGAAAGGGCGGAAGAGGTGGATATAGAGTAACTGATGGAACATACTAAGCGAGTGTTAGAGATGTAGTAAATGATCAGAGGGCGACCACTTACTGCATCAGAAGAACCGGAGGCAGACTACCGTCTCGAGGTAAGAGCTCGACGGGTAAGTCCTTCTTCCACTTCTCAAGTCGAAGCCAAATTTCCTGGAGCTTGATTAAATCTTTGGCCTCCTTCTTCGTTTCTTTGTGGCTCGTCGGTACAGCCAGCGTGGGGTTTTGACAGTAGAACGCCATGAGTATATCACCACTTATCTCACAAAGCTCACTGATTTGTAGACCCACGGCTCGAGTTCTAGCCGGCTGTGAATTCCCAAACCCATTGCCAGTGTCGGTGTACGGACTCCAGCTCTTCGCATCTTCAGCAGGGAGAACTTCATACCTTGGCACCGTGACAATCTCCCTTGGTATCTGCGGCATCCGACCAAGATAGTTGCTCCAGCACTTGTCAAACAAGAAGCAGCCCCAGAAAGTGACCCGTCGTGCATCAACGTCTTTATCTCCCAATACACCTTTTTCTGCCTGCGAAACATCTCGATGGAGGCCCATGTCCAAAGCCATACGAAAGCACATCCCTGAGTAGACCCAACCGCGACCTTCCCTACCGCAACCCGCTTCTCGAACGGACATGAGACCCAATGCCTGTACAGTTGTAAGGCGAGCAGTTTCGAGTTCGTTTTCCTCTAGGATCAATCGTTTGGCCTCTTTGAAGAAGTGATCGCCCGCCGTATCCGGGTCATTCGAGAACTCCCTTGACCCATCTCGATTCGTAAAGTGGCAACCAAGAGCCAGCATTGCATTGACGAGTAATGGGGAGCAGTATTTCGGAATCTTTTGTGTTCCAGTGGTAATGGAACTTATCGAGCCCGGACTTGCACCCGGGCTGGGTGATTTCCGTAGGCTGTTCCTATTTCCTCGTTTGAAATCCGCTTCAAAGAGCTCCCGTGAAAGTGTTGTGAAGTAGGGGTAGTGCCATGTGAAGTACATATTGAGTAAATGCTCGATTAGACCTCTGTCTGGCGTAACAGTCGTCCATGAAGTAATCGCATCAAATCCATCATCCGAAAGGCCGGTACTATCCGTAATATCGTCAGGCGGGTACAGACGCACAGTGTTGTAATCCCGATTCAGTGCCGAGTCCAGCCCGTAGATATGCGTCTGTTCCGGCGGCCGCTCATGCTTTGGTAGAAGTGCAAGGTTCGAGGTTGCCCCAACAAACTTAACCTGACCTTCTCCATCTACCCTAAGCTGCCCCATCTTACCCGCTAATTCTGCCTCGAAATCATTGTCCTCCTCTTCCTGTCGCCCATCACTCTCCACACTGTAACCTCGACCATCTGTCCCAATTCTTTCGCTCTCCCTGCCAGTTCCGTCAATACCACCATCGCCTCCATTTTCACCAGCACTCCCTTCTCCTCCGTTCCTCCAATTCATCCCCTCCTTCTCCACGCCGTCCGCCAGTTCCTCTAGGTTGTCGCAACTCCTCATTTCTAGCACCAAAGTCCAAGCCTTCTCAAATGGCAGGTTCAAGATGGCTTCCACCAAAGTCTGCAAAGTGCTATTCCGGTTTTGGAGCCCCTCAATGTCCTTCTTATACACGCCTTTCCTTCGATGGTCGCTATTTGGGTCGTATACACATTCCGTTCCGTAGACGCTTGAGCATGCAGCACAAGAGGGAAGTTGTCCGTCGCATTTCGACTTCCGCCGACGGCATGCTATGCATGCGTTCGATACACAGCGCCGTTTCTGAGGGTGGGAGCCGGTCGATGTGGATGATGAGGAGGGAAGCTTCTTCGTCTTTGCCGATTTGCGGGGAGTGAGAGTCGTCTCTGAGGATGTCGTAGTCGACGGCGTTAAGGGAGTTGTAGGGGTATTTGTATTGGCAGTGAAGGTAAAAGGAGAAGGCGTATTGGACGACATATTGTTGTTCGTTTCAGGTCCGTTCGGTTTCGTTTTGAGCTCGTGCAGAGGAACGTTAACTCGGTAGCGGAACAATTAATCATGCGAAAGCCGCAGCGTAGTGGGGCGTATGTGTATTCCGAACTGTCGGCTGCTCGTCTCGTCCGTATTTGAATGGTGATTAGGAGCTCATATTTGTTTTTCTTCCCTCGTGATCTTTTATTGCTGTTCTCCGTAACCAATTTGTGTCTGGCGGGCGGTGAATACCGTCGTACTTGAAATGCGAGATGTGGGGGTTCCAAGACAGGTCTTTGATATCGGCAAAGGGTGAAAAAAAGCACAAGGGAGGCTTCTTCACCGGTCTCTGGTACTCTAACTGGTGTAGGTTGGAATGCGGGTTCGCAAGTCGGGGTATCTCAAAACAGCTGAAAACGACAAACGGGATGGAGAGAAGTGGTTGAGGAGTGGTTGAGGAGTGAATTCATATGTCGAGCTTCAGCCCAGTGTCTCAGTCATCTGCAAAGTGTGAGCTATCTCCAATCCGGGCTAGGCGCGAACTTAATCGCTTATCCTGCGTTTGGATGAGATGGAAAGCACAGCCAAGTGATATGATAATCCAAATCAGATCTCATGTGGTTCAAGAGGAATGAAGGACGATCATTTTCAATACGAAGATCGCCTACCCAAGTCAACCAAGTCCCAATACTTAGGAACGGCTTAGGACGTAGAACAATATATTTTACATAGTCTACTAGCAACATCTATGGGTATTATGGCCAGCACAAGCTCTCAAGTACGTCATATAACTACCCTAAGACGAACGGACATCCTCCAAAACCACCTTCAAGCGCTTCAACAACTCTGTATTCTCCTTCTCAGTCCCAATAGTGATTCTGAGGCATCCCGTGCAGTTGAGCTCCGTCCCTCTGAACCGCACGACAACAGCCCTGTTCTGCGCCAGTGTTTCGTACACCTTCTTCGCGGTGATGTTATCGGGCTTTCCATCCTTGTTGAGGATCTCGACGAGAAGATAATTGGAGTGGAAACCACCCAAAAATCTTCCAATACCTGGAATCGTGGGCAGCTCCTTTACCAAGCGATCTCTCTGCTCAAGGATCTTGGCAATGTTTTCCTTCTTAACAGCAGTGCCCTTTTCACCCAGCGCCAAACCTGCAAGAGCCACAGTTGGTGACGAAATGTTATATGGTGCCTTCATGCTGTTCAACAATGTAGCAACCTCGGCATCTGCAAATGCGATACCAAATCGGATACCAGCCAACCCAAATGCCTTCGATAGTGTCTGCATCACAATGAGGTTCTTATATTCTGTGACCAAAGGCGCTAGAGAGCTTCCCACTGGGCTGAAATCCACATATGCTTCATCCACAACCACAATTCCATTCCAATCTGGGTTCGCCAGTATCGTTTTGATGTCTTCCGTCTTGAGTAAGTTTCCGGTCGGGTTGCCCGGTGAAGTGAAGTAGGCGACCTTGATATCTGGGTTTTCGGAGAGCGTCTTGTTGATGGCTGGCGGATCAAGCTGAAAGGTAAGATCCTCGGTAAGGAGGAGAGGTACTTTGACGACCGAAAGGTCGTTTACATCGGCGGAGACGGAATACATTCCATAGGTTGGCGGACAGGTAAGAATCTTCTCTTTTCCTGGCGCACAGAACGCACGGAGGACCATGTCGATTGCTTCATCGGAGCCAACACCGCAGTAGAGATTGGCAGGAGTAAGAGGCGGAGAGGAAAAGGGCGATTCAGGGTTGCGAAGGTCGCAAAGTTGTTGCTTCAGGTCGATAAGATGTCTGAAGAACGTCAGCATCTGTCATTCGAAGATTCCGGCTAAGATTGCTGGAGTTTGATGGGCCTTACGGGTCTGGGTAGCGGTTGAGACCGGCGAGGTCAATTTCCTGAGGGAAGCCTTCCAACTTTCCCTCGGCATTCAGTGGAAGTGAGGGACCGAAAGAGTTCTCATTGGCATCCAGGAGGATGTTGGTGCCGTCATCTTTGTAGTCGCTGGACCCTAGTCAGCTTATGCGACAGTGGGGTATGGTGGGGTACTTCGTACTCTCTTGCGCAGCGGTAAGGAATGAGTTTGAGAATGTTTGGACGAGCGCAAGTGGCAAGGTTGAAAGCAGACGAAGTGCTGGCCATTGTGAAGAAGCGATTGGATGGGATATGGTAGAAACGAGGGTGACAATTCCGTTTTTAAGCCTCACAGCTGGTTCCAATGACTCAAATTTTGTTGTTTGTGAGGGTCGGTCGCCAGTTTGCTGGGGGCGGTTGAAGAGATGACTTGGGTGTAACCATGGCGGCTCGCGCCTATTCTGGGACTAGCGCGAACGCTTTGGCGGGGTTGGATTGCTTAATCCTGTTGGCGTTAGAGCCAATAATTTGGGGCTTGGGACTCATTGGGTGTGTGTGGCTTTTCTCCCCTTAACACTCCCCTCCAACAATCTCTCCCTTTCAGAATACTCGACCAGCGGTCTGCTTACCTTCCTCTCGTTCCCTATTTACACCAAACTGTGAGTACCTAAAGTCGTTTTTTCCGCTGCTCAGCCGCATCACGCCCCAATCGACAAGCCACGAGATACCTGTTGCAGCGCCATCAAGCGAATCCCCGTTTCTTGATCCTGTCAACAGTCCACAGACCCAACCAACAACCCTTCGCAGACGAAAACAGACAGCTAATCCTCTCATTCATCTACAACAACAGAATACCTCACTTTCACACCCCGTTCTTCACTTGCAACTCTCCTCAAGATGACGCAGTTTGACGAGAAATACGACCGTTACAACTACCCAACCACGAGCATCAACACCGCTTCCGGTCACCCAGGAAACACCACCCCCGAACAAGATGCTATGGTTTTCGCTATCCGCGCCCAGCTCGAGAGCGAGGGATACACCGAGAGACTCGATACCATCACCCTTGTACGTTCACTATTTTGCGATAGTCCTTTCCGGATCCACAGTGCGGGGCGTTGTAGCGCTCGGATCTCGCGGCTGACTCGTGCTCACAGCTTCGCTTCTTGAGAGCAAGAAAGTTCGACATCCCATTGGCAAAGAAGATGTAAGACACCCTATTGTTAATCTGGCGGTGGTGAGCTAATGCATGGGGTAGGTTCGTCGAGTGTGAGCAATGGAGAAAGACTTTCGGTGTCGACGAGCTCGTCAAGAACTTTGAGTACACCGAGAAGTCAGATGTTGCCAAGTACTACCCACAATATTACCACAAGACCGACAAGGTGAGCTATTTGGAGGCACTGTGATGGAAGTTTAGAGCTTATAAGTTTGCCACAGGATGGTCGCCCAATCTACATCGAATCACTCGGCAAGATTGATCTCACTGCTATGTACAAAATTACCACGCAGGAGCGCATGCTTCAAAACTTGGTCGTTGAATACGAGAAACTGGCCGACCCAAGATTCCCGGCTTGTTCAAGGAAGACCGGAAAGCTGTTGGAGACCTGCTGCAGTATGTTCTGTCTGGACATCCTGCGTCGAACATTTGCTAATCTTGTTGCAGCAATCATGGATCTTAAGGGTGTTGGAATTACCAGCATCAAGTCTGTCTACAACTTTGTCAACTCTGTTTCAGCCATCTCGCAGAATTACTACCCAGAGCGTCTCGGCAAGCTCTGTACGTTATTTCCATCACTTATTTGCTCAATGGGAAGCTAACCGCGTACTGCAGACATCATCAATGCTCCTTGGGGCTTCTCTGGGGCCTTCTCTCTGATCAAGTCCTTCCTTGACCCCGTCACCGTCGAGAAGATCCACATCCTTGGCTCCGGATACAAGTCCACCCTTCTTGAGCAGATTCCAGCCGAGAACCTCCCAGTTGAATTTGGCGGATCTTGCTCCTGCGAAGGTGGCTGCGGTTTCTCCGATGCTGGTCCATGGAAGGAGCCACAATACGTCGCCCCTGCTTTCAAGCCCGCCCCAACTGCTACCACAGCTGAAGCCACTGCCACAGAGGCTGTCGCTGCCACAGAGGCTGTCGCTGCCCCAGCGACCCTCGAGGCTGAGGTTCCAAAGGACCCTGCCCCAACTCCAACCACCACCGCCCCTCCCGCCGCTCCGTTGGCCGACCCAGCGGCTGCTCCAGTTGTCCTGAATAAGATTGACGAGAAGCTCGAGACCACCGCGGAGGATTCGCCTGCTGCTCCAGCTCCTTCCGCTGCTCCTACGGCTTAGGTTAGCTTAGGCAGCACGTTTGGCGGCGATGGGTTTCGTGTTGACTTTTCCCAATCCGAAGCTCAAGCGGATACCTCAGTCGTGGTGAGGAAGGATGCTGGCGAGGATAAGATTAGAGCCAAGGATTCGAAATAAGATACTAATATGCTTCTGCTTCTTTTTTCTTGCTTCTTTCCTTCTCTTGTTTCATTATGTGGTTACGTTTGTGTCATGAGCGGGATGGATTGTATGTGAAGATCAGTGGATTGTTGAGTCGAACAATGAAAATAGAAGAACGGATTTCCCCTAATAGTCCTTGCTGTGTAGTTCTCCCTTTTCTTCATACGTTGCTTTTATACTTACGATGCTTTATATCTTATTACAGTATTACAGTAATGTTTCTCTAAATACTCGATTGGGTTGCAAACAGACGTGAATTGTTGCGAACTTGTACGGTGCTTATATTGGTACTTCTTCGTATGTCACTCGCAAATTTCCCGCGGCAAAAGGTACTTTTATGGTTTCAAGTAGGTAGTCAGAATTCTTTCCCCGAGAAACATAATTCGACAGGAAATCTAAGTTCAGACAACTGCTTCCCGTTCATGTCAAGTACTAAGCACAAGGTACTTGTATTGCTCTAGATCACTTGCTAAGTAGGGTCCAAAAGGTAGACCGTTGGATTGTGGAAAGCGCCAAGTGCAGTCGACAAGGTGCACGGGCCAAGGTTCGTGTAACCAAACCAAAGTTTCTAGCCATCCCAACTTTTTCTTTCCCGAGAAAGTCATCCCGAAACAACCCCAATCCATTGCGACATTGCCGGTTCCCAATCGGTCCGCTCTCTTTTCCCGACCGGCCGGCTAATCCCCCCTCTATCACCATGGCCTCCCTACGGTCCGCCCGCCCATCGTTCCTTCGTATGCCATACCGCTATCTCAACCATCTTCACCCCACTAATGCAAATCTCCTGCAGGCCCTCTCTTGAACCCCACCGCCGCCTCTGCCCGCACCTTCACAACATCCGCCGAAACCGCCTCAACAACTGCTTCCATCTCTTCTGAAACCCAGAATGCCCCTACTAAGCCAATTGACATCTACCACGTCCCCCGTCAGCCTTACCACCTTTCCACCGGCATCGTTCTTTCCCGTCCACCACTCGTAACTCGCGACCTTCCTGCCTTCGAACAGGCCTATTACGTCTACCAGCGCCGCCTCGACCAGCGTCTCGCCCTCCCCTTTACCTCCGCCTTTTACTTCAAGAAAAAGACTGTCGCCGAGGAGGAATACAAAGCGAAGAAGAAGGTCCGGGAACAGAAGCCATGGTTCTACAACCCTTACGACCGCCATAACGGCTTCAAGGATGAGATCCCAGCCGGTCAGTTGTCAAAGCAGGGCCTATGGTTCGGAGCTGGTGCGCCGGAACTGGGATACCAGGAACTTGTTGAGACGACCCCTTCTGGTGAAGAGAAGATCATGGAGGAGAGTCAGTCTGCGCTCGGTGTCGCCGCAGGAAAGACGGCACCCGAGAGACCATATCCTAGAGAAACGGAGGCGGATAGAACTGGCGACTTTACCAAGCTCGATCGCAAGTTGAGCAGGACGCTTTACTTGCTTGTGAAGGGTGAGGATGAGGGATTTGCCGG
Source organism: Ascobolus immersus RN42 (assembly GCA_003788565.2). Classification (NCBI taxonomy): domain Eukaryota; kingdom Fungi; phylum Ascomycota; class Pezizomycetes; order Pezizales; family Ascobolaceae; genus Ascobolus; species Ascobolus immersus. Next base: position 318,988 of record ML119682.1, read on the forward strand.
TGGAAAGCGTGGATGGAGGTTCCCAACGGCAAGGCTGCAAGGTGATGAGAGTTTGAGACAGGTAAGTGTTTCACTCCTGCTGGTGGAATCCTGTTGTAACAGTTTGGACTAGGCTGCCGAGAGGATATTACCGGAGGCTTGCGGAACCAACATGAACACATGGTTCGTCGGTAACGTCCCTATTGGTCATCATCAGTATGACTACCCATCTCCTGTTGCTCCCGACCCAAAGCTTCCTCATGAGAAGGAGGATCCAGTTCCAATTCTCGGAAGACAGGTCTTTTACATGAAGGCAAGAATACTGGCGGGCCAGGTGGACTTGGCGAACAGCAAGCATGGCTTCAAGGACTTTGCTTGGGTCACCAAGGAAGAGCTTAGGAAGGTTGTCGGCAGGGAGTACTATATTTCCAATATGAACATGTTGGCTTCCCGTTAAAGAGTTGTAAAGGTAGTAATGGGTTGATGTATGTTGAGTATGAGGAAGAGTGAGCTTGGAGCTCGATGGAAAAGCATTAGAGGCGCGCTTTTTAATTTGCAACGCAAAACCACTGTATTTTTAGGTCTCCATATCTTGATTCATGTACAGAATTTAAGCAAGGATTTGGGTTAATCAAGACTGAATATGAGGCCAACAGACTGCGCATGATAAGCACATACTTCACATCAGTTCATCCCACAAGCCGCAATTCGGGCCTTTACGACGTAGTCCTAGCTACATCAAAACCCTTCTTCGTTCAATCTATCTCTCCAACTTAGTTATTTCTTGCGTTGGATGTCCGATACTTGATCCTGAGTTCAGTCAAAAAATCGAATATATAATAGGAAGTACTCTGTAGTGCTGGTAAATTTAAAAGGTACCCACACACACTGAAGTGGTATGGCCTCGTTGAGCAGTGGAATCATCGGAACGAGGCTAACACTTCTAACCAGAAACTGGGGGGTCTTATATTCGAGTACCTCGCGTAACCTAAAGCTGGGCAAACTGTTAAAATCAACGGCTCTCGACATGCTCTAGAGTTTTCATGAGCTTCCTCTTCAAAGACTGCATAAACCACTCGTTCTTCCTTACATATTTCCCACTTACCTCAGCCTGTGTTCAGAGTGTGCTGGTTTTGTTGTGGCAGTCTCCGCCATTCTACAGTTACTTGTTACACAAGTTCACTTTCGCCTCAGAGGAGTCGAAGCGCGAAGCGACAAAGTACTTAGTAAATAGGTACCCCACCATCCCCTCGCCTGTCCTTCAGACCTCCCAACTCATCAGCCATATACTCGGATACGTTTCCTCCATGATCTTCTGACACTTTTCTCAGCTTTCTTATACCCCCGAGTTTTTCTCAATTGCGAAAGTTTTTTTCAGCATTGTTTTAGATACCTTTTTCCTCCACAACGATAGAGTCACTCCGTGATGTCGTGTACCGCCATAAACCTCCACGATAAGACACCCTGCAAGGCTCCGAAGCACGAGTCTTCCCCACTTTTCTGCGACACACATCGGAAACAATGTCAGTCTCTCTACGCCCATTACAAAAAGCGACAGGCAACGCTTGCCGAACTCGAGCAGTCGGACGCTGTTCCGGCCGCGGTCGCCGCTCTTCCTAAAGATCTCGAACGCTACGACTGGATGAAGCTCGATTCCTACGACACCCTCGAGTCGATCCATTCCTACTTCTTCAAGAAACTCATCCTTCTTCGGCGATGTATCCTTGCTCGCGATATTCACCACTCACACTTTTATCGCGACAACTCAGACTTTGGTCACCAAGCCTATCTTGACCGCCTGCGGTCACAACGCACGACCTTAGAGAAATGCCTGGAGAGGATCGGCAAGAGATTGTTCGAGATTCGGTATGAAAACGCCAAATGGATGGAATTCATCAAGCAGCTCGAACAAGAAGACGAAGTCAAGCAGGAAGCCGAAAAGAAGAAGGTCAAGGCCGAAGCGAAACTTTACAAGGAATATCTGCATCGGGTTGAAGAGATCAAGGCCGTCGAGCAAGAGCGCATCCGTGAAGAGGTGGAAAGGGAGGAGGTGTGGGATCCGATTGAGGAGGTCGTGCGGAATCAGCGAGTCGGCTATGTCGCTCTCGTGCGAGCTCTTCTGGAGAAGCGACCGGAGGGTATGGAGGAGGAGAAGAATGCCATTGAACGTGCAAAGGAGGTCGACAAGAAGGGAACGATGGCAGAAGATATGAAGATGAAAGGTCTGATCAATTACACGAAACGATTTGGCCTGGATGCTGGGAAGCGAAGGAGGATGGACTTTAGGCCGGTAACGAGAGTGCTAGATGAGAACGGGCACTATGAGGAGGGCTCAGTTGGGCTATTTGCCTCGAATGATGAGCTTTACGAGGGGACTTTGGACGCCATAAACGATTTGTTCAACCTGGAAAGAGGCGCAGCTGGCTACTTGCTGGAGGAGCGGGAGGCCACCCTCGAGAAGATGGAACAAGAGAGTCGGGATATCAAGGAGCTGGTCCTGCTCAGGCTAGTGGCCCAGAAGCCACACCTTCTGAGAGTTGCACTGCAGAAGGGGAGTGTCGATGAGTTCTTGAAGGATGAAGAGGTCAAGAACACAGACTTGAGAGACTTGGCGCTGGCATTGGCAAACCCGACATTGAAGCAGATCAGGAATGCGTGCGCGGATTACTGGGTTACCAGGGAGGAGTTCGAGGAGGATGTAGAAAGTACCTTTGGAAGCGAGGATGAGGACGACGATACGGCCTCTGTCAACACTGAGGATTCAAATTATATGCCAGACCTGCAGGATGTATGGGATGATACACCGGAGGTTCCTCGCCCGAAGAAGGAACCGCCGACAAAGGAGCCCAAATCTCTTCCAGCCAATTGGCAAACGGACGAGGAGATTGAAAGGCTTGCAGAGGAGGCCTTGGCCAGCTTTGGTATCACTGCCGGTTCGTCGGAAAGCCCATCGAATCAGGATCCAAACATTCCAGATACTGTCGATTTGGATGATGCTGATGCGGGGGGAGATGCCGATTCCGCTTTTGGTGGCTCGGACGGTGGTGATTCAGCCATTAGTGGGGCCTCTGAGGACTCGGGTTACGCAGAGCAAGGGAATGGCCACACAATAACAGTCTGCGGTAGTCGAATCTACAATTATACAACTCAGCTGAAAGTACCTCTCCCGCGGAAGGGTTGGTTTCAGTTTGTTCTGATGACTGGTTGCACCCCGGATGAAGCGCGGAGCCTTTGCATGACCTTCAAGGAACTGAAGGAACTGGAGCTGCTTCTTGCTACAAACTACTTTCATGGTCTCCCGGGCCTTTGGTCAGAGCCAGATTCTGATGGATCCGGCGTTGGTGCTTTCCGCCGAACCGGTATTGTACCCTTCTACTGGAACAACTCTCTTGCTCCAGAAATCCTCGGCAGTCGAGCAGCTACCAAGAAGATGCTTGAGTCTCGTGGTATATTCTGTGCCTATCTTGACCGTAATGAGCAATCAGCCCGACGCTTCATCAAATGGGCAGAATCGTTCCGTAGTGAGATGGCCATCTATGCAATCGATGGTGTCTCGGATGCAGTTATTACACAGCCCCCCAAGGAGGAATGCTGGATTCTTCGAAGTAAGCCTACGGCTACCAATAGGGCTGGTAGACGCGCTACTGGTAGGGGCAAAAAGGACTCAGGTCCAGACATTGAGGATGGTTGGGAGATCCATCAGCGAGTTGATGCCGAGTTTATCAAGTACCTGCACAAGAGCCGAAGATGGGTGCCCCAGTGCAATGACTATATCGAGGTTATAATTTGGGATCAACATAGTACGAAAGAGCGACCATACGAGTTTTTCTTCAACAGGCTGTATGCTGTAACCAACAAGGCATTCAAGCATAAGGACGCGCTCGGTCAATTCGACTATTGTCTCAAAATGTACAAAAAGTACCTCTACACCGATGACACGGATAGCAAACGCATGCAGATGATCAAACGGGCCCAACGACGTCTTCGAAGACTTCGACGGAATAGGACAGAAGCGCAATTGAAGGGCGCCAATCCAAAGGACTATTACAATGAGGCCGATTTTGAGGTTGATCGATATTTCGGCTCCTATGATACTTCTCTCTACTGGGAACACGAGGATCCTTATAGTGAAGCCATCGGCCTCGAAAACATCTACGAGCAGTTTTGTGAGCGGTTGGAAATGCCCGATTTGGATTTCGACACTCGAGTGCGGTTAACCTTCCAGTATGTGGAAGATGTAAATCACAACAACCGGAGAAAGCATGTCTACAAGGGTGATCTCGGCGAAGCTGGCGAAAGGCCCGCTGATTCGATTGATCATACGGATGAGGAGATTGCTGCTCTTCTTACTGACTTCGATACCGCTACCACTGAACAGCTTGAAACACTAAAAGAAGAGATGGAGGCTGCTGTGTATAGCAAGACCGATCTGAGAGACTATTGGGCAGAAGTTGACGGCGAATGCGAGACCATGGAAATTATGGCCAAATCGATTGCGAAAATGGCGGGGGAAGATGCAAAGAAGAGGAACCCCTCCCGGTGTAAGTTGCCAATGCAGTAGTAATATCGTGCCTTTTCTAATCAGTCTAGACGGTCGTCTCCCTCCTACTTCCACTGCGGAATACGCTCTTGCTTTCTGCACCTTCATGATAAACTTGGTAGCTGGCGATCCCGAGGGCATTCTTTCTAGCTCCTCTGGTGATCCAGAGGACTCCTTTGCTGGCGGAAAGATTACGGCAAAAGACTTCCCCGCCGTCCTGGATGTCGCTTTCAAGGCAAAACATCCACCAAAGCACCTGCGTCCCAGAGAAATGTCCAAGGAAGCCTTTGATGAATGGGATAAATTCGAGGAGGCATATGAGAAGGACTCCAATGTGCTCCTTGATGGACTTTGTCAAAAGAATGGCCCACTTTCAGCAATACTCGCCACCATCGCTTCCTTGTGGAAGCAAGGACTTGCTGAGCCAGTACCAACTTCCTATGGCCTAGGAGCCTTTCCGGCCATAGCTGGCCGTTACATCTACGATCCCGAGATTGCACCTGAAGACAAGGAAAAGAAGCGGGAGAGTGGACTCAAGGCCCTTCGTCGCTTCCTTGACCCCCGCCTTCAAGCACCGAAGCGTCATACAGATTACAAGATGTACATTGACTATCGAGACTCCCCTTTCAACGACCAGCCCGTCAAGCTGTTAGGCCCTATCGAGATGCTCCTTCCTGACCCAGATCCGAATCCATTCTATATTCGAGACGCCTATCGCAAGCTCTCTGCTCAGAATCCGGACATGTACTTTTCACTTCTCCGTTTGAGAGTCAAGAATGAGAACCTACTGCCTGTGCAGCACTGGGATCAAGAGTCTTACGATAAACCGCCCAAGCCATCCACTCCCGAGGAACTCATTCAGGATCCATATGGTCGTTACTGGCGGCTTCATTTCGAGGCCCGGGAATCGAACTGGAATTGGAGGAAATGGCATGCCACGGTGCATCACCTGTTGGTTCAACGGGGTGGCTACGGCGATCAGGTTAGAGTGAGGGGTGATATGATCCTGATTTGGGCCAAGGGCAAGGCGGCTGCTATGAAAAGAACCGTAGAAGTTACTTGTACCGTACTGAAGCCAAAGATGGGCGTAATGCCAGACTGGGGTAAGAGTTGGGTTGTCAGGACAAAGAAAGAAATGGACGAGTTGGATGAGTGGTGGTGGGAGCAGTAGGAAAAGTAGACGGTCGTCTCATTCTTAAACTCTAGTTAAGTTCTTCTGAGTGTGTCTTGTCAATTTTGATGAACTCACGGGTCCTTCTAGTCGCAGTGTCTTCCTATATTAACAACCACAAAGTCTGTTTCATATTGGTTTTACACAATGGTCACTTAACTCTTCTTTCTGCTTCATTCTTGCAAGACTCGTTCATTGTGCTGTTTCTTTCTCCTCCGCACGTCTCCAATCCAAAATGCTTGGCGTCTTCCAGAACCAAGACGACGCAAGTAGCCCTTTGTTTCCAGAGTTTTCTTCTTTTTTTAACATCACTCGGCCCTGGACTTTCATCGCTCACTAAAACACCAAGATGTCCATAGAACAGGCCTTACTTACAATCAGAAGGACTGCATCCTGGCTAACAACTACAGATGATAGCATCGGTGATAAGAACATTGATAGCGATCTGATTGTGGAATTCCTGTTTGACCACAGGCCTGAAGCGGACGAGGTTCCCTTGACGAAGGACGAGATGGTAACGCGCTGCAGAATCGACCTGGACCTCATTGAGAGGGAAATTGCAGAATCCGATGTTTGTCCCCTGTTCCTTCCCTGTTTGTTTGATCCTTTCTTTGATCCTTCCGTTCCTGTTCAACTTTTTCTTCGCTTCCTCCCTTGCAGCGGCAGCAGCTTGTTCCTCCTCCAACTGCTTCTTCGCTTCCTCCCTTGCTCCTACCCTCCTTGTTCATTGCAATCTTCATCTCCCTCTCTTTCTAACCCGGATCCTTCCCACATCATCACCAAGGACTCCAATGCGATAGTTTGTTGGTCAGAATCAGCTAACATGCCCCATACGAAAAAGAAACTTAGCAAGAACTATCGCGACACCGGCAAACGACCAAGCTCCAAGGCCTTCGAACCAAGCGTTGCTGAAAGAGCGGCCCAACAAGCTAGGGAGGCACATGAGAGAAAAGAAAGATGGTCCAGGATCCTCGAGCTCCTTGACGACGACGAAGGTACCCTCGAAGAGTTTGCCGACATTCAGTCCAACTATACAGGCGACATGGGAAGCATGAAGGGACAAGCCTCGGAGCTTGGCCCGGATCTCAACGACTTCGAGGAGGCGGATGAAGGGTTGGCCTACGGTCCAACCATCGATGGTGCCTTCGTCGAGAAGCACAGTTCGTCTACAAAGCCAGAAAGCCCGCCGGTCAGCGAAAAGCCGCACTACAACGGATTGTGCGAAGAGGTTGATTCAGAGCACCTTACTTTGTTCGAGTCTTTGGACAACTTGCAGTATTCACTGAAGGACGGCATCCAGATATGCAAAGACGCAAGGACGTGGGCGGAGAATACTGTCCCGCTACCCAAGAGTGCCACAGTCATCAATGAAAGTGAGAGCGGCAGAACGGGCGAGTCGGTCCCAGTATTCCGACTACTTACGCCAGATGGAGAACTTGTTAACAAAGGTATGCTGTTCCTCGCTCTTCGGTTCAATGATTGGATTTTAACGATGGAATCAGATGTATTGTTGGACAAGGCAGAATTCAGTTGGCAACGGCTTAAAATATACGACATGCTACTATTTAAGATAAAATCAAGGGTTGATGACTCATTAGCATGCTGCACACGTCGTTTCATTGTCAATTATGGTATGCGCATGCTTGCCGCTCCCCATCAATACCATACACTAACCTTTCGGCTCGTAGATGGAAAGATTTGGCAGCAACTAAACATCAACGTTCCTTTGATCACCGCAAACGAGTTCTACTCCTTTCTCATCATATACGGTACTATATTCGCCACTGCGCCCCATGACATGCCTTATCTGGCAGACCAGGCTCCAGGTCACCCATTCAACACCGCTACCATTATGGCTCAAATTCTTCGCTGCTCCGGATTTGAGGAATCTGAAATCGATCTTCTTTCTTCAGACGACCTGACAGATCTCGTTTGCAGCCTCATTACTGTCGGAAAAGTCAGCAAAGATCTTAATAGAAGGACGCCGTATAGCAGTGCTTGGGATGATCACCGACCGGTACTTGGTTGTGCGTTGGCTGTTCTCGACACCCACTTCAGGCCCAGCACGATGAGCTGGATTCCCGGCAAGATTTCGAGTAATCTTGTCAAGATTTTATCTCCACTGGACTTCCTTGCCTTTCTATATGTCATGCCAACGTCGGGTGATCTTGAAGCTGGGAAGGAGAAATTCGCATCGTCACAAGATGGCGAGTCGTACCCAAACACCGAGGACGACGTTTTCATTCCGTTGTACTTCCCTGGGTTGGATTATAAACCCTACAACATGTCTAGAAGACGTCAGATGCTGCCTATCTGTGAGAATATTATCCCCGATGGAGGGCTTCCGGCGAAGGAGCTTGCTACTTCTACCGTCGAACAAGGCTTAGCATGGAGCACGTCTACGCAAACGCCTGTTTATGGGATCGATGATTGTAACGGTATTATCCAGGATGATATCGAAATGGATGACGAGATTGCTGCCTATCAGAACTGGTGGGAGCTTCAGAACGCAAGAGCTGCCGCACTCGAAGCTAAAAAGGTCCAGCCTGTCGACTTGGAGACGTCCTGCACCATCCCTGACACCAAAGGCAAGGCACTCACTGCTAAACCAATACCAACCGCAACAGATAAGAGGAACTCAACGTCAGTTGCAACGGTAGCTGTCGCACCTCCCGACGCTCCGCATGTGCCCAAATCAGCTCCGGACAGTACATATTCAGATGCATCAACCAAGAAACTTGGCATTCCTCAATCATCAGTCCAATCTTTTGGAGTCCCAGGCCAGCTCACAGTTCGTACTAGCACACAGCCTTCAAAGGAGAAGCTTATCAGCACGAAGACTGCAGAATTGGAAATCAAGCCACCTCATGTACCAGCAATCAGAATTCCAGCTGCTGCCACTGCTTCTCAGTCTAGCAGTCTGGCATGCAAACCGTGCGTGTCGCCAGCTACCTCGGAGGCCATCTCTGGCGACAGCAGGCTTGATTTGGGTGCCGCTGCAAAGCTCGCACCTGCAGGATCCTCGAAGCAGACTGTATCTACGTCAGCAATGAGGCCTAATAGAAGGCCGCAAACTTCTGTTACTACAAAGACGGATACTCAAACTTCTTCAAAACCCCAAACACTTAAGTCAAATCCTATCCAAAACACTAGTATCGCCGCTCCTACGCACTCTACAACATATCCAAAGCGCATCGCTTCGAGCCATCTGACGGACGCTCAGGTCAAAGCCATTTTGGCCTTCGAGTCTCAACAGAAGACTAGCGCCGTGAAGACGACAGTACCTGGGCCAGTAACGGATGCCGACTCATCGCTGCAGAGCTCTGGGCAAAACGCCTTTTTAGAAGGATTTGGCAATGGTACAGGTGCTGGTACACTGTCAGAGGCAATCCTGCCCGAGGAGAAGCTGGTGACCTCCGCAGGGATTGCAACCGGTGGAGCTGAGATCTCAATTGAATGCTTTATCATATACTGTCGACGTATTCACGACCTCTTCAGCAATCCACAACTTCCAATCAAATCAGACGTCATCTTCGATAAGGCTAAAACAGGACTCACACGACAAGTGTATATGTTCCTGCAGAGCGAAGCGGGTCGTAGATTGTTCCTCAAATGTTTAATGATAAAGAGGGCCAATGTGACTGATAGCCCAGGGAAGACTACAGAGGAGCAAAAGAAGGGCCTCGCTTCCTTGTTCTTAGGTTTTTTTGGCGAGCTTCAGAATTCCGGGAATGGCTTGAAACGCATGCTTGCATTATCTCCAACCGAAAAGATGAGGTCTATCAGAGAAGCCGAGATCATTTTACGCCTTTCTCATGACTTTCCAGCACAGAAAGACATTGTGTTTAGTCGGCCAAGCAGTTCAATCCTGAGATCGCACCCAGCTTATCAGAGTGGAAAATCGATTAACAGGGACGCTGTACACTCGACCGACGTTTGTCTTCTTGCATTCTGTCAAATGGTGGCATATCATGTTCATAATCCGGACGCCATAGTCAACCCGAAGATTCCTCTTGGTCTTGACTCCAGAATGAGCAAATCAGCACACCAATACATGATGGACCCGCTTCAACAAGCTTCCGTACTCACTGCACTGCAAGTGGCGTTAGGAATCCCCGATAGTCACCCCAATACCAAGTTTATCAAGGCTGAGAAAGCCAGGATAAGCTACTTACTTAAAATGTTTCTCTGTGAGCTTCGGGAACCAGGAAGCGGTATTAGACCGATGCTTAAATTCAAAGGGCAATATCGTCAGCAATATCTTGAGCTACTTGGAAGAATCCTGAGATTGGCCGAAAAGTCCAATAATTTGGCAGGCACGGGCAACGAGCTGGTTGCATTCCTTGATCTACGAGGGCAAGTCAGGACTTCAAGCAGCCTCGGCCATAACTTGATTGACTCTACTGCCGCTCCAATCTCTATTAGGAAAAATGCGACAACTGATAAACTCAAATACACCTACGATCTGGTCTCCATCGCAAATGGCAAGTTCGGCACGTCTACTCATCTTAGTGAGACAGAAGCGCAACAGATGATTGCCAATCTCAAGGAGAAAGGTAGTCTAGGAGATGTTCCGGTTCAATATTACACTGGAAATTTCGCCGAGAAGCTCGGCAATGGTAGAGTCCTAAAAGGTCAGGCTCAGATTCGTTTCTTCCCCGTTGATGACGCTACTCAACTGTCGCCTAACGAGCGCGAAGACTACGAGAAGCTCAAGCAAATGGCCGAACTCGCAAAAGCAAGCTTCAAGGATGTAAAGGCCGACCTTGCTGAAGCAGTCCCGGTTGTCCCTGAATTGACAGCCGAAGAGAAGGCAACTCGCAAGAAAAAGAAGAAGGCTGAAAAGAAAAAGGCCAGAAAACTTGCAAAGAAGAGTATGTCTATTGAACTGGCCTCGGAAACCCCTCCTACCAATGGTTCTAGTTTGGACTTCGACGACGAGGTCAATGACCTGAAGAACAGGACCTCCCAGCAGCTGCTTCAGCTTTCTCATCAATATCGCCGGCTTTTCGTCAAGTTTGATCCACATCACGCAATTCTGAAGAGACACTTTCCTGACGTTTACGGTGCAATGGAAGCAGAAACAAATACGGAGGTATTCTGGTGTGAGAATTGCCAGCTTGTAACGCATAAATCCGTTCAAGACGGGGCTTGCGCAGAGGAATTTCTGAACCAGAATCAGACCAGAGATGATTCATTCATGTTCATCTCTGAGAGCATGGAACTTCTCCGCACCAGTATTCTTGCCATCGAGCGCCGGTTGCGTCAAGGCACTGGTTGTAACATTCCACAGCTCATAGCAGAACATCTTGCTGTACAAGGTAAATTCATAAGCGACGCTACCGTTGGGCTGGCAGGAGAACATCATGCGGACCCCTCCCCATTTATGAATATCAAGCCCTTGAATATCAAGAAGGCGTCAGAGGTTGGTCTTCCTGATAAAAATTTGAATACTCCGGCACTAGTACCCATCTCAAATTTGGTACGTAGAAGAGCACACTATTTCCATACGATTCATACTCACTAAATAGTAGGACCATGAGGAAGGCCAGGCATACAATGCATCACAGACTGGAGGGAGTGAAGTTCCGTTCGAGGAAGCCACACCCACAGGCGAAGCCTTACGACCACCAGAGTCTGGAAAAGTTGTAAGTAATCTCTCTTAGCTCTTTCGTGCAATTCTAACCAATCTGTTCTCAGAGAAAGGTTATTTCGCCAGTGTCACCAATGGCGGTATTTTCACGGAGATCTTCGGTTGCGTCGCAGTTAGTGAGCAATCTAGTGCTTCCAGTTCTGGAGAATCCACCGTCAACAGCGATGTTTGTTCCGTCCACGCCAGTCTTCGAGTTTGCAGCAGTCAAAACAAAAGGCTTTCCAGTTCAAAACTTTAACGGTACTCCCATGGCTGTGGTCGATTCCTCTTCTTTGGCTATCAAGAAACATGTCAAACAGCCAGTCAAGGATACAGAAGTTCTGAATTTCGAAGAGCCTTCCAAGCAAGTTTCAGACAAAGAGAAGACCTCGGAGGCTTTTGCTCTCGCGAAATCTGGTACAGAGCCAATAGCTTCTCCGACGGAATCCGAGTTAATTGGACATATTGGTCTGGTTGATCACGGCGTTGTAGCTCGTGATATTGGACAGACAGCAACGCAGGATACGAGCGTGGTTGCAAAGGCTGTGTCCTCTCGAAGCAACAGCGTCTTTAATCGTCGCCCTTTCTCTACCCTCGTACCCCAGATGAATCCGCCGGCATATTCACCAATGCGTCTTTTCGATAGTCGTACAAGCCGTACCCAAAGCACCTCCTCTGTCAACCAGAGACTCACCGAATCCGCCTCACCTTTGGGCCAAGATTTTCCAGCTCGTAGCTCGTTGGGCAGGAAGCCAAAGCGTACGCTCAGAGACGAGGTGAAGGATCTTCCAGTATCTTCTCTATCTGGGCCATCGAGCGACATCGATCTTGAGAATGGAGGTGTCAGTCTTTCTGATAGCAAGAAGAACAGGAAAAGTGGAGAGTGCTCGATTTGCTAGGATGAATCGACCTAAAGCAGAATCTTGTTGAATTAGGATGCCAAATACGTGAAGTCCTACAGGCTGGTGTCAGAGTTGGCTGTTTATGTGGAAAGCTATTTGAACATCATCTTGCTATTATGATTAACTACTAAGTATTTAAGTAGTACATGTTATCTCATTCATGGAATTTATATTATCAGACTGGAGGAAGACCAACTAATGTGCATATTTCATTGCAAGTACTTACTTTGTACTTTAGTATTTGCTTGTTATTTAGGACTCTTCAAACTTGCTAGGCGTTTTTATGAGTGGCTCAGGTTGGAATTGTACTCTTTTTGAATAGGAATTTCGAAGACTCAATATACTTAACGCTTGTATTTAGAATATCTGGGACAGAGAGAGGTCGATTAGAGATAATGAAGCCTGCACGAAACAGTATGTACTTCTTAACTCCGTGTCTTGGCGTCGTCCATGACGTTGGACATATCTCGCATATACCCGAGAGAACACCATCTCTCCGCCTTTCCACCCACATTTTTACTTGTACGCATATGAGGGGAAAATACTGTCTTCCAGCGATCATTAAATATACTTGTAGGTGCGTACGCCTAACTTGTTCCAGTTGTACTCCGAACTCTTCACTGGCATTGACGATGACTCAGCTTTCATGAGCACGGCGTGGCTTCAGTGATCTCGGCTGATTAACGGGCCAAGTTATAATTTACCGACTTTTTCCAGATCAGCAACTGGCTGGCTTCTGAAGATGACCGTCGACCGTCTAAAGCTTCGGCTCGTGCGATCGTGGTTTTCCTCTGAGATCTATGTACATATCGCCTATCGCGACAGTCGGGATTGAATATCCCTGGAGGTTGTCACGGTGAACTGCAACATCTTCTCTTGGAAGGCTAGTTGATATATACTAGTCCACTTCACAATAGAGCAGATCAAGGTTCCTAAGTACTCGTACATACTACACATCGCCAATGGCCCCAGCGTTGGGGAAATGCGGTTTCGTTCTATAGTACTTCGTACAACGTACAGGAGATCTAGAACTTGACCAAAGCTACATATGATAACTGTTGAGGCGTGTGGACAAATATGTACCTGTTCCATTGCTTCACGGGCCGGGCCCCAGCTGGTTATATTAAGGCAATAACGGTAATTCTCCGACAGGCAGGCCTGCAGGCACCCTATGTATTTTAAAGTTATGATATTATAGCCAAGACATTCGACAGCGTAGCCGACACACGTAGACTCCACGCTTTGCTTGCGTGAAAGTGCATGTCTCACCACTATGGTATCAACTTCATTTTTGGCCAACTTGATTCGAATATTCGGAATTCTCGGGTTACTTCTTTCATCTAATGTCGGAGCCAAAGAGAGTCTGAACAACGGATAAACGTGTCAACATTGCAGCCATCCGCCTGAAAGAGGGGGCTACTGGCGGCGGATGATAGGAATCATCGTACGAAGGACACGTCAAATTCATGGAGACCAACCAAAGCCTCTTTAATAGTAATTCGACAACTTCCTGCAGTATTAAAGGGCTGATACATCATCCTCAGCAGCATATCATAAATCATCCGTTCAGAACTCCTTCTAGATCTGTGCAGCAGGATGCGCCTCATAAGGAATGCCGTGGCCATAGCTACACTGACAAACGTTGGTACGTACCCGGGATATACTTTCTATGTATGCTACGTTATGCTTTTGCTAACTTGTTCTTTCAGCATTTTCTCAACTGGCATCAGAGCAGTACTGCGAGGAGTCAACCGGCATCTGTTTTGCCTCCTTCACCAACTTTGCTGATATATCCTATCGCATCGCGCTCCCAGAAGCATCTGATACCTCCGATGCCATAATCCAGATTGTAGCACCCAACGGCATTGCATGGGCAGGCTTTGCGTGGGGTGGTAGCATGGCTCTCAACCCACTTACGGTTGCATGGCCAGATACCGAGAACAACCAAGTCATTGTTTCTTCTCGCGTTGCCAGGTATGCTTTACTTCGTCTAAGATCCATAAGTGAGTGGCAGTCTAACAGATAGTAGTTCCTATTACATGCCTCCGGATCCGTATGAGGCCGCCGAGTATACTCTTCTCCAAAGCAAAGGGATCAATAACACACATTGGTGGGTTACTGCACGCTGTCAAGGATGCACTCGTTGGGACCTGGGCAATGGGTTGATTGAGATTGACAAAGAAGATTACACTACATTTGCGTTTGCGTATGCTTCCTGGGGGCCATGGGAGCCTTCAAGCAACACATCTGGCTTCGATATCCATGAGGCCTTTGGACATTGGTCTCATGATCTCGACCTTGCAAAGCATCCTGACTATGAGAGCTGGGTCAGCCAGGATTAGCGCAAATATCAGGTGTGGGGGCCATACGTAGGGCAGTCGAACTGAAAGCATACAAGGTCAAAAAGGGTGGTACTCAATTGCGCGTAGGGTTTATCTGTACATATCCGAAGTCGTTCAAATGGGGGCGTATTTTCTAAGGCAATTTGAAGGATTTGGAAAGAAGGCTACAAATTGGACATACGTACATGCATCTGCAAAAATAAGTATTGAGTGTTCCGCTGGCAATATACCGGAGGCGTTCCAGCGCACGGTGATTTTCGCATGAACCCGGATTAAAGAGGGCTGCTCTGAAAGCAAAGGGCAGCCTGTGGCGTGTGTTTGGTGTGGTTGGCCGGTTCTGTTATTGCATTGAGCCCTAGAGATCTGGAACTGACACTCGAAGGTTCCGACTCCCGAGCATTCCACTGCAGTAACACTGGGTAAACGTTCAAAGATCGGGCCCGTACGGGAGAATAGGGTTACGAAGGCTATTTGGCCATGCATGTGCATACTTTCTGTACCCCATAATACAATGTTACAATGTACTTATATATGAGCTTGACCCATACCAAACAAAGTCGCTAATCACAGCGTAAACAGCAGAAAAATTACATATTTATGCTGTTGTTGTGACCGGTCTCTCTCTTTCACGGCTTCGGAAGGATTCTAAGGCACAGGCTTCCCCGTCTAGGCAGGCATGCACCTTTATCTGCTTGTACAGGGACCTTTATACATGTACAGATGGTCGACTCGGATGCATATACGAATTCGAAATACTTCCTACCGTTTATTCAGTATCACGTATGTAGGCTGTACTGACCTTAACAGGTATGTGAGGCTTTGTTATAGTGCATGGCTCTTATAATAACTTTCTTTCAGAACTATATGATGACATTCATTAACCGTGCACTAGAGCCTAAAAATCACATTGATTGTTCATGAATTCAATATCTTTGCCTTAAGCCCGAAAGGATGGATTCCTCCCCGCACTTCGCTAAACTGATCGGTAATACTCTCCGTGATGCAGGAGATCTGCAGCCGTCAACAGATTCAAGGAGGGCCCACCTCCAACTCACCTCCACATTTCTTCCATGCCTAATTTATGATTCTGCCCTGTCAATTAATATTTTGCAAGGCAAGCTGTCGAACTGGACGTGCCCGAGCGCCCCTTACAATACAACCTATGTATAATGCTGAATACCTTGCATGATGTCTGGGCTTTTGCGAGAAGCGATGCCTAGATCAGGTATATAAATGCGCCTCCACATCCCTAAAGTCCGAACCATTGTGGCTCTACAGTTAGACATTGTTTACTGTTTTCTCTTTGACGATTTTGCCAACACTCCTGCGCCATGGTCTTCAAAGTTTCACTCATCCTTCTGGCCCTGACCTCCACGTTGGTCTCGGCTTACCCTGCTTCGTCGCAATACGCCAGCCATATTGAGGCCAGAGCCGTCAAGGATGAATACGATTACATTATTGTCGGTGGTGGAACAGCCGGCTTGACCGTCGGAGATAGGTTGACTGCTGATGGAAAGTGTAAGTCGACATAATATTTGTCCATCTGTTGCTTGTCCTTGTACTAATGCGTTGACAATTCGGGCAGACACCGTGCTTGTCATTGAAAATGGTGTATTGGGTTAGTAATTGATCATACACTTACTTAGTAAGTGATGAACCAATGTAGTGCTAACATTACCATAGACAACTCAACCGCGATTCTGACCGGTGGAGCTGGTGGAGGCATGAATGCGGCCCGCATGTATACAATCAACTCGTCACCACAGTCTGGCCTCAACAACAGAGTGATTTCAGTCGGTATTGGAAGAGTCGTTGGAGGTAGCTCTGCTGTCAACGGTATGGTCGTACAGCGAGGTACTGCTGAAGAGTACAACCTCTGGGGTGATCTATCTGGCGGCCAGCCAACTAGCTGGAACTGGAAGGGACTGTTGCCATCCTTCCGAAGGGTATTTGATCTTCTCCACATGGTGAACATTGCTGATAGAGACCTCAACGCTAGGCAATGCATCTTACTGTCCCAAGTGAGAACCTGCAAAGGCTGATGAATGTTACCTACGACCTGTCAGTTTGGGGCCAAGATCCAGATACCAAAGTCTATGCTACCTATTCGGAGTCTGGTAGCGGACAACAGAGTACGCCTTCGCCATCCTCCTTTTCTTCAATAGCTAACTTTCCGGCTAGAATTCTTCTATGATGCATACAAATCATACCCAGGTGTTCACGTTCCAAAAGACAACGGAAATGGTGAGAATGGATTGAGTTTCTTCTTGGTGTCCATGGATCCGACCGCCTCAAGCCGATCATATGCACGAACAGGACACTGGGATCCAGTTGCAAATCGTCCAAACTACGAGCTTGTCACCGGACAAAGAGTCAACAAGATCAACTTCGATAGCAGCATAACTGCAACTGGTGTCACCTTTGTTCCCGTTAGTGGAAGCGGGGCCGCAACTACTGTTCGTGCGAGGAAGGAGGTTATTCTTGCCGCCGGGACCGTCCATACTCCCCAAGTCCTGGAACTCAGCGGTATCGGCGGAGCAGATCTTCTCAAGAAGGCCAATATCCCAGTTTTGGTGGATCTGCCTGGGGTTGGTTCTAACTTCCACGACCATACCTACCTTCCATTCTACGGAATCAGATGTAAGAGTTCTTTGCGTTGGTTCTGAGTTTTACCATCCTAACGCTCCATAGTCACCAAAAATCCAACTTATCCAACCATCCAAGTCCCAAGGGCCGGAAACATTCAAAGTGCCAACCTTGGTGTCTTCCTTGGTCTTCCAGTCGTCGCTCCAGATGCTTTCGAGCGTATTGCCAGCAACTTCGAGGCTCAAGACCCAGCTGCCTATCTCCCAGCCGACACCCATCCAACCATCATCGAAGGTTACAGGCAGCAACAGAAGCTCCTTGGTAAGGCTATGCGCTCCAAGGGAACCACTTTCTTCAACACCATGATCAACGGCATTGGTGGCGCTCCACAGAACCTGCGTCCAGTCTCGCGAGGTACCATCCACATCAACCCTTCCAACCCGCAGGGTGAGCCAATCGTGGACTATCGTGCTCTTTCCAACCCAATTGATTTGGACGTGTTCGTCGAGTTCATCAAGTTCTTCCGTCGATTCCACTCATATGGCACCTTGGCCCAATATCAGGCTCAAGAGACGGCTCCTGGTGCAAATGTCCAGACTGATGCCCAGATCGCCACCTGGCTGAGAGGCCAGCTCAACCCATCTGTCTATCATCCCGTTGGTACTGCTGCTAAGATGCCGAGGGAGTGGGGTGGAGTTGTCAGCGAGGATTTGTTGGTGTGGGGAACGAAGAAGCTGAGCGTTATCGATGGAAGCATCATGCCCGTCATCGTCGGTGCCACTACTCAACAGACTGTCTATGCTATTGCTGAGAAGGTAAGCTGTATCCGGGAGGCTTAGGGGTTCATTTTGTACTAACTATCCGTCAGGCTGCTGAAATCATCAAGGCTCGTCAGTAATTTGTGCCGTGTGACGTTGAGAAAAGGGTGTTTTGGTGAATTGGTTGGTGGTGGTGTGGTGTATGGAGCCGGCGCGATGATGGATGGATTACGGTCTCGATATCACCTTACCTAATCCTCAATTGTTGTTGGTGTATAATCTACCTCATACTTGGAGAATGAATTTGAGTTTTCTGCTCGCTTACGTTGCTTGTTACCAAGCAGTACAAGACATACTTAACCTGTCACTGTACATGTGTCCTGAGAGGCCTAGAGGTTCGAACGTTCAGACTTACCTGTTGATGACCTCATGTTTGGCAAGGAAAAACAATATCCAACATTTTGCTACCAGTGCAAATATCCGTTCCTTCCTCTCACTCACTGCTACGACTCAAGTCATTAGTTAGTCACATGTACAAGTACTAAGTACTCTTCCAAATGTGCCCTTACATCCGAGCCGTTGCATCTCAAATTCCACCTGCTCGTTTATCGCCAAATCAATCTGAAACAAATGTACGATCTCCCCGCAGTTCCACGTTGGAATGCTAACTAAAACAAGGAAATCCGGCTTCCATAGCACGAGCATTTTGTGTTTATTTCGCCACATCTCAAGCAACCTCTGGAAGGTGAACGGGAAAAGTAGAAGTTCGGAGGGCAAATGATGTTGATGGAGCAGCTGGAAGCCAACTTTCCCGTCTCCAAATCCCGCTTCAAGGAACCTTAGCTGCAACAACGCCGCAACATAACATTGTCATTTCTACATATGTTTCCTTCTTCATCCAGGCATTAAAGAGAAGCTCCCGCTTTCATCGATGCCCTATCCGGGAACCGACATCATGCATTCTACTTGGTTAGTACATATCAAACGTCTTGATCAAGCACAGCACCACTGCCCTTGTTTGTTTCCTTCACCATGACGGGCAAGATCAAGTAGTTTCGATAACAAAGTATCACTCTGCCTTTTCTCGTTGCAGGCTATTTCGTAAAGTCAAAGTCTCCACTCCATTTCCATCGTTTCAAGGTTTGAACCTCATCACCAACACAGCACACCACGGCTTCCCGCACTCGACGTTTGACACGGGTGACTTTCAACGGGAACGACATCGGATTTCAATCTCGACCGGTTGAAACCCCTTGCGTCACCGTGTGGTTATTATTGCTTTTTCCGGTAATCGTTGATTGTCGCATGTCGTTGGGCTGGCGAGCCGTTGGGAGAGACTAGGAGCAATCTCAAGGTGGCCTGTAAGGGGACTGATAAATACTTGCATTGAGTAGAAGAGTTGACGTCTGGGTTGGGTCAGATGCATTTGAGGCTGAGAGAGAAGAGGCACGAAACCGCCAGTCGTTGTGAAGTGGCAGGCTATTGTAGACAAACATTCACTTGCGTCACACGTCAGAACAGCGGCGACTAGGGATATCTTGAACTTGCGTACGCTAGATACTTCTTTTGGGTCCATCTTTCTAACTTCAGACAACTAAAGCAGACAACTGCACGGACTCCAACGCCCGTCAAACGAGTGCACACATATGTAACTCAACAATAAGAAACAGGCTACAGAAAGCCTGTATATGACTAGTAGATATACGTCGAGTAACGGGACTAAGTATGTAGAAAGAATGAGAACGGCCATGCCGAAGACTCGCTCAACCCAACTCCTGAAAGACAAAAGAATAATAAAAAAGATGGGAGCGAGCTCTGTCGAGCTCAAGCTCTAACTATGAACGATGCTACCGGGCCTAGGACCTCAGCAAGTGCGTAAGTAAGTACAAAATAAGAGACAAAGAGGAACCAACACCGTCCATATGGATAAATCAGAATGCCACACAAAGGAAAGAAGTTAGAAGTGAGTTAAGTAACCATAAACCAGAACCGATAATCAGTAAACCATGCATGCATGTATCGTAAGTACGTGCATCCCCATTGGATACCGTAATCCATCACACCATTCAACTCATGCGTCTCGCACTCTGCGTGCTCTCAGCTTTGCGTTGCGCCCATTACGTTGCTTCGATTGCACCAGATGCACTGCCGACCTCAGAACAATCCCCTCATCTCTTCATCCCTTCTCCGTATCTTCCTCTCCAAGCTATTCCGTCTTGCACGCTCCCTAATGTTCCCCATTTCTCTTTCAATTTCCTTCTCCGTCATGTTGGTCATTGAGCTCATGATGCTCTTCGCATCACTGATGGTGCTCTCTGCTGTAGAGTTTCTTCTCCCTCTACCAGAGAAAGAATGCATTCCGGCATTGGAAAGGTTGCGAATCCGTGAAGATGAAGAGTTGCCTGATTGGGGTACGTCAGGCACTGGTGGGATAGGATATGGTTGTCGAGGGTTGGAGCGGGGCGCTGGGGTGGGTGACAGAACGGTCGTGACTGGAGTTATGCGGGAACCTGATGAGATAGAGCAGGAAGAAGACTCGACAGATACAATGGAGTCCCGGATGGATTGGGCTGAGTTGGGATTGTATTGCTGCGAGGATTGCTGGGCCTGTGGAGGACGGGAAAGATCGGGAGATGAGTGGCTTGAGCTCGAGGTGGACGAGTCGGCTGCAGTTAGGAGCTGCCGGATTCGGTCCGTTTCTGCCAACGGAATGCCAAACGTTGATGAGAGCTCGGGCTTGAGGTTGGTGGCGGTTGTAGGAGAGAGAAGCTTTGTGTTATCGGAATACATGCTTTCTGGGGAACGGGCTTGAATGAATGGGGCTTGTGAGTGAGAGGAAGTTTGTCGGGAGTGAGCATAGTCGGTGGTGGTTATCTGAGATAGCGGAGAGGGCGTTCTGCCCACTGATGTATGATTTCCTCCATTGGCGTCATCGAAATCCAAATCCAGGAGGATACTACGACCACTCCAAGACCTTCTGTGTCCTTGAATATCGGGCCGTTCTCCTCCTAGTTTGGGTTTGTAGACTGGCTCCGGCATAGCCAAACCAAAGTCTTCTGATTCGTGCTCGGGTGACCGTCGTTCATCGTACTCTGAGAATGATTGCATGTTCGACAAGGATAAGCGTCGCTCGCCATAGCCCTTGTGCTGTGAAATGATGTGCGGTGGTAAGATGGGTTGGCTGGGGACAAAGTCATAGCTTCCTTGCGTAGATTCACCCGCTGAGCCAGTCCAATTGCTGGGGTTGTAAACTGGAGGAGCCGATAGAGGATTGAGATTCGACGTGTAGTTGGAAGTGTAGGTAAAGGTGGGTGATAGCTGTTCTGGCGCGTCTGTTTCGCCGGCAAGAGAGTTCACTGTTGATAATCGGGTTGGATGACTCAATCGTCGTTTCGAATAGCGCGAGTCGTAAGTGCGGACACTGGGTGGCCTCCTCAATGTCGATTTGGACGAGCCGTTCGTTGATGAGGGTACCACTTTGGCACCTGTCAACAGCTCCAGCTTCCGAATCGACCCTGGCACCACCTCATCCATTGTCACCACTTCATTCGAGCGAGGTGCCTTTGTCTTTGCTGCCAGATCTTTCCCCTTCGGCACTGGCTCAAAGACCTCTCCTCCCAACATTGCCTCCAATGTCTGCTCATCGTCGAGAACATCTTGTGTGATGGTGCGTAGTTGTGTATCCCCGTAGGATGTCTGTGGTGCAGCTTTCGACTTTTTGTTCTTCTTTTCCCAGCCAGTCGAGTTCCTTGTGGATGACAGTAGCGCGTTCCTTGAATCTCCCGTCGAGAGGAAGCTACTGTCCTTATCTGAAGACCCTTTTCGAATTCGTCGAAAGGTGAAGAATGTGATGGCAACCATGGCCAGTATGATGACGATTCCGACGATAACAACGGCTATTACTGTTTTTTTCGAACTTCCCATGATCTAAAGGTCCTCCTACTATTAGGGCTATAACGAGTAGCCCTCCAGGCCGCAACGCTCCAGCGTGTGAGAGAGAACCAAGTCGCAAAAAGATCGAATATCGAGCCCTCTTGAAGTTGACCGGCAGCAAGAAGCGGCGGAGTCGATGGAAGAGAAAAAGTCGACAAGTTCGGGGTCCAAGATGGGTTTTGTATTGCCTGCACCTTCCAGCCTTTGTGCTTCCCTATTTCAATATAACCCGTTATTAAGCTTACACCAGAGGCTCCTTAATAAAGTAGTATGTGTTTTCGGAACCGAGAGGGCGTGGTTGGCTTGCTGCGATAGTGTGCATATGTTGGGGGAAAGAGTGTCGTGGGTGCAAGTCGAGAAGAACTGGTGTGAGGTTTGTGGGTGATAATGTTGAAGGATGAAAGGAGCGGAAGAAGCAGGAGAATTGTCGTGTTTAGAAAGGACAGAAGGACAAAGACTCCCCGGTAAATTCAGAGGAAATTCGATATTTATCTAATTGAATTTCAAAGGCGGTCGTAGAGTTGGACAAGGATTCGCATTCTAGCTAGGGCGGAGATGACCCCTGCAAGCCTTCGCCGCTAGCTAAACGGTCGATTTAAGAAAGCCGAGAAAATGTGGAAATTCGTCTAACGGTGACAAGGGTGCTAGCAGGAGGTCCGGGAGTTCGAGAAGAGCTGACAAGAAGGTTAGCTGGATGGGGATAAGCTGGAGATGGGGATTATTCAACTGGCCGTGACCTTGACTTCGGGATCCCGAGACTAAATTAAGAGACCCGTACGTTCAATTCCAGCATGCAATTGTCCTAATAGTAAGTACTTCTTGACTTCAGCAACGTAACGTACTTGCAGCAATTCACAATTGCCACACCTCCATCTCCTCCCACCGCCGAATAGATGGCGTGCAGAAGCAACAGTGGTAGAATCCATGTGGTTGACGCATATTCGTATGTCGTCTATTTTCTATTTCCAGTTGCATCACCATTTGTCTTTCACCCTGCGATAAACTTAGCAAAGCGACTGTGGTACCGCAGACACTCAACAAAGTAAATGTCAAAACTCATCATCCTCACCGACCAAGTACTGAAGTCTGCAGAGTACAAGCGAGGTTTTGTGCAAGTATTACCGAATCTTGCTTCTTTCACTCTCTCGACCTCACCACGAGGCCATCACGCGCAAACGTTCCTCCATGGCATCCTTGCAATTGCAATTGACCCACAACTCTCGGCCCTCTCGGTCTTGCAAGGGAACCTTCGCTCCTTGTGCGAAGGGCAGTTCACGCCAGAAGATCGCATCTCCGGTTTCTCTTTTTGAAATCAAACGAAACAGAGTGTCTCTTCGGCTGGAACTGTTGGTGCAGACTGACGGCACAGGCTCTAATTTGTCGGGTAGCGAGTCACAAAGGGCTGTAGGATTATCGTGCCAATTCTTTCGAGTCGTGCTGATCAACAGTGACGCCGAAGAAAAGTGGTGACAGGAACGTCACTTGCTTTGTAGAGCCTTTGGGAACGTAATTGACGGCCCAGAAACCCTCGATTTTGCCGAAGGATCGCTTGCTACCCAGTTAACCGAGCCGAAGTATTCGTCGGACGTCGGGATATGGACCCTGGTGTGCTGAAAAGCAAAGTATCTGAAGGCAAGCCTGGTCATTACATTTGAAAGTGTAGATCGTCGTTGTGATTCGCCATATGTGCCGCAGAAGGGAAGGAGGGCGTCCGTTTGCGGAACCACAAGAGTCTACAACTCATCAGTTCCTCAGGGAAGCATAATTCAGATGCCCTGAAGCCGGAGCTCGAGCCATACAAGACAAGTATGCCTAATTCTGTTGAATTGGAGTACTTACAAGTACTCGTATAGGTTTAGCATGCTTCAAAGGACCCCAGATTCAAAGAAAGCCATCCCCTTCAACGACCTCCAGCTGGCCGATAAGCTTCTCGGGTCGTACTCGTAAAGAGTCTCCTTGATCCCTCTCAAATCTGTTAAGCTTATAAGAAGTATTAGCACGATCCGCTCTCATCAGGCTCTTCTCAGTTAGATTTCCAAGTCACTCACCGGTCGCAATAGTCCTAAGAAGTCAAAACTCTACCTTTCGCAGCGTACCCGATTTGCATTCTGTGTCAACCCCTTGCCGAATCTCCGCGTCGATGTGGAATCCCGTTCTCACCTTCTGCAGCCTCGCGGAACATTATTTCCTGTACCTCGTGGCCGAACTGTGCCCCATCCGATCCCTAAATGCGCCCCTTCATTAGCTACTCCCTATGTACCTGCACTTGTACTCGATGAGAATGAACATATCATGAATATAATGGCTGTAGATATCTGCAAACATCGCCATTAATGCACTGGACGTTGATTCAAAACATTGCCGTAGGCTCCGTCCAAATCACAACACTCAGATGCCGATGGTTCATCTCAACTCATCTCACAAGGATCAAACGCCATCCCGCTCTTGCTTTTCAACCAATTGCAATTGGTCCAGTTTCCAACCAACTCATGTTTGTTCCTGGAGAAAAGTAGGGATCCCTAATCATTGGTCGTGGCAAGTCGCCCTATCGAACTGGAACAGGCAAGTGAGGCGACCCAGTTTGCGATCGAAGTATTTCATGACCAATGGCGTGCGAGGAACCGTCCAAACGAAACGGGAAACCCCAAGGAAGGCTTCCAGAAGTAAGTTCGCACAACACCACGTTCTCATCGAGTTGCTGCAGATATGTAAGCTTCAAGCGATGCACTTATGTACTCCGCTGTTTCATTGTCATAACACTGCATTGTTCAACACTACTTGGTAGTATGTAGTCAACTCTCTCTCGATAGGTGAGTTCTCATGAACAATAGCACGGAAAAAGAAATCTTTGCTGATGGTGACTCGAGGCCAATCTGTTGCCTTGGCCTTGCAAATATCCAATTGGCAATAAATGATTGGGGTGAGATCATAAAGCCTTGACGTTGCTACCAAGCTAGTGCTGACACGATTGGGCGAGCTTCTTCAGCTTCTTGTACTTGCTGACGGGGAGTCCGGAGCCATGGTATTCGTATATTCCCCTAAGGATATCGACCCTTCTGTTATATGTGGTGTGCATACTAGCTTCGTATGTGCTGCCCCAATAGTAGTAATGCGATGAAACAGACCCCGTTCCTCCTGCAATAGTTGGATAGATGGGCATCCAAACAGGATGTATGCTCGAGTGCTGTGTGTAGTAAATGCACAGATAGAGGGAGATTCTGTAAGTATGCTCTTCGTGGGCCAAGTCCAAAACATCAGTAGAACTCTCTTTTGCCTCCTCGGGGGCCCGAGAAATCCAAATCGTTTCTTGAGTACATAGCAAACTTGAAAGATCAAGTAAAGTGAAAGAACCAACCAAAATCTTGGGATGTCCAGGCCGATATTCCGCAAAGCCTTTCTGTTCCGAGACACCCTGACCCTGGGGGTTGGATAAAGTTTGCTCAACCGACAGCAAATTGGCATCTCGTAATGCAAGCGAGACAAATGCTACTTACTTGCATGAATCTTCATACCGTTACCAGGTGAACTGAAAAGTTGACAATTCCCTACGGTGCGGTCATGAAATTGATGAGGTCGTTGGATCTTTCGAGTTTGCTGATCCGTAAGTTTATGTCGATTGAACCGTAAAGCTCACTCAGATCTGGTTGTATGCCCATGCCTCCTTGACCTACAGTACATTGTACTGATCGCGATAGAATGTACCTGTTCGGCGAATTCAAAGGCTTTCGAAATTTCGAAACGAAATAACAGTGCCAAAGTTCGTGCTCGATCGCGATCGGCTGAGGGAAACATTACCAAGGACCCGTTTCGTCGACACTCTGTAGACCTAAACCCTATTCACAGTATATTAATGTGTAAGTCATGGTCCAATCCGCAAGCTCAAAAGCAGTAGTTGAATTCAAGTTGAGCAGTTACCCGTTCTACTGTGCGAGTCAATTAAAGTAGTATGGAAGCATTATGATATTGCTCTTTATAGGAAGAGAGATACTCCGTCGAGCTGCAGGCTAGCTAGCACCCGTCAATGATATGACTTTGCAACCTCAAAGGACCGGTCTCTTTCAGGCACTGAACTACGTAGTAACCAATAGCCGTTCGTCTTGGTTGTGCATCCCAAACGCAAATCCTATTTCCCAAGTGAACTGAGCGGGGGACGATATTATACCTCTTGTACTGCTTGTTGCCCTATGAATTCATGAATTGCTATCTTCATACCTCCACGTTACAGCTGCTACGACTTCATATGCTCTCCCAAAATAACCTTCCGCCTGAAGGGGAACACGGCAGAGTTACATATTTAATCTCCGAAGGTTGTGAAGCCAGCTCTGTGACCTGTTATACAAACCTATGTAGCTTCATAAGCCATTTCAGTCAACTGATCAGTTTGCTAGGGGAAATATTGCATGTCGTACCGATTTCCGAATCCCAAGCCATACTGTCGGCTCTCTGCCATAATTAGTCCTTCATTGAACTTACAAGCATACTAGACTTTGTGTGTACCGAGCTGTGTATGGCCGATGGGGGGGCCATGTGAATACGAGGCATTGTAGACACTTGAATTGTCATATGTACGAGTACCAAGTACTAAGTAGCTTAGTGTACTAAGTACATACTTGATACGTCGTGTGGCGCTCTGGCACTGTGCAAGAAGCCGCTAGTATGAGTACCCGCTAGTATACGCTATTAGCTCTTTCTCGAAGGTCCGTACATGTCCGTGAACAACACAGATCTGAAAACCCTAGTAAGCTAAAGACAATTAGTCTTAACCATGCCTGTTTCCAGTAATAATAACACCTGTCAGTGCCTTATGCCAACGTACATAGCGCATCAGGTCGGTACAGAGTGAATAACGGATCGGAAATTACATACTAGAAGGTACATACATAACAGCGGGCACCGGTCATGCAATCTACCCTTTAGAGGTCTTTTGTGATGAAAGCCTGAAAAAAGCATTTCAACCGTAGCTGAGCGTACTAAGTTTGTACAAGGACTCTACATGAAAGCATTAAGTCTGCTCAGAAGTATATATGCGTGAAGTCAGCCCTCACCACACTCACTAGTTGTCAGTTAGTCCTCTTTCTGGGAATTGAAAAGCGCAAATGGGATACTAACTTTCCAATGGCTCTTACTTAAGTTGTGCCCGTAACCCGTAATTTTAATGAGGATGGGGCGAAAAACTCCTTTTGCGGCGTCGTCTTGACAAGTAGCTGCCTTCTCGCCTACCCACGTTTCTTTTCTGCATCATAATGATACGTTGCTTTCTATGATCGTTTCTTTGAGGAAAAAGGAGTAGGGCTTCTGTCCATAAACAAACGTCCCAGTACCCAATCGAAGAGGCCATCTCGTTTTCATGCAACCCCTGCCACTAGTGTCTCGCGTGGCTAACCTGCAGCTCATCTGCATCAGAACTCGCACTTATGTATGAACTCCAACCTCAAACCTTCTCATCATACGCTCTTGGAATGAGATGATTGAAAACTTGGAATGCACTCAGTGGGTTTGCTTCCGCTCAACCGTGAGGTTTATTCAGCTGAGATCTCACGATGCACTTCATGTTCATCGAGCACGTTGCTTGTAAGGTTTTGACGCTGTCGGACTTCACAAACCTCTCGGACCCCATGGCCCACCGGGTCGATCTGGAAACGGAACAAGCCATTGCAAGTGGAGAAACGGAACAGAGATCGGGACCGCCACTGTTTTCCAAGTATCTGCTCCTGCAAAGCAAAAGTGCCAAATCCTGGTGTTCTGACGGACAGATGACAAAAAAAAGGAAATTTAGGGAGTTCAAAGCGTACTTTCACTGGAATCAAGTTAGTTCATGACGGGGGCGACCAGTGACATCGATACTTACGAATAGGTAGTTAGAAAGCGGCACCATGCTTCCTACCTGAAAGTTGGACAAGTACATGCTTCATGACGATGCGACTTTGGTTGATATATTCATGAACAAAGCACGAAGTACGGATATGTACCTGTACGCGATTTGGGCGGCTCGGCTCTATCTGCCCTTACTCCACCGTTTTCAAATTCCGATCTTATTAAGATCTCCAAATATGCCCCACGGCGGACTACACTGTCTTCAGTTAGTGGGCGCATTGACCGCTCTCCAGACTCGTGCTTCCCTTAAAACAGCAATTGCACCATTCCGATTTCAAAATCCTTGTTCAACGGAGGGGGGAAACCCAGCCCAGACGTCTTACTAGACCCAGCCCGTGTTAGACTGCATTGGCAACCGTTTTCCGCAAACGAAACAACATGGTGATAATCCGAAGAGAGGGTGAGGTCCGATTAATATGGATGATTCCGTGCTGTTTCAGGACCCGAATATGCCACTTTAGGCTTGAATATCGTTCCACGGCCATGGATGCTAACGATGAGGCTCAAGTTTAGTATTCCAAATCGGCAGAAACGGAGCACTCTTCTCGGGCTACCGATTGGGGGCGAGTGGTTCAGTGTCTGTGGCTCTGTCCGAGAGCGCCGTTCATGAATCGAAACATTCTTTGCGGTGTAAGTAGGCCTTCCCTAAATTCGATTTGCTTCTCCATATCATATGCATATCCATACTCCCTTCCTTGATACTTGAGTGGATGCCCTCGACTGGACCCGCAATGCTTAGGTATTCGTGAGCTCTGCACAAACCAGTGCCCGCAAAAGAAAGCTTTTAATGCTCGGTTCAGACGCTTGCCGACGTACCGAAGAGCTAGAGGCCCCCAAAATCCAGCTTTGCTCTGAGGTCGGTTGTCAAGTTCCACGATAATTCCAGTCACGTTCGATGAACCAGTGAGAATCAAAGTTCCTGATGCGGTTAGCAAAAGTGACCGTAGGGCGTCTTTTCAGACTGACGTCGCGACTTTACATGGACCTCATGTCCATATTATCGTACTACAGGAGAAGGCAGTTAACCCTCCTCATGGTTAGGTTCCCGAAACTCTGGTACAGGAGCTTGCCAAAAATTCTCCGAGCTCCTTGGTACACACAACCATAATTGCGCTTGCAGGTTCACCTCGATTGTCTGCAAGGCCGAAGAGGTCACAGGAGAGGATACTTACTTCTCAGCCGCCTCCGCCATTACTGCCAATTGAAAAAACTTTTCTGGATACTTTGTATGAAGAAACAGCCGCGCAATCGCAGTCGTGAGAGTCTCAAACATTATCTCATTGATGACCTATCAACATGTCAAGTATGCTGTTTCGAAGCTTTAGTAACGGATGGCACACCGACCGGCCCATGGTCGAAATCGTGCTCACGGCCTTTACCTCTCAGCTTGAACCACCTAAGTACAATTCAAGACTTCTTCCAAGAGAGACTGAAATCATCAAATTGAGGCCTGACATAGTGAGATGCACCCGTCCTCGTGTTTGAGAATTTTGATGAAATAACTAGACATTTTTAGTAGGGAAGCACCCAGAATGAATGCGCCGGGGCGTACTGCTGTTCAGTGCCTGTTATGGCTCCACTCTGATTCCAGTTTCCACTTGTCCCAAACGGGAAGGAAGAGCGAAGACGATCAACTTCGTCGAACTCTGAGAATGCTTCATAATTCTGGGGTACGGATCCCCGTATGTGCTTGATTCATGTTTAGTTTACTCGCACTGGTATTCAGGCACCGTGACTGAGCTCATGAGGGTATTGGATTCACGAGTAAAGCACGTACGAGTGAAGGGTTAAGAACGTCGATTGATTGGTCTATCTACCGTCCATGGGATCCCACCTTATATCCT